>CP139503.1:304049447-304424862 GCA_021014915.2 Artemisia tridentata subsp. tridentata | reverse complement strand
CAAACTCTTCAAACCCGGTTTGGCCTCCATTTTGGAACTTCTAATATCCGTTAGAGGTAGCAATTTTGATCATTTCTTATAGAAGGGCTGATTTTAGCTGCATGTTATATTGTTATTCTAGCCAGATAAACGATCATATATTTAGCTAAAAAGGAAACGGGTGAAAGTTTCACAAATTTTAATGTAATTTCATCCAATATTGTACTTCACTTTATTAATAAAGGGTTGAATTTCTATTATACTAATGTAGTTTCTTTTCAATTGTAAGTATTTCTTTAGTTTGTTAGCACTTCTTTGTTTATAAGATCTTTAAGATACACAAATAATTCTGGAATTTTATTACGATATGAATACTTGTGTTTTACAAAGACTTCGACCCTATATATACTAAACCAACCGACACACTTTCTGATGAAACGTTGTGATCGGTTTTACACTTTCAATTCGACCCATTACACCCCTAATCTATTTACAATGACACAATACTTACTAAACTTTACTTTAACTAATGACACTAAGACCCCTATACTTTATAACTAAACTATATTTGGTTTACACGTCCAATACTCCCTCCTAAACTAAATATAGTTTAAGCAAGGTCTTCATCCTTTCTTGATCCGTCTTCCTATCATAGCAGTGTTGGCTCATCATCCTCTTGGATCAAATTTGCCTCATGCTCCTTTTCCCACTTTGGACATTCGCTTTTGTAGTGTCCAAGTTCTTTGCACTTGTAGCATCTTATCTGACTTTTGTCTTGATCACCATCCCTTTTCTTCCATGGTTTCCAATTCTTGCCTCTGCCACGTTCGGTTCTTTCTTGACTTGAATTCACATGACCGCAATGTTCACATTTGTGTTCTTTGGTCTTTTCATCTACATTGCTGAAAAGTAGGCTATTATACCCATCTTCTTCCTTAACTGCCTTTTTCGTCCGTTCTTCAAAAGCTTTCAATCTTCCAATGGCTTCTTGAAATGGCATAGTATTCAAGTCTGCGAACTGCTCTATTGCTGCGACTATCTGCATAAACTTTTCTGGCACTGAACTCAAGAGTTTTCGCACCATTCTTTTATCTTCCACTGTATGCCCCAAATTGCTTGCTTGTGATGCAACTTCACTAATCTTCCCGGCATACACATCTAAAGACTCACCGTCTTTCATCTTCAACTGTTCAAACTCTGATTCAAGGGTCTGAACACGCGCTTCCTTAACTCTGTCAACTCCAATATGTCGAATCTTCAACGCATCCCAAATCTCCTTTGCTGAATTAAGGTTAGCAACTTGCAATACCAAACTTTCTGGAATTGCTTGATATAGCATTGCAATTGCCGAGTTATCCTTCTTCTTATCGACCTCGGTTCCTTGCGTTGGTTCAATCACTTCCCAAATTCCATGGACATTAAATAACGCCCTAATCTTGACAGCCCAAATCGTATAGTTTGTAGAGTTTAACATTGGATACTGGAAATTCATTGTCAATCCTCCTTCCTTCGCTACATTTTCATTCTTCTTTGAAGAATCCCCAGTCATGTTTCTTTTCTTCTTTCTACCAATCTTAATCTAAACCAAACGTTCCTAATACCTACAGCGCCCTGGTTAACCAACGGTTTACCTACTGTATCTTCCAAGAATAGTACCCTAGTTCCTATTAACCAACTACTCTTAAATAACCGCAATTTCCTGGTTTTTTTTTAAAAACCGATTGCTTACTCCAAAACAACACCCTAGTTACTTTCCCAAAAACCTATTGTTTTCCACCAATACAACGCTCCAAAACAATCCCCTGGTCTTATCGTAACCTGTTATTATCACCCAAGACAATCCCCTGGTTTTTCAAAACCTATTGTCCTAACACCAAAACAATAATCCTGTTCTTAAAACTATTGTATACTAACTCGAAACAATTCCCTGTTTTAAAAACTATTGCTTTCACACCCACTAAAACAATTCCCTGTTTTCCAACTTGAAAAACTATTGTTTTACAAATCCTAAAAATAGTGTTCTGTTTTTTTTTCGGTTGCAAGACAAATCCAAAAAACCAATCGCTTCAATTTACTAAGAAACAATACCCTAGTTTTTCTGGTTATCCAACAAATCCAAACTACTATTCTTAACCTTTTCCTAATCGTAATAATTCTAAATTCCTACACTAAATAATCAATTCGAATTTGAAAAAAAACTTATCTAACTGTGTTCGGTTCTGTAATTCTCGATTCTGCCTTTGATTTCTTCGAACCGCAAATCAAAATAATTGTTTCCTCTGTCTCCTTCTTCCGAACAGCAACAACAAGGAATCGGACTTCTGTTTTTTTTCAACCTTCGAACAAACACCACTTCTGCCTCCCTTGAATCGATTGAAACCGTAGGCTCTGATGCCAATTGTTAGCACTTCTTTGTTTATAAGATCTTTAAGATACACAAATAATTCTGGAATTTTATTACGATATGAATACTTGTGTTTTACAAAGACTTCGACCCTATATATACTAAACCAACCGACACACTTTCTGATGAAACGTTGTGATCGGTTTTACACTTTCAATTCGACCCATTACACCCCTAATCTATTTACAATGACACAATACTTACTAAACTTTACTTTAACTAATGACACTAAGACCCCTATACTTTATAACTAAACTATATTTGGTTTACACGTCCAATATTTCTTTAGTTTACCACCTCTACTGTTTTAGGCTCATTTTTTCAAATATTTTTGCATGAAGTTTCTTACCTGAGAGAACAATCATGTCAGCTTGGGTCAAACCATTGTGAGCAAACATGTCATTGAGCTGATCCAAATTCCAGTTTGGTATGGGCAGCTGTCCATTCACACTAGCTGCCGTTGAACTTAGCCCGTCTAATCTCCCTAGCTCCACCGGATAGATGGTCCACCTGCCTGCAAACACCATTACACAAGTAAACACATGATCATCGAGATACTGCTGCTAAATCATCATAATGTTTTCTGAAAATTAATCAGTATTACCATCTTGATGACATCCCTTGTAGCCATGGTGAGAATATCGGCACATGACACCTTATTTCTGCAACTAGGGACAGCATCAACAGCAGCTTTTGCTTTGTTAACCATATCAAACCCGTCTCCAGCCAATGACTGGTTATCCTGGTGGTCTTTTTCCGCCGTGTTGGATCCACTAGATTGTATCATAATCGAAGCATCACACCCCTATTATTAAACCACCATAAGAAAACAACATAGTTAAGTTACATACGTATCTTTACTAACAACAAACAACATCAATAAATAAACGAACCTTAACGAAACAATCATGGAAGAATAAACGAAGAGTTCCTGGGATAGTGTGTGGTTGTAGTTTAACCTTAGCCGCGACCACATTCTGCACAATAGTTTCCAAATTTGGGCAGATGTTTGCATAGTTATTCAGTTTGAGTTGAGCCGAAGCTAAGTTTGGAAAGATGAGAAGGGAGTAGGGAACTAATATCTGAATAAACATGACGTCCCGACCCATGATCAAAGTGTATGTGTTGCCTATTGTTTTCCTTTGAGAATTAATATAGTTTGGGTAATCTTTATAAACTAAAGCAAAGGCAAATGGAAGTTCTTCACTCACCATGCAAGCTTTTTGCATTTGGAATCTTGTTTTTGTGGGGAAAGTAATTCGTTTGCTTTGTATTTTTATTTATCGTAATATTTATAGTATCATTTTTGTATTTTTATTCAATTAGGTTGATAACAATAATAATTAAGTTGTCTTCACTCACCATGCCCAACTTTTTGCATTTGGAATCTTGTTTTTATGGGAAAGTAATTCGTTTGATTTGTATTTTTATTTAGGGGCAAATATCACAAAAATGCACTAAACTTAGGTCCATGTTGGGAATTAAACCTAACAGTTAGTACTGTTAGCATATAAGTTAGTACTGCTGAAGATACTGAAGACAATACAGACAGTACTAAGTCATTTAGTACTGCTCACATTAGAAGATTAGTACTGCTTATGTTTTTGTAAACGTGTAAAAGGATAATTATAGAAAGGATTTAGTAGATATCCTTATTGATATAGATTATAGTTATCTTGCACAGGAATCCTTGGTCTATAAAAGGATATTATAGGTTAGGTTTTTGATAATAAAAGAACGATATCAGTTTTTGTGAAGATTCAAGGATGTAAACCCTAGTACTAGCAAGAGTACTCGTATTATTGATATAATAATATTGAATCGTTTTGGTTAAACAATTGTCTCTTGTTCATATACATAAACACTGTTCCATTCATTGATCATACATACAAATAATCTTCTAAGTGTTAACTAGTAAATTCCGCGTGCTAGTTAATATTACTCAAAGTATCTATCTAACACAAGGCGTGTGTTAAGATCCGGTCAAGTGGTATCAGAGCCAGGTTGATACTTTTGATTTAGAAGAAAAGATGGACATGGAGACAACAACCCAAACAAATGTTGCTGCTAAATTGCCAATTCTCAAGCCTAATGAATTCGATATGTGGAGACTGAGAATAGAGCAATACTTCCAGGTGCAAGACTATGCACTCTGGGAGATCATAGAAGATGGAAACACATTCAAGCCTACAACTTCTACAACTATAGTTGAGGGTAAGACTGTGACAACTGTTCAAACAAAGCCATTGACTATTGAAGAGAAGGCCCTGTACAAGAATGATCTAAAGGCAAGAAGCATGCTGCTGATGAAAATACCTAATGATCAACTCTTGGACTTCAGCAAGTTTAAGTGTGCCAAGACTCTATTTGAGGCCATTGTTGCAAGATATGGTGGGAATGATGCCACCAAAAAGACACAGAAGACACTTCTCAAGCAACAATTTGAGAATTTCACAGCAACAAGCAATGAGTCTCTAGATCATATGTTCAATAGGCTTCAAAAGCTCATAAGTCAACTTGCTATTCTTGGAATTGAGATGCCTCAGGAAGATTGTTGGGAATTATAATACGAATCAAGAAAAGACAACTTAGGTCTGGTAGTTTATCTAAGTTAGGTCTGTTTGTGTTATTAGGTCTGGTAATGTAATGTTAAGTCTGGTAGCATGTTTAAGTCTGGTTGACTTGTAAAGTTAAGTCTGGTCGTGAAGTTAGGAAAGTCTGTTAGAGTTATGTTAGGAAAAGATACAAAACGTGTATGTATCTTTATAGAAGATTTGTGTATATCTTCTGAGTCGGTTAGTATTAGGGTTTCCTTGTGTTATAAAAGGATCCCTAAAGATTGTTAGTTCGTGTGTGAGTTGTACGAGTTCACTATTGTGATTATAATCAATATACGAAGTTAGTGATATCTCTGCTTGTGTTCTTAATTGTTCTTGTTAAGATTCCGCATTAACAATAACAATCACCTAGGGTTTCTCACTTAGATTGGTTCGGATTTATCCTAACCATCTACTAGGTATTCAAGACTACTTAGTGATCCACATACAATTCGTGGACCAACAAGTGGTATCAGAGCAAGGAGAGAGACTCTGATTTCGAAGAACACTAAAACTCAAAAACCTAATTCTCACTCAAATCACCCTTCACAATGTCTGATTTTGATAAGCCTGTTAACACTGAAACTTTCTCAATCCATAACAGTGAGGATGAGAAATCAAACCATGAAGATGAAGAAAAAACTGAAACCAGTAACTCCCAAACATAACAACAACCCATCTCTTCCACAACCACAATCTCAAACATAAAACTTCCATTACTGAAAAGAGAAGAGTATGATATATGGGCCATGGAGATGGAACATTATCTGGAATACATTGATAGCGATGTATGGAAGGTGATACAAAAGGGAAATTCTAAGAAGAGAATTTCACAAGGGAATGATGGGCAGCTCAGAATAATGCCACCAGTATCTGCAGAGGAGATTAGGGTTGTGGAGAAGGAAAAGAAGGCCAGAACCTTGCTTCTTATGGCTATTCCTAAGGAGCATCTACAAAGGTTTCATGGCATTCTTGATGCAAAGGAGATGTGGGAGGCTATCAAGAAACGATTTGGAGGCAATGCTAACTCCAAGAAGATGCAAAAGGCTGTTCTTAAACAGCAATTTGAGACATTCAGTGTCTCAAAGACTGAAGGTTTGGAGAAGGGCTATGACAGATTTCAACATCTGTTAACACAACTGGAAGTTCATGGTGCAGCAGTCTCAAATGAGGATGCAAATCACAAATTCCTTAGATCTTTACCATCAGAATGGGGCAATGTATCTGTGGCGATGAGGATTAAGGAGGAAGTAGATTCTATGACACCTGATGACCTATACAATAATCTCAGGATGTTTGAAAGGGACATCAGTAACAACACTCAGGTTCAACCAGTTCATCAAATGTTGCTTTTGTGTCACAAAACAAAAGCAGTACTTACAAGGTTAAATCTGGTGGTGTTAGGTCTGGTAACTATGAAACTCCTTCAAGTGAAAGGTCTGCTTCAAGTTTTACTGATGAGGTGATACATTCTTTCTTTGCCAATCAAACGGAGGATGAGAGCTTTATTAGTGAAGACCTAGAACAGATTAATGATGCTGAAGTTGAGGAGATGGACATAAAATGGCACATTGCCATGGTTGCTTTAAGGGTCAAACGATTTCAGAAGCAATATGGAAGGACTATCAACTTCAACAACAAATCACCAGTGGGATACACAAAGAGGACTGTTGAATGCTACAACTGTCACAAGCATGGACATTTTTCAAGAGATTGTCCAGAAAAGAAGTCTGCTGATGGGAAAAGAGATGATGATGGGAAGATGGAAAAGAATCAGATGAGCCTGCTGACAATGGAAGCTGGAGGAGTCAACTGGGGTGAGCATCCAAGAGTGAATGAGGAGTCTGATCATGCTCTCATGGCCATTGGTAATGAGGTATCATTATGCTCTAAATTATGCACTGACTCATATAATCATGTTAAGGCTTTGTGTGATGAGCAGCAAGAACAAATAGGTGATCTAGAAGTAAATTTATTAGCACATAAAAATGCTGTAAAAACTTTAGAAGCACAAAAGGTCACCCTTCAAAACCAACATGCTGCTTTAAATGAAAAACTATACTTTCAAGCTAATAAAATATACGAACAAGATGAAAAGCTTAAAAGGTATAGACAATTAGGGCTTAAAATTCAGAAGGAAAGGGATGAGCTGAGAAAAAGGGTAGATCAATGGAACAGTTCAAATAATAACCTGTTTAAGTGTTGGGATTCTCAAATTAAGTCAAATAAAAAATGTGGCTTAGGATATGAGGAAAATGAGAGTAGGGCTATATTTAAGAATAAAGAAGAGGACTATGCTGATAAGCCTTTTTATAATAGGTTTGTTAAGACTGGTGACTTTAAGGGAGTACCACCACCTTTGAGTGATGACTATACTCCTCTTGAAAAAGAAGAGTTGGATGATTCACTCTTTGTGTATGGTAAGAAAGGTCCTCAAGTGCCTGAACCAACCACCTCAGAGGACAAATCCAGTAGGTATTCTTCTTGTCAATCCAATGACTCTGAAGGATCTATTGATGGTTCCTCTGATCACTCTAAGTCTGAGTCAAATAATGAGGAAAAAGAGAATCCTGAACCTAAGGTTGTTAAGAAGTGTGAACCTGTTGTTACTAAACCTGTAGTGACTGAACCAAAGGTTGAGACAGTCAAACCTAGTTGTGTCAATCACATAAAAACTCCTAGGGGATCTGTTAAAATGAGTGAGTCACCCAGAAGCAATAGTGTTCACAGAGAAAGTAGGAGTAGTTTTACTTATGCTCCTAAAAGATGCTTTGTGTGTGGAAGTTTGAGTCATTTAATAAGAGATTGTGACTTCCATGAAAAGAGAATGAAAAGAGAGGCTGAGCAAAAGAGAATGAATGTTAATAAGGGTCATGGTTCAAATAAACCAGTTTGGAATAATGCTAGTAGAATTAATCATGCCAACCAGTTTGTTCCCAGACATGTCCAACTAAATAACACTACCAGACCTAACTCTTATGTTAATTCTGGTAGACCAAATTTTAGGTCTGGCTACAGGAACTTTGATATGAATAGGCAAAATGTTAATTCTATGAGGCCTAAAGTGAATACTGGTTATGTTAATTCTATGAGGCCTAATGTGAACACTGGTTTTGTGAGACCCAAACAAACTTTTCAAAAACCTCAGGTGAATGCAAATTTTCAAAGAAATAATTTTTATAAAGCTCATTCACCTGTAAGGAGACAAACAAATTCAAATGGGGGTTCTGCTGATAATTTCTCTGATTGTTGGGCTTGGAATCCATTTAAAAATGAATTTACCTATAAGTCCAAACATGGTTTCACTGGAGCAAGTTCATACAAGACCTATAAGTATGTTGCTCCACAGAAAGGACTCAAGCCCACTCAGGCCTGGGTTGTTAAGAAAAACTGATTCTCTTTCTTAACTTTGTATAGTTTGTATATTTGTTTGTTTTTAATCTTGCTACTCTTCTTGGTTATTCTTATTTTCAGTAGTTAATTTGTTTTCTGCCTTCCATAGTATGTTTGTTTTTGGTATTTTGTGCTTAACTTTGTTTTGCAGTTGTTAACTCTTCTCTATTGCAAGTAATTCATATGTGGAATATTAAAACATCAGTACCAAAGAGCTTTTTATTTATTAACATAAAATTGCATTCTAGGATGCAAGTTACAATGTTTCATAAGACAAAAGCTTTAACACAAACCAGCCAAACATCACCACCTACACTTTCTGTTTCCCTTTGCCCATGAAGTCAGGAATAGTTTTCTTGGCTCCTCTGCCACCAAACTGATTCCACGCTTTTGGGCATGGAAGTCCAAGAATCAGGCTGCTTGGTGGTGGACGAGGGATAGAACCACTTCTCAGGGATGGCACAACCTTCGAAGAAAGGTCTCTTCATCATCTTTGGAGGGGTCTTCTTCTTCAGCACTTTTATCATCTACAACAGAAGGGGGAATTGGTCTTGAAGTCTTTGGTGCTTCATTGTCTGGTTCCTTTTCAGTAAGATCATAAGCAGCTAGCCATTGTTTCAGAGTTGATTCTCTTAATGTCTTGTTTCTTGTGATTGATGAATACCCTGGTGGGAAGTATCCACCCCATCCTCCTGATGATGTATCAGAAGATGAGCCATTCGGATCCCAGGAAGAATCGGATGATATCTCTATGATATCTGAGTTGGAAGGATTCATTATGCTTATAAGGTTTTTCTTTTGACTTGTGATGGTTTTGTGATAAAACAATGGGTGGTTTTATAGGGAAAATCAAGGTTTAATGTCATTTAATGCTCGGTTGGTGTATAAGTTAATACTTGCAGGAAAAGTGTTATTGATTGTATTTTTGGAAAGTTGACCACAGGTTTTATTTTGGTTTAGTGATAAAAAAAAAAAAAAAAAAAAAAAAAAAAAAAAAAAAAAAAAAAAAGGGGGAAGATTTACACTTAAGGGGAGGTAATGTACATTTAAGGGGAGGCAAATGTACAAATTTTACATGTTTTATTAATCGGGTAAACTTAAGTGTTAAATCTGGTAGCTTGTATGTCTTGCAAAATTGGTTTTTGTCTCCTTTTTCTTGTTGTTTCAACTAATTTTGCAGAAAAGATTGGAATGAGATGATGTAAAGCCTTGCATTCGCTATATTCAGGGTGTAAGTCCACTCTCTTGGTTAGGTCTGGTAAGTTTATGATTCGGCCTGGTTGACTATTTAGGTCGGGTAGTGTTATATTTTTGACCGTTAGATCTGGTCAGAATAATAAAGATTTATCTAAAATATTACCGTTGCACTATTTTCGGTAAAACAAGATATTTATGAAGTATATAAGATTAAAATTTGATATTATTTATCTTCTTTTACTCTTTATTTGCTTCCAAATTTAAATCTTCTTTATTTTGATCTCACGACTCTGTTTCTACGCAAATATTTTTCAAAACCCTACCTTTCTTATCAACCAGACCTAAATCATTAACTCATCCATGGCTAATCTCAAGTTTGTGGACAAGCATAATCAAGTTGGTTTCTTGAAGAAGCCAGATCAAAGTGCAGGTTTCGAGCAGATTGTGGATTTCCTAAAAGGTTCTTACATTTGCTATTCATTAACTCATAATCCTACTATTTATCAGTCCCTTGTCAAGCAGTTCTGGAGGTCGGTTACCTCTGAGACTCTTGATGATGGGACACCATGTTTAAGGGCAATCATAGATAAAAATGGTTTTACCATTACTGAAGCCTCGATTAGGGACAGTCTCCAATTGGATGATGCTTTAGGAGAATTTGATTTGCCTAGTGATGATATTTTGGAGGGATTGAATAGCATTGGGTACCCCACAGATGGAAGTTTTACCTTTTGGAAAAGTCATTTTTCACCTCAGTGGAGGTTTTTAGTACATCATTTACTTCAGATCTTAAGTCCCAAGAGTGGTGGATGGGATCAATTTGGAAGCAGAATTGCTTCTGCATTGGTCTGTTTATCATTTGGAAGGAAATTTAACTTTTCAAAACTAATTTTTGAAGGAATGGTGAAAAATGCTAAGGACCCAAAAATTTTAATGTATCCACGATTTTTGCAAATGATCTTGAATTATGAAACTAAGGATAAAGTGCCTTACATCAGTGTGGCCTTTACTCCAAAACTTTTTGCAAATTTAAAAAGGAGTTTTCAAGGGACAGACAAACCTTTGCTTGCTGCTATGCTTGGTACTAACAATGCAGGTACTTCTGGAGTTGCACAAGTGCACCCTGATGAAGCACAAGACCAAGCATCATCTAGGTCTGCTACACCTACATCTTCTCCAATTCCATCACCTCAACCAGGTCCCTCACCATCTGCTGAAAGATTATCTACACCTATCCAACAATCTTCACCTCCACAACCAAATTTTCCAAGTCCTGCAAGGGAGGAGGAACATGATCCCATAACTGTGGAAAATCTTCTTATCATTGTTCCTCAACTACAAAAGAAGATTGCTATTTTGGAAAAGTCTAATGAGGCACTCAGAAAAGCTTATGTGACTTTGGTGAAGAAAGTAAAGAAAATGGGAGTAGCAATGAAGAAAAAGGGTGTTTCTTTTGATGATGAGGAAGGTGAAGCTGAAAATTCTTCCAAACAGGGGAGGAATTTGGAGCAAGAACAGGAAAATATTCTTCAAACACCAGTTCAAGAACCACTTGTTCAAGATAATGTCACCACAATTAGTCCAGAGACACTGGAAGTAGCAGAGACTTTGGCTCAATCAATGGGCAAAATTAAACAGGATAGGAAGAGAAGAAGGTTAATTTTGTCTGTTGAGGAAGAGGTTGAAAAGTTTGGGACAATATCTGATGAAAAGTCTGGTGAAGGAAAGTCTGGTAAAGAACTTAGTTCTGGTAATGAAGAGCAACAATCAGTTGTGGGTGAAACTTCAAAGTCAAAGAAGTCTAAGAACAAAACAAGAGAAGAAATAGCATCTGAGGCTGAAATTGAAAGGATTATGGCACAAGATATTGCTGAAAAAGAAAGACAAAAGATGCTAGATGCAGTTTATGCAAGACAATTGGCTGAAGAATCTGATGAATTTACAAAGTTGCTCAATGTTGATGATGAAGTGAGAGCAAAGTATGAAGAGCTGCTAACTATTGAAGGTTTAACTGCTGATGAACGAGCCAAACAGTTAGCTAACTTCATAAATGCAAGAAATAATGATGATACATTGGGTGGATTCTTAGAAAAATTCAAGCTTCAGAAGAGATCAAAGATTCCCAAGAAGATGTCTATGGCAGAAAAGAAATATGATATGAAGATGTATCTTAAGAATCAAATGCATCTTTCTTTGGAACAGATGAAAAAGAAGTCATATGAGGAAATTCAAGTAGCATATCTCAAGGCATTTGAAAGAGATCAAGGTTACAAAGCTATTGACTATGATGATGTGCAGAAATATTGTTTTCAAGGTAGAAAGGCTAAAGAGACTGAACTGGTCATTGAACCTGATAAAGTGATTGATATACAACCTGAAGCTGGAAAGTCAACAGAAGAAGTGCAAGATGAAGTAATAAAGCCTATTGTGTTTCAAAGAAGAAAAGGTTTGGAAAGGAAGAGTAAATCCAAGAAAGTGGTTGCTGAAGAGGAATTAGATGAAGAACCTTCATCTGAAGGAGCCACAATGGGGACTATTGAAAGCACTAAGGAACCTACTAAGGTTGTCAAGTATCAACTTATCATGACTGGTGAGAGGGCTGCATATCAAATAATAAGGGAAGATAATTCTGACATTGTTTATATGAATTTTGCTGGAATTATAAATGATGTGAATAGGGAGGATCTACAGGAACTTTATCAGTTGGTAAACATTAAATATGGAGATCATCCACCTAAAGATAAATTTGAAAGAGTCTTTTGGGGCAATTTGAAGGTTATGTTTGAGCCACCAACTGAGTCTGATATAGTGTGGAAACTTCCTGAAGAGCAAAACATTGTCAGCTGGAGATATTTTCATACCTGCAAGGTACATTGTGTTTCATTAAAGAATGTTGATATTTATATGCTTGCAGAGGTGGAATTCAGATAACCTGTAAAATTACCAAATTACCCCTGATAACATAGAACCTTATTAAACAACTTATAAAAATTCCAAAATAATTCCAAAACTTCTGAAATCGAACTATATCTGAAACAAATAAATTTCTATGACAATGTTACATCATTTTAAAATGTTCAAAAATAATTATACACAATTATTTAGAAATTCCGAATTATACAATTTAAATAAATATAATGTTAAACCTTTTAAAATTAAATAATATGTAAATTAAATTAGGAAAGGTCTAAGAAAATCAATCCCAAATAAATTGATGATTATATTTCCGAAATTCTGGTCCTAAGCCCTCCCCAAAGTCGGTTTTTAAGAGATATAATCAAATCTTTTATTTCTTTTCACAAAACCAAATCGTAAAACTAGGAAAAAAAAACCCTAGCGATCTAAATAAATCAACCATGGCTAGCACACGAATTCTGGGATTGAACAAGTATTTTTCTGGGATTATTGGAGGTGCAAGGAGGCTAGGAAAATTAATGGTTGCTGCGTTTTCTCTTTGGTTCATGCTTGTTCTTAATTTCTTGTCGAGTAGATCAAAAACAAGGTAATAATTCTTGCGACTAAACCAAACGTGATAAAATTAATATGGCATTTTTCCAGTGATATTTAGATGTTATATAACTCATATAAAATATGCAAATCGATCCATGCATGCTAATTCTATGCGTATGATAATATAATGGCTATAGAACACGTAAATCACAAATATATGAAATCAGAATTTCTGGGAATGATGGCTATTTTATTTAGACCTCTTATGATGTATTAGACCTGGGAAAAATGATAGATCGAATTATGGTGGCCTAAATCAAGTCGTTGTAATTTTAGTGTCTAAAACATACGTAAATATGCAATATATGTTAAACGAATTTTTTGGGCATGTTCACTATTTTTCGTGGGTTCCTTATAAGTAATATGATCTGGGAAAAATATGGTTTTGATTTTTAGAAGCTTAAAATTTACGTGGTTAATTATTGATAAAACCGGATTTTAGAAAAATAAAGAAATAAAATAAAAGGAAATCGTGGCTTCTAGGGTTTGATCTCTTGGATGAATATCTGATCAATTAATGTGTTTTAATGATGATTAAATGATGGTCCAATGATTGGTGCATAGTAGGGTTTCTAATTGTTTGTAAAAAGTAATACCGATTTGAAGTTAAATGCATAAGGACCTGTTTTGCCAACTTTGAAACTTCTGGGATATTTTTGTAAGATCATATACATCTGTAAGAATGTGGGAAAAATATAACTTTGGGGTCCTAAGTGTAAATTTTGCATAATAATGAATTAATGGGAAATTAGGGTTTCGTTTGGAAATTAATTAAAAGTGAGGGACCAAAAGTGTAAATCTGAAATTCTGAAGTTGTTTTGTGTTAATACTGATATAAAAAGGTTGTTGTGTAATTTTGAGGATTTTTGGGCTAATTATGTAATTGTTATGTAATTATGATTTAATATATATGTTTTGTAAACTTAAAGGGCTAAATATGTAAATTCTGAATTCTGAGGGGTCAAATATGTAAAGTACTAAATTCTGATTGTATATTCTGTAATTTTGAAATATAATATGTTTGGTTGGTAATTATGGATATTGTAGGGTTTAAATTGTAAAATATGTAATTATAAGCTTTATTTGTAAATTCTGAAATTAAAGGGGTGTAATCTGTAAATTGTGAAACTTAAGGGAATGGAAAGTATTTCTGAATATAATGAGTATATAATTCTGTAACTTGAAGTAATTTCACTAATGACCTTGTAAATTAATGAAGTTGCATTTAAAACCCTAAACTTTGTATAATTGTCATAATAAACCCTAAACTTCTGTAACATGATAAAATGTATTGTTATTCCATAATAATCTCTGAATAAGGTTCAACTTAATCTGAAATGATAAGATATGTTAATTCTGGAAAACCTGTTAATTCTGGAAAACTTACTAAATCTGGAAAGTTACTAAAAATGGAAAGTACATAAAATGATGAGATAAACAAAGAGTAATAATCTGAATTAAAATCTGTAGTAATTCTGTCTTCTTCTTCCTTAGGTGTGAAGAAGGAGAAGTCTTGATCATCTGATTTCTGTGTTTGTTTGTCTGATTTCTGCTGTGCTAATAAGGTACAGATATTCTGCCCTATTTCAGTAAGGGTGTTTCTTTCCCTTTCTCTCAGTATTTCGTTTTCCTTATTAGGATTCCCCATACCATTGCTATGTTCCCTTCAGTTGTGAATCTTTGTTGTGATCTGTTTGTCTTGAACCTTTTGTTTGAACCTCTGCTATGATTCTTGTATTCTGAACCTTTTCCTGAACTCTGATTGATCTCTTGTTCTGAACCCTGAATTTGTGAGTCTTAATTGAATCTGATCTGTGAACCTTGTTCTGAACCTTAACCTGATATATCTGTTGTAAATTCTGATTTGATTTTTGGTAAACCTTAACCTGTTAAATCTTTATCTGAACCTAATTGATTTTGAACCTTTATTAAATTACATATGAAACTGTTTAAGAAAAGCTATTTTGAAATGGAAGTTACTAAACGTTTTGGAAGACCATTTTTATGAAAACTGTTTTGTAAGATCATTTCAATGAAAATCATTATTAAAGGATTGATTTAAATGGACTTTTGACAGGAACTTCTCAAATGGATTATTGCTATAAATTTTGTAATCATTAACCTTTGATATACTTTTGGACTATTGGAAATAAACCTTTTAATCTGAACTTAAGCTTTGATATTAAACTTAATCTGATAAACTCTGATTTAAACCTTATTATTATCTTAATCTGAATTGTTGACATGACCCTTCTGCCATGAACCCTTAGATATGACTCTGTTTATTATATGACATCTGACCTTGACCACAGTCTGATATCCGAGCCAATCACTAGGCATGAGGGTTTCATGTCCATGTCATTGATGCACCGATGACATGACTCTAGGGCAGGAGAGTGATGACCTGTCCCGTCCCTGATTTTATCTGTTATGTAGGAGAAGATTCTGGCCTACTGGGGCGCATGGATGCATCCTAGTTCTGATCTGATTTCTGTTATCTGTTATCTGTTACTGTTTACTGTTATATATGTATATCTGGTGACTGATGGTGTGTGCGATACACGTCTTTCACATATATCTGGGAGCTGATCACTCCGATTTGATACATGAGGTCACCCCTCATATTATCTGTTACTTGAGAGGCATCCCCTCTGGATTATTATATGATTAATCTGTTATGATATTATCTGTTATCTCTGGGCTCGTGATGGATTTCTGTATTTCCCTAACCTGGTTTGTACATTATCTCTTTCTCATTTCTTTTCTTTTACCCTTATTCCTTTCCTATTCTTTCACTTTAATTCTGTATCTGTATAATCTGTATTTCTGATTTGTTTCTGTATTGCTATCCGTTATTGTTTCTGTCATCTATATATCTGTTCACTGGGCTTTTTAAGCTCAGCCGCACGTTTCTTTTCGTGTGCGGCAGGTTTTAGTAGGAAGCTGGGAATGAGTGAGAGTGTACCTCTGGACTTAGAAGGCTTGGTAGCTGTTCTGGATTAGATTTGGATGGAAGACATTATGTTTTAGAATTAGTTTTGAAAGTTTCATTGTAACCTTGTAGAATTCAGTATTTCAATTGTAATCCTTTGAGATTTTTTTTTTGTATTACTGTAGATGTATGCTCTGTTTTGATCTGATATGAATCCATTATTGTGATATCTTTACCCTTGTCGGGTTGGGGTGTTACAATGGGGACTATTGAAAGCACTAAGGAACCTACTAAGGTTGTCAAGTATCAACTTATCATGACTGGTGAGAGGGCTGCATATCAAATAATAAGGGAAGATAATTCTGACATTGTTTATATGAATTTTGCTGGAATTATAAATGATGTGAATAGGGAGGATCTACAGGAACTTTATCAGTTGGTAAACATTAAATACGGAGATCATCCACCTAAAGATAAATTTGAAAGAGCCTTTTGGGGCAATTTGAAGGTTATGTTTGAGCCACCAACTGAGTCTGATATAGTGTGGAAACTTCCTGAAGAGCAAAACATTGTCAGCTGGAGATATTTTCATACCTGCAAGGTACATTGTGTTTCATTAAAGAATGTTGATATTTATATGCTTGCAGAGGTGGAATATCCTTTATCATCAAGTGTTTGCAAGGAAATGATGAGCAAAAAGTTGTATACTAGTAAAAAGGATGAAGGATATGAGATGTTATTGGATTTGATTAAGAAGCAGTCTTTGAAGGATGTAGCCTAAGGGTGTTTGAAAGAATTTTCACAAGTTGTTAAGTGAGACTATTGGAACTTCTCACTTGGTGGAGGTGCTTTGCACTAACACATCAAAAGGTTATCAGTCCACCTTGTCTCATCAACATAAGGACTGGCTAATCCTGAGCAAACGGCTAACAGGTAAAGATTGCTCAAATCCGTTTATGGCTGACAATTTGCCAAAAATTGTATGGTATTCAACTCACCATATCTAAGATAAGTGAAGAGTTGGCTAGCCCACAAGGTTATGACTTGTGGTAAAGGCTGTGGAAAACCATAAATGGTAATCAATTCACCATGATGAGGTGCTTTTCCATCAAAGAATTGACTAGTCCAGAAGCAAACGGCTTTTGGTAAAGACTTAACAAATCCGTTGATAAGCTGATGATTTGCTAAAAATCATATGGTTATCAATGTACCATGGTCTTACACACCAAAACATTTGGCTACTCCAGTAGTGATGGCTATTGGTAAAGAGACATCAAATCCATTAAATTTCAATGATTCACCTCTCACAGGAGTTAACACACCTGGAAGTGATGAGAATAGATATGAAACTTAATATGAATTGATGTACATATAGTCAATGTTGCTGCAAAGACCATATCAGAAGAGCTTATCAAGATTCAAGCTGCTAGAAAGGATCAAGACCTAAATACAATTCAAAGTGTTCAAGATTCAATCCTCAGAAAGATTAATCAGAAGAACTTGAAGTTCATGGAGCATGAAGATCAAGTTAGGGGAGGATTGTTGGGAATTATAATACGAATCAAGAAAAGACAACTTAGGTCTGGTAGTTTATCTAAGTTAGGTCTGTTTGTGTTATTAGGTCTGGTAATGTAATGTTAAGTCTGGTAGCATGTTTAAGTCTGGTTGACTTGTAAAGTTAAGTCTGGTCGTGAAGTTAGGAAAGTCTGTTAGAGTTATGTTAGGAAAAGATACAAAACGTGTATGTATCTTTATAGAAGATTTGTGTATATCTTCTGAGTCGGTTAGTATTAGGGTTTCCTTGTGTTATAAAAGGATCCCTAAAGATTGTTAGTTCGTGTGTGAGTTGTACGAGTTCACTATTGTGATTATAATCAATATACGAAGTTAGTGATATCTCTGCTTGTGTTCTTAATTGTTCTTGTTAAGATTCCGCATTAACAATAACAATCACCTAGGGTTTCTCACTTAGATTGGTTCGGATTTATCCTAACCATCTACTAGGTATTCAAGACTACTTAGTGATCCACATACAATTCGTGGACCAACAAAGATCTCAACTCAAAGTTTTTGAGAAGCTTACCATCAGAATGGGCTATGCATGTTATTGTCTGGAAAAACAAGCCAGACATAGATTCTATGAGTCTGATGGACTTGTATAGCAATTTCAAGATAGTGGAGCAAGATGTGAAGAAGGTTGCTGGAACTAGCTCAAGCTCAAACTCTGGGAATTTGGCCTTTGTGTCAACTCCCAGTACCTCAAGTTCAGAAGAAGAAGTACAAGTTGCTGGAGCAGTTGGTACTGCTAGTTCAAATGTTAGTACTGCTAGTACTTCAAGCAGTACTAATGGACTTTTGGATGAGAATACTTATTGTGCTTTCCTGACTACTCTGCACAATGGAAGTATGTTGACTCATGGAGACCTTCAAGAGATTGATGAAGATGATCTTGAAGAGATGGACATCAAGTGGCAGCTCTCTCTTCTTAGCATGAGGGCTAAGAGATTTTTGAAGGAAACAGGAAAGAAGATAATCATAAACAGCAATGATGTTGCTGGATATGACAAGTCAAAGATTGAATGTTATAATTGCCATAAGAAGGGTCATTATTCAAGGGAGTGCAGATTGCCAAGACAACAAGATGGCAAGAGCAGAGGCTTTGGAAGCAAGACAAGGGTTGTGGAGGTTACAGACTCAAGCTCAAAAACTATGGTTGCCATTGATGGCTTAGGATTTGACTGGAGCTACATTGCAGAAGAGGAAGCAGAAGCATCTACAGAGATGGCTCTCATGGCATTTTCAGATTCTGAGGTACAAGTTTCTAAGTGTTCTAAATCTTGTGATGCATTAAAAGATCTAGAAACTCTTAGGAAAAGATATGATGAACAAAGAATAGAGCTAACCCAGACCAGTTTTAATTTAGCAAATCATAAAAGGGCTTTAGTTGTGTTAGAAGAACAAATTGTTCATTATAAAGGTAATGAGTCTAAGTTTGCTGATGATATTATTATACTTAAGAGAGACTTAATGTTTAGAGATAATGAAATTAGTGTGTTAAAACATGAGTTGGAAAAGTTGAAACATGCTAAAGAAAACATTCAAATGAGTGTAGACACATTAGAGTATGCATCTAAGGGTGTCAGTAAGATAATTGAATGTCAAATCCTCAACAAAGCTAAGTCAGGCCTAGGGTATAAGTCAGTTCCACCTCCTTATAGAGGAATTCCTACACCTCCAGGCATTGACCTAGAACACACAGGTTTAGAGGAATTTCAACTACCCAAAATGGAATATGGTCCAAAACCTAATGAGAATGTGGTAGTAGACAAGCCTGTAGAAGTAAGTTTTGAGAGTGCAAGTGATAAATCACTCTCTGAGGACAAAGTGTCCTCTGATAGGTCCTCAAGTAGGGATTCAGATGCTCCAACCATAGAGGATTGGACTTTTGATGATGATGACAGTGATCAGGATAAGGTTAAGCCTGATAGTGTTAAGGTTGAGAAAACAAAAGCACCAAAGGTGGTCAAAACTGAGACTGTTAGGCCTAAAACCATTGCTAAACCATTTAGACCAACAGTTAGGTATGCTGAAATGTATAGAACCACAAACAAGCCCAGAGGTAACCAAAGGAATTGGAACAACCTCAAGTCTCACCAACTAGGTGATGACTTCGTTTACTATAGGAAAGCTTGTTTCACATGTGGTAGCTTTGACCATCTTGCATTTTATTGCAACAATAGGGTAACTAGGTATTCTAGTCCTAAGGTGAACTCAGTTAGACCTCTCACTCACCCTACAAATGCTAGAATGATACCTAGATCAGTTCTTTTAAGGTCTGGACCAAGAGTAGTTCATACTGCTAGACCAGAAATTCATACTACTAGACCATTTAGATCTGTTTACCCAAGACCAACAGTTCAAGGTGTAAAAACAACTTTTAAATCAGCACCAACAACTGTTAAAAGGCCCTTTAATAACAAAGCAGTGTTAAACAAACAAGTTTGGAAACCAAGAGTACAAACCACAAAGCCAGCAGTTCATACTGCTAGCCCAATAGTTAGTACTGGTAACTTTAATCATACTGCTAAGGGAAATTTGGGTAATGGTGTTAATGCATCAGCATCATGGGTTTGGAGATCTATCAAACCTAATGGTACTTCAATTGTTTTAAAGAGAATGAATTATGTTGATGCTAGAGGCAAACCTAAGTCTGTGATGGCTTGGGTTCCACAAGGAAATTAATTCCTTGTTTGGGTGCAATGTTAGTCATATGCTTATATTGTTGTGAGACAAGTGCTTTGCACTTTGTTTCTTTGTTTTTGGACTAACAATTGCAGGAATGGATGATGAGCATAAAAGAATTATCAAGTGCTTTATGTTTTGGACTGAATGGTGATTTGGAGCTCAGTGTGTGATCTTTCCACACCACAAATGGTTATTGGTTCACCATGTCTAACCCACATAAGAACCAACTAGTCCAGAGCAACGGTTTCTGGTAAAGACTAATCAAATCCGTTTATGGTTGACAATTTACCAAAAATTGTATGGTTATCAACTCACCATATCTAACAGTGAAGAGTTGGCTAGTCCAAAGCAAACGGCTATTGGTAAAGACATATCAAATCCGTTGATAGCTGATAGTTTACTAAAAACTATATGTGAGTTATAATGTTTCAAATTCATATAAGTTAATACTGTTTTTTTGAAAATTTTTGATAATGGTTTGTACTGCTAGTGCAAAGCTTGTACTGCTAGTGCAAAGTTTGTACTACTGAACTAGCCGTTGGTACTGTTGTGTCAGTAATTAATTTTTGTTTAGAAACTAGCCGTTGGAAGTTCGTTGCGATTTTTACTGATTAAATTACGGTTTTTAAGGGATCCTCTTCTAGATATCTTAACTTTTATTCTATTATAATCTTATCCTAAAATAAAAGTTAACATATTATTTAAGTCGGTCAATAGAAACCCTAACTCTCTCACTAATATCTCATCTCACTTTCATCTTCTACTTTCTAACCTAAATTTTCACTATTCACCACAGTCAAATCAAATTTTTAATGAGAATATTATGGCTAATTTGGAATTTATCAAGACGCACAACCAGGTTGCTTATTTGGAGAAAACAGAGGGACGGGGATGGACCAAAATTTTATGAGATTGTGGACTTCTTGAACGCGTCTCATATTAGGTATGCTTTAAATGTTTCCCCTACTCTTATTGTCTCTCATATCACACAGTTTTGGCAAACTGCCATTGTCAAAATTAGTGAAGAGGAAGACATAGAAATTCACTCCAAAGTGGATGGCATATCTTTTGTTGTTACCGAATCTACTCTTAGGAGACATCTTAAGTTGCAAGATTCAGATGGTATCAACAATATACTAAACACTGAAATTTGGCAAGAACTTGCCAGAATGGGGTATGATACATCCAATCAAAAACTCACTTTTCAAAAGGGATGTTTCTCCCCACAATGGAGATTTTTGATCCATACTCTCTTACATTGTTTAAGTCCCAAAAGAACATCATGGGAGCAATTCAGTAGCAATATTGCTATTGCCCTCATATGTCTGTCAACAAACAAGGTTTTCAATTTTTCAAAATTCATATTTGAGAGTATGGTTGCAAATGTAAAAAGTAAAACAAAATTTCTTATGTATCCAAGATTTGTTCAATGCTTTTTAAATAAGAAAAAGAATTTGCTTAAACAACACAAAGACATTTTTCCTACTCCTAGCCTACAATCAAAAGTTTTTCAAAATATGGCTATGGCTAGTAGATTGTTCAATGGGGTAGAAATACCTCTATTTCCTGAGATGATTCAAACTGATCAGGGTGAAGGGTCAGTCAACCCAACTGATCCCCAACCAACACCCACAATGGTTCCTGAAATAACCCATACACCCCCAATTATCACAACTTATAGGAGAAGGACCACAGCTAGTCTAACTAGAGTGGAAACTGGATCCTTGCCCCATGACTCACCTCTCCTAGCAGGTCACACAGCTAGAAGTGATGAGGGCAGCTATTCACTAAAGGAATTGATGGTTATTTGTACCAAGTTATCTGAAAATGTGGAAAGTCTAGAGGAAGAAATCAAAAGCCACAAGACCAATTTTGCTAATGTCTACACTAAGTTGACTCTCAGGGTAAAGAATTTGGAAGATCAACTTAAGAGGAAAAGATCAAGAGTGGTGATAGATGATGATTCTTCAGATAGTGACTCAGATGATTCAGCTGATGATGGTGGTGATTCTCCCAAACAAGGGAGGAAATCTGGGAAAGAACAAGGTGAAGAGAGATCTAGATCTCAGGGGAGGAATGAAGAAGGAACAAGCAGATTGAATGAGAAAGGTATTGCTGGTGGAAATGATGATACAGATATGGGTGAACAAGATCAAGATCAAGAAGGTACTGCTGAGATTGAAGAAGAAGCAGTACAAACTCCTAAGGTGCCAGAAGAAGCAGTACAAACTGCTAAAGACAAGGGCAAAGGGATTTTGATTGAAGAAGAAGAGCCTCATCAGAAGAAAATAGTTAAGCCAAGAACTCAGATGCAAATAGATCATGATGCTGAAGTGGCTAAGAAACTTCAAGAGGATGAAGAAGCAAAAGAACAATCTCAAATAGATCTTGATGCAGAGTTAGCAAAGAAGATGGCTGAGGATGATTTAGATGATGTGGTTGAGTTTATGGAGAAAACAAGATTAGAAAAGATGGCTTCAAATTAATGCTGAGGTGGATCATGAACAATTTAATGAACAGCTACAATACTTGATTGATTCAGATCTAATTGTGAGAGCACAAGCAGTGCAATTCCTTAAAGATGAGAGCTTAAGTGCAGAAGAAAAGTCAGAGAAGCTCACAAGTTTTATTTTATCAAAGAATAAGGAAGTTGCTTGGAGTGATCTTATGCAGAAGATCAGAGATAGTAAGAAGAAAGGTTATAAGAGGAAGATACCTTCTAAGAAAGAGCAGATAAACTTTATGAAAATGTATCTGAGAAATCAAGCAAATTGGAAGGCATATCAGCTAAAAGGGAAATCAGATGAAGAGATTGAGTTTTTGTACTACAATGCATATAGAAGAGCTCATATGAAATTTCCTTTAGACTCAGAGGAAAAATCTTCTAAAAGACTCAAGACTGCTGAGACAACTGAGGAAGTGGAAGAACATAGAGAGAAAATTGAATTGGCATCAGAACAGATGAGCATGATGATTGTCACAGTTCCAGAAATTCTTCATGTTGACCCACTTCAAGCAAGACATCCAATAATGGATTGGGAGATTTACAGAGATAAATTTGGTAAAGCTTGGAAAGTTACCAGAGTTGGTGGTGAAACAGCTGTATACAAGAATTTTGAGAATTTGCTCAGAGCATGTGACAGAGAAGATTTAGATACATTATGGAAATTGGTTCAGGAGAAGCTCAAGACCAAGTATAGAACTGATGTGAAAGAACAAGAGCTATGGGTTGAATTTAAAAGATTGTATGAACCAGATCCTTCTTATGTATATTGGAATTTTCCTTACTATGATCTGAATGTTTCATGGGAATTCTTCAGTATGTGTAATGTGCATCATTTGTCAACACAAGGTGGAGTTGATATATTCATGTTAGCTGAATTAGAGTATCCACTAAGTTATGAGTGTTAGCAGTGATGATTTCTACAAGACTGAGATGTGATGAGAATACTGAAGTTGTTCAAAATCTGATACAGAAGATATTTGATCAGTATGAAAGGATGAGGAAGAATAGAAGATGAAATGTTTGTAAGAATCCCCCCCCCCCCATCATAGAGGTAAACTTTAATTCGAAGAAACTTAGTGATTTGGAGAGAAATCATAAGTTTAGGGGAGGATTGTTGGGAATTAAACCTAACAGTTAGTACTGTTAGCATATAAGTTAGTACTGCTGAAGATACTGAAGACAATACAGACAGTACTAAGTCATTTAGTACTGCTCACATTAGAAGATTAGTACTGCTTATGTTTTTGTAAACGTGTAAAAGGATAATTTTAGAAAGGATTTAGTATATATCCTTATTGATATAGATTATAGTTATCTTGTAGAGGAATCCTTGGTCTATAAAAGGATATCCTAGGTTAGGTTTTTGATAATAGAAGAACGATATCAGTTTTTGTGTAGATTCAAGGTTGTAAACCCTAGTACTAGCAAGAGTACTCGTATTATTGATATAATAATATTGAATCGTTTTGGTTAAACAATTGTCTCTTGTTCATATACATAAACATTGTTCCATTCATTGATCATACATACAAATAATCTTCTAAGTGTTAACTAGTAAATTCCGCGTGCTAGTTAATATTACTCAAAGTATCTATCTAACACAAGGCGTGTGTTAAGATCCGGTCAGTCCATTTCCAATCAGGGTACTTTTCTTTTGTTTCTTGCATAAAAAGGCATCCAACAAAAATTTTCAACCGATTTAGGTTTTTTACTAACTTTCGTTAACCCACTCCGTTAGTGAATTACATGTTTGGTCCTTGAAAAAAAATTCAATTTTTATTTTTTTTTTTGATTTTTTTTTTGAAATTTTTTTTTCTCTAACTTTTTTTTTTCAAAAAAATATTTTCGAAAAAAAAAGTTTTTGAAAAAATATTTTCAAAAAAAAAATAAAAAAAAATTGAAAAAAAAGTTTTTGAAAAAAATTTTAAAAAAAATCAAAATAAAAAATTCAAAAACTTTTTTTTTTAATTTTTTTTTAAATTTTTTTTTTCAAACAAAAAGTTATTCAAAGTAAAATTTAAAAAAAAATTGACAAAAAATATCAAGGACCAAACATGTAATGATTATACGAATTTAAGGACCAAACATGTAATTCACTAACAAAGTGGGTTAACGAAAGTTAGTAAAAAACCTAAATCGGCTGAAAATTTTTGTTGGTTTATGCAAGAAAAAAAAAGAAGACTACCCTGATTGTAAACGGACCCTAAGTTTAGTACATTTTTATGTCATTTTCCCTTTTATTTACTATAATATTTATAGTATCATTTTGTATTTTTATTCAATTATGTTAATAACAATAACAATTAAGTGGTCTCCACTCACCATGCCAGCTTTTTGCATTTGGAATCTTGTTTTTATGGGTAAAGTAATTCGTTTGGTTTGTGTTTTTATTTACTGTAATATTTATAGTATCATTTTGTATTTTTATTCAATTAGGTTGATAACAATAACAATTAAGTTGTCTTCACTCACCATGCCAGCTTTTTGCATTTAGAATCTTGTTTTTATAGGTAAAGTAATTAGTTTGCTTTGTATTTTTATTTACTGTAATATTTATAGTATCATTTTTGTATTTTTATTCAATTAGGTTGATAACAACAACAATTAAGTTGTCTTCACTCACCATGCCACCTTTTTGCATTTGGAATCTTGTTTTTATGAGAAAGTAATTCGTTTGTGTAAAGCTATGAACTAACCTTTATCACACAACCTATATTCTATACGTAACACTCAATAAGATAATAAATATAGATGAGAGGATGATGTATGGATCGTATGAGATAAATATTGGCCGAATGTTTATTAGCTTCAAAAGAAAGAAACAAACACATAAACTTAGAGAAAACACATACTACACACTCTCACCTATAATACTCTTTGAGGCACACTTGGAAATGAGATGAGAGTGTGCTTATATAGTACATGAGTTGACGCCCTAAAAGCTTCAATGGGCTTTCGGTTGGGCTTTGCTTCATGGACCATACATTGGACTATTTTAGAGCTTAACTTGATACATGTTAGATTAGGTCCATGAAGCCTTTTGATAATGCTATGACTAACTAACTTATACGACACAAAGTTTAAGTATTACAAATGACCATCACTTTCTAAATTAATGCTAACAATCTCTCCCTAAGGGATGGTGATTTCAATGATGCTCCCGGTGATAGGTCTTTTGTCTTCAATGTCTTGAACTTTGTGTGTCGATGGAGAATAGTCTTCATTCATCGTTCCTTTATGCTATGTGATCTTCAAAGTAATCGTCTTACGGTCGTTCTTGCCTTGATCAACATCTTCATGTGTTTATGCGTCGTGTCCTCCAACATACTCATACCTCTTTAAACTTTATACTTATGTTTTCCTCACTTGATACATGAACTTGTTCTTGACATCTTGATTAGCATCTCGACTTTGTCTTTAACACTTGGTCTTCAACTTGATCCTTTTGTCTTGAACTTTTACACTTGAGCTTTGTTGAGGATGATCTTCATAAGTATGAGTATGTGGAGGTGATGATGTTTGATATATCTGATGATGGTTGATGGACTTTTGTAAGTAGCTGCATAAAACAGTTAGTAATAAATCGTCCAGCACTTATAGGTTTGGACTTTGAGATCATCAACAGCATAGTGTGAAGACTTTCTCTAATCCTAGCCATGGCCGTTCTGAATCGGATACTCCTGAAAGGGCTTACACGGACACACCGAAGTGCACCCACGATTCAGTGAGTCGCTAGAGATCACCCCACGACTGTAGACCGTTTGAAACATAGTAACCATCATGAGATAAGGCAAGATCCTTGGATCTCATTAAGACTCTTGTACACCATGTGTCCTTTTTGGTGAACACAAGGATATTATTATGGAAGTGTTCCTAAGAGATATTTTGATGAATCTCATGGCTCTAGACTCGATAATGTGCGTTTTGGTTTTGGTAGTCGGAGGCATGGAGCAGAGTGCCACCTTTTCAATATCAACACATCTCGGAGTGAGAGGCCGATAGATTATGCAGTGTTCTCTGTGAGAAATGAAACAAATATCTTTTAAGAGATATCTGAGTGGCTAGGTGGGGTGGTGCAGCGCGTGACTGGGTCCATGACGTCTTGTCTTCAATATCAGTATCACCTTAGTGAATACCGATAGCAGATGTATTGACCCGGTTTCTGCCCTAAGTTTTTATGGAGGGCTATTTATTTTCACCCTTTCATTAAACTTTTCTTTTTAATTCTTCAACCCCTTCTTTCTCCTTTCTCATTTTACTCCTTTTTTCAATCTTATCTAAGGACTTCTAATTCTAATCTATTGGAATTGTCCTTGGGTAGATCCCTCTGGCTCTGGCGGATCATAGGACATAACCTAACCATAATCACTTTATTACTCCATGATTATCCTAGATTTGTTGATCACTTGCCATAAAACCTTTTTGTGAAAATCTCTCAAAGTGTTTATGAATAAAACACATTTAGTTAACACTTCGAGAGTTTTGTATTTTCTGAAATACTCCTCCTTCACATGTGCTCTTGCATTTTTGATATAAATTTGCACATGTTGGGTAGAGATCGCACATTTGAATTGATCGATTTTCAGTTAACATGACCTTCGCGAGACACGTTTACATCACTAGTTATACTAGCTTGAAATTATTACCCGTCCCGGTCATATTAAAAGCGAATATCTCGAATTGGTACATTCTACTCAGACAAGTCCTTTGCGAGACACGTTTACATCACTGGATAACCAGCTTGAAATTATTACCCGTCCCGGACAAGTCTTTTCGATTAAGGACATTTAATTTTTGTCAATTCGAGGGTAAAATCTTGAGTCGAGATCTTTTGAGATTCAATCCACGATCTTTAAACATTTTGATCACATTTTAATCACGTCTTCTCCCCCTCAAAAATAGCATGTAGTGATATTTTTGATATCAACTGATTAAATGAAAGCTTTTTGGAGAGATAGACGGATTATTTTGGCATGATTTTGGAACATTTTTGTTTTTTCATTTTATACTCCCCTTTAAATAAATCATATTTTTTAAACATTTGAGTTTAAAATCAATTTAAGGGTATAGAGGGAGTTTTCTTTTTGAGGAATCTTTAGCACAGAATTTGGATAAAGATTTTGAAAAATCTTTTTGAAAAATCTTGATGATGTGCTCAAGGATTCTTTGTTTTATTTTGCCATTAACAATACGAGTCCTAATCAGAAATAATCAGAAGTCATCATTGTAGCGCGGGTTTCGTACTGAAATATACGAAAGCCGTCATTTAAGTGCGGGTTTCGTACTGAAATATACGAAAGCCATAGAGAAGAAAATTTTGAGAAACGACATGTTTTAGAAAACATTTAAGTGAACTCTCGCTCAAGCATCTGTACATGTCCGTATCATTGTTGAATGACATTTCTAGATACGTACAGAATATCGATTATACGAGAGACATGTCGTGAGAAGAATATTTTTGGTTTTTATATTTTTTACTGTTTTTGTATTTTTGAAATTTTCTCTTTTTATATTTTGTTTTTGTTGGTTTTTCAAATTTTGTATTTTCTTTTTTCAAAAATATTTACAGGGAAGCTTTTTGAGGTAAATTCAAGAAGTTTCGAGAAGACTTTCTAACTCTTCGGGAGTTAGGCTTCGCATGCCAATTCGTCGAACTAAGTTATCAAACCGCTCTTTTGGAAGGGCTTTAGTAAATAGATCGGTGAGTTGGTATTCAGTCTTCATGAAAAATAATTCAACAGTACCCTCTTCTACGTGTTCCTTTCTGAAGTGATAGCGGACTCTAATATGCTTGGTCTTCAAGTGTTGTACTGGATTGCACGAGATGGCTATGGCACTTTTCGAATCACAATACAAAGGTATGCGGTCGAAAGAGAAGCCATAATCTGTGAGCTGTGTCCTCATCCATAGAACTTGGGCACAACACGCAAATAGAGACACATACTCGGCTTCTGCAGTTGATAACGCGGTACAATCTTGTTTCCTTGATGACCAGCCTACTAGCTTTTCTCCCAAAAATTGTGCTCCCCCGGATGTACTTTTTGCTGTGACTTGGAAACCGGCATGGTCCGCATCTGAAAAGGCTGTTAGTGTAAACTCCGAATCCTTCGGATACCAAAGTCCCATTTTAATGGTTCTTCGTAGGTACCGAAAGATCCGTTTAACCTCTTGGAGGTGAAGTTCGGTAGGCCTTGCCTGAAACCGTGCTAATAAACAGACAACAAAATGTATATCGGGTCGACTAGCAGTTAAGTACATGAGAGAACCAATCATGCTCTGATATTTCTTCGGATCCATGGGCTTCCCATATAAATCAGCTCCTATTTTGGGTGAAGTGACCATTGGTGTACCAACAGAGTCACAATTTTCCATTCCATGTTTTTTCAAAATCTCAATTGTATATTTAGCTTGATTTATAAAAATACCACGTGGGGTTTGATGAATTTGTAAACCAAGAAAGAATTTTAGTTCCCCCATCATGGACATTTCAAATTTGCTTTTCATGAGATTTTCAAAATGTTTTGAATGTTTCGGATTAGTGGACCCAAAGATTATGTCGTCCACGTAAATCTGAACAATCAAAATGTCATCTTTGAATTTTTTAGTAAACAAGGTCAGGTCAATTGTTCCTTTGGTGAAATTGTTTTGAAGTAGGAAAGATGATAACTCGTCATACCACGCCCTTGGGGCTTGTTTCAAACCATAGATAGCTTTCTTTAGCTTGTAAACGTAGTCTGGATGATCTTTGTCAACGAATCCATCTGGCTGACTCACGTACAACTCTTCTTTCAAAGTTCCATTCAAGAATGATGTCTTGATATCCATCTGATAGACCGTGATGTTCTTGTGAGCGCCATATGCTAAGAAAATCCTGACTACCTCAAGCCTTGCTATTGGCGCGAATGACTCTTCAAAATCTATCCCCTCTTCCTGTCTAAATCCCTTGGCCACGAGATGAGCTTTGTTGTGAATTACAGTCATCTCTTCATCCTTTTGTTCTTCCATAACCACTTAAGATCAATGACAAGTTTGTCGATTGGTCTTGGTACTAAATCCCAAGTGTCATGTAATTGATATTGGAGAAGTTCTTCCTGCATTGCTTCAATCCATGCATTATCTGCCATCGCCTCCCGAATGTTCTTTGGCTCTTTTAGACTGACTGAGCAGACATAGATGCACATATTGGATGGTCTTTAGTCCACTGTAACGTAGAAGGGTACCTTGGATCTGACGAATGCGTGTTAGATGGTTCATGTAACCTAGAAGATGATTAAGCAGAATCCATTGCAAATGGTTCTTCCTCTAACACAGCATCGTTTTGTTGTTGTTCTTCTTGAATTGGGGTATTTTGGTTTTGCTCATCAACTCTTGGTAGAACAATTTAAATTACTGGAGTTGCAGGAGTAGATGTTGATGATGTTGAGGGAGTTGGTGCGTCAGCTTCGATTGTGGTAGATGCATCTTGTGGTGGTGGTGGTGGTGGTTGATGTTGTTGAGCGGGTGCAACGGAACGTTGTTGTGATGCATTTGTCGAAGCTCCACCATAGTATTCATCATACATAAACTCGAAGAAATTTTCCATTTCTTGATTTGTTGGTTTTTCGGTATTAGTTGACTGAGCTCCTTGGAGTACTAGTCCTGAACTGATATGTCCAGAAGTCTGAACGCTCGGTGCGGGTCCTAATCCGGTATGATTAGAAGCCACCGGGTTAAGCGCGGGTTCTAGAGCGAGTCTCTCCGAAGCCATTTGTGAAATCTCGTCAAACTTCACATTCATCGTCTCCATTATCCTTTTAGTGCGACGATTATACACCCTGAATGCCCTCGAGTTTTCTGAATAACCAATGAAGATTCCAATATCACCCTTAGCTTTCAGCTTCCCAAGATCTTCTCTGTCGTTCGTTGGATAGCACAAAGCGCCAAATACATGAAGGTAAGAGATTTCGGGTTTTCTGTTGTTAACTAGCTCATATGGGGTTTTATTGAATCTTGGATGGATTAGGGATCGGTTCTGAGTAAAACAAGCAGTAGCAACAGCATCAGCCCATAAGAATAGTGGTGCACTAGAATAAATCAGCATTGTACGAGCAACTTCCATAAGAGTTCGATTTCTTCTTTCAACTACCCCGTTCTGCTGTGGAGTTCTAACAACTGATGTCTGGTGAGAGATTCCAGTATCTTCAAAATATGTTCTTAACTCCTGATTTGTGAATTTTGTGCCATTATCTGTTCTTACGATCCTTACTGGAGCTTGAAGTAAGACTTGAATGCGCTTCAGAAAGGTGATGATGATGCCTAGTGCTTCGTCTTTTGATCTCAGAAACTTTACCCATGTATATCTTGAATAGTCATCGACGATAACAAGAATATACTTCTTCCCATTGATACTTTCAACTCTCATTGGGCCACATAAGTCCATATGCAACAAATGTAACTTATCCACCGAACTAGGTACGGTTTTAGGTTTATAAGTTGCTCTTTTGCTTTTGCCTTGCTCACAGGATGGACATAAGTGATCTTTGGTGTATTTGAACTTTGGGAGACCGTTGACGATGTTGTCTTTGGCTAACTTGGTTAAGGTGTCGAAGTTGAGATGGGATAAGCGTCTGTGCTACAACCAGGACTTTGTTTCGTAAGCTCTTGTCATGAGATAAATTGGTGATGAAGAGGCCATTTGGTTGATGTCGATAGCATAAAGATTGGTGCCACGATTCCCAGATAAGAGATCATCTCCAACCAGATTCCTAACGAAGCAAGTATTTCTCCTAAATGCAACCTCTAAATCTGCAACGCAAAACTGTCCTACTGAAAACAGATTGTGTCCCAACCCTTCAACATAGTAAACCCGAGAGATTAAGAAATTCCCAAACTGAAGATCTCCATAACCCAGAATAGCTGCTACATGATCATTTCCAAACCGTACAATTCCCATGAACTTCCATACAAAGTTGATCAGCAGCTTCAGATTCCCTGTCATGTGCTTGGAGCAACCCGAGTCGACGATCCAAAGACATATTTCGATAACCTACCAATAACAAAAGATTGTGCATTTGGAAACCGTTTATCATTTGGTTCCATGGGGTTAGGGGTAACAGACGAATCATATTCATAGAAGGTTTTTACTGGTTCTTTTGGAGCCTTTAATTTACCATTTACTAGAGTGAATTCTCTACCCGTTGGAATCCATACGCACAACTTAAGATAGTTCCTAGGCAATATTCTACTAGTGATTGTCCTAGATTTTGCAATAAGTCTTTGAATATATCTAGTCTTAGCACTAGTTCCTGGAGGAACATCTTTCTTTTTAGGCATGGCATTCACATTCACATTATTAGAAACAATACCATTACAAGCATTTTCAGATAACGATTTCTTGCACATTAAACAAACAGAGTCATTACATGCACTCGAAATAGTACTCTTAACATTACATCCAGATGACATATGTTTCTTATTCGAAAGCGATAAATTCCTAGGGTGTTCTTCTACTTCTTCCGTTTTATTCTTGCTTTCACTCTCAGAGGCAGGCGAGACTCTATTGTTCCTTGTATTGCTCCTAGGCTTTAGTCTGCTGCTCGTAGAAGTACTTTCTACTCCTGTAGAAGGTAAGGCACACACATTAGAATTTATCTTGTTATCCTTTGAATTTGTTTTAGCAATCCTAGACTCTTTTGGATTATCTTTTATACTTTTGTCTATCGCCCTATATGTTTGAGATGTAGAGGTAGACGCAGTGGTGGTACTAATCCTATAAAGTCCAGGTGCTATCACATTTGGTGTTTCGACAACTGCTTTCCCTTTATCAACACTTGTTGATTTATCACATTGCTTGGGCAAGGGTGTTGGAACACATTGAGAAATTGACATTTTTGGTTTAGCAATCTTAGTTTCCTCACCCTTCCTATTTTGACTTTCAAGCTGAGACTTCAAAATATCATTTTGTTCTTTCATGTTTTTGTAAGCACGCTCATACGATAATTTGTCATACTTGCATTCTTCATTTTTCCGATCAAGTTGTTTAAAATATGTGACATTTTCTTTTTCAAGCTTAGCAAGTGCATTTTCATATTTTGAAACAATTTCAGAAGTCTCAGCTCTCAGTCTTTCATCGTCTTTCACAGAATATGTTTGGTAAATTATGGACATAATATCAGTTGACAGAGCTACTTCGAAGAGAGTGTCATTGTGTTTTTCCAAAACTTTGATATATTAAATGTTTTCATTTGCTTCCTTTACCAGGGATGTGTGGTCCTTGGCAAATTCGGCTGTTTCTTTTAAAAGCGCATTTTCAACATTAAGTATTCTCGCACTAATGGCATTTAGTGGAGGAATAATTGCTGTGTCAAACATCTTTTTCTGTTCTGCATGAAAACTTGAATGCCAGTTGTTGATACTGATTTCGGTTTTGGTTTTAACAAGACTTTGAAAATTTTCCATTCTCTTTTAAAGATCATCCAAATATCGTCTAGCTTCACTTGTGTTAAAAGGGTTGCTAGAGGACATTTGTTCGATGTTAGAAAGATGTTTGGAAGCAATTTTTTGTTTTGTTGAAACAACTTGTCTTTTGAAAACCTTTGGTATTGGTTGTTGTTTAACAAAATTTACTCCAGAAATTATGTTAAGCTTATTATAATCAATTGGTTTAATTTATGTGTTCATTTGTCTCATTTTAACTCGACTCTCTTCGGCAAGCTCAATCGTTTCATCATAATCCCGAACTGCGGGTCCTAATCCGGTATGATTAGAAGCCACCGGGTTAAGCGCGGGTTCTAGAGCGAGTCTCTCCGAAGCCATTTGTGAAATCTCATCAAACTTCACATTCATCGTCTCCATTATCCTTTTAGTGCGACGATTATACACCCTGAATGCCCTCGAGTTTTCTGAATAACCAATGAAGATTCCAATATCACCCTTAGCTTTCAGCTTCCCAAGATCTTCTCTGTCGTTCGTTGGATAGCACAAAGCGCCAAATACATGAAGGTAAGAGATGTCGGGTTTTCTGTTGTTCACTAGCTCTTATGGGTTTTATTGAATCTTAGATGGATTAGGGATCGGTTCTGGGTGAAACAAGCAGTAGCAACAGCATCAGCCCATAAGAATAGTGGTGCTCTAGAATAAATCAGCATTGTACGAGCAACTTCCATAAGAGTTCTGTTTCTTCTTTCAACTACCCCTTTCTGTTGTGGAGTTCTAACAACTGATGTCTGGTGAGTGATTCCAGTATCTTCAAAATATGTTCTTAACTCCTGATTTGTGAATTCTGTGCCATTATCTGTTCTTACAATCCTTACTGGAGCTTGAAGTAAGACTTGAATGCGCTTCAGAAAGGTGATGATGATGCCTGGTGCTTCGTCTTTTGATCTCAGAAACTTTACCCATGTATATCTTGAATAATCATCGACGATAACAAGAATATACTTATTCCCATTGATACTTTCAACTCTCATTGGGCCACATAAGTCCATATGCAACAAATGTAACTTATCCACCGAACTAGGTACGGTTTTAGGTTTATAAGTTGCTTTTTTGCTTTTGCCTTGCTCACAGGATGGACATAAGTGATCTTTCGTGTATTTGAACTTTGGGAGATCGTTGACGATGTTGTCTTTGGCTAACTTGGTTAAGGTGTCAAAGTTGAGATGGGATAAGCGTCTGTGCTACAACCAGGACTTTGTTTCGTAAGCTCTTGTCATGAGACAAATTGGTGATGAAGAGGCTATTTGGTTGATGTCGATAGCATAAAGATTGGTGCCACGATTCCCAGATAAGAGATCATCTCCAACCAGATTCCTAACGAAGCAAGTATTTCTCCTAAATGCAACCTCTAAATCTGCATCGCAAAACTGTCCTACTGAAAATAGATTGTGTCCCAACCCTTCAACATAGTAAACCCGAGAGATTAAGAAATTCCCAAACTGAAGATCTCCATAACCCAGAATAGCTGCTACATGATCATTTCCAAACCGTATAGTTCCCATGAACTTCCATACAAAGTTGATCAGCAGCTTCAGATTCCCGGTCATGTGCTTGGAGCAACCCGAGTCGACGATCCAAAGACATATTTCGATAACCTGCCAATAACAGAAGATTGTGCATTTGGAAACCGTTTATCATTTGGTTCCATGGGGTTAAGGGTAACAGACGAATCATATTCATAGAAGGTTTTTACTGGTTCTTTTGGAGCCTTTAATTTACCATTTACTAGAGTGAATTATCTACCCGTTGGAATCCATACGCACAACTTAAGATAGTTCCTAGGCAATATTCTACTAATGGTTGTCCTAGATTTTGCAATAAGTCTTTGAATATATCTAGTCTTAGCACTAGTTCCTGGAGGAACATCTTTCTTTTTAGGCATGGCATTCACATTCACATTATTAGAAACAATATCATCACAAGCATTTTCAGATAACGATTTCTTGCACATTAAACAAACAGAGTCATTACATGCACTCGAAATAGTACTCTTAACATTACATCCAGATGACATATGTTTCTTATTCGAAAGCGATAAATTCCTAGGGTGTTTTTCTACTTCTTTCGTTTTATTCTTGCTTTCACTCTCAGAGGCAGGCGAGACTCTATTGTTCCTTGTATTGCTCCTAGGCTTTAGTCTGCTGCTCGTAGAAGTACTTTCTACTCCTGTAGAAGGTAAGGCACACACATTAGAATTTATGTTGTTGTCCTTTGAATTTGTTTTAGCAATCCTAGACTCTTTTGGATTATCTTTTATACTTTTGTCTATCGCCCTATATGTTTGAGATGTAGAGGTAGACGCAGTGGTGGTACTAATCCTATAAAGTCCAGGTGCTATCACATTTGGTGTTTCGACAACTGCTTTCCCTTTATCAACACTTGTTGATTTATCACATTGCTTGGGCAAGGGTGTTGGAACACATTGAGAAATTGACATTTTTGGTTTAGCAATCTTAGTTTCCTTACCCTTCCTATTTTGACTTTCAAGCTGAGACTTCAAAAGATCATTTTGTTCTTTCATGTTTTTGTAAGCACGCTCATACGATAATTTGTCATACTTGCATTCTTCATTTTTCCGATCAAGTTGTTTAAAATATGTGACATTTTCTTTTTCAAGCTTAGCAAGTGCATTTTCATATTTTGAAACAATTTCAGAAGTCTCAGCTCTCAGTCTTTCATCGTCTTTCACAGAATATGTTTGGTAAATTATGGACATAATATCAGTTGACAGAGCTACTTCGAAGAGAGTGTCATTGTGTTTTTCCAAAACTTTGATATATTAAATGTTTTCATTTGCTTCCTTTACCAGGGATGTGTGGTCCTTGGCAAATTCGGCTGTTTCTTTTAAAAGCGCATTTTCAACATTAAGTATTCTCGCACTAATGGCATTTAGTGGAGGAATAATTGCTGTGTCAAACATCTTTTTCTGTTCTGCATGAAAACTTGAATGCCAGTTGTTGATACTGATTTCTGTTTTGGTTTTAACAAGACTTTGAAAATTTTCCATTCTCTTTTTAAGATCATCCAAATATCGTCTAGCTTCACTTGTGTTAAAAAGGTTGCTAGAGGACATTTGTTCGATGTTAGAAAGATGTTTGGAAGCAATTTTTTGTTTTGTTGAAACAACTTGTCTTTTGAAAACCTTTGGTATTGGTTGTTGTTTAACAAAATTTACTCCAGAAATTATGTTAAGCTTATTATAATCAATTGGTTTAATTTATGTGTTCATTTGTCTCATTTTAACTCGACTCTCTTCGGCAAGCTCAATCGTTTCATCAGAATCCCGAACTTCGGGAGGATCATGTTTATCAAATAGCACATTACCATTATACAACACATTCTGTTCTTTCTGAGCTTTCTTGAGTGTATAAGGATTTTCACAACCGATAGCCATTTTCTTCATTGTGTACAAAAGCGGATTTGAATCTTTAATTAACATATGGATTGTTTGTGTAGAATGACCCGTTTTTACAAGCAACTCTTCCAACTTTTTAATGGTTTCTTGTTTGTCAATGATTTCATCAAGAAGATCATTTTCACGTTTTGAAAACCTTGCATTCAACTCTTTCTTTTCTTTTTCAAGATCAGAACAAGTTGATTTTTGTTTAGAAAGTTGGTTGGTTAATTCTGAAATTTCCGTGTTTAAGGATTTTATTTTCAAATTCAAATTAACATCTAGTGTGTCAAACTTGATTTGCAGTTGTTTTTCTCTTGAAACGGAATTTCGATAACCTATTTCTAATTCTAACTGTCGTTGTTTATTAAATTCAAAAGCTTTTTCATTTTCCTTATACCTCTCAAGCTTAGCGATCAATTTTTCATTCGCGGCCTTAACATCGCGATTGACCTTTTTGACCTTCTCAATTTCAATACTACAATTATTCAATAATGATTCAAATAACGCACGTGTTTCCTCATCATTCTCAGTATGCTATGACTCGAGGCCTCCATTAGGATCCATATCTGGAGTTGCCAAATTAATATTGTTACAACTTGGCGTGTCCATATATGTATCATAAGTGGTTGTTGGAGTCGCAGGATGCTGTTCATTCTGAGGTGACATATCAAATATTTCATTATTGTGACATGTAGCATATGGTGATACCTCAGAGACTCCATTGATATCATAAGCAGGTGGTGCTTCAAAATCCGTGTCATACTTAACCTCCTGAAGATTTGCCATGAAAATGCAGTTTGCATCGTTGTCCTCAAGGTCTTCCATATCATCCATGAGAGCCATAAAATCATTCTCTTCTGCACTCAACTGTAACCCAGCCATTTCCTTCTGTGCCAACAGCAATGCTTTCTACAGATAAGCTGGATCTTTCTTTTTCAGCTTGGTGGGACAGTTCCTTGCCATGTGACCGACTCCCTGACAGTTGAAACACTTTAACAGATTACCCTGATTCACATTCTCATAATTCCCAGCAACTGGAGCAGCAACATTCCCAATCTGATTTCCAACATTCTGACCCCTCTGATTTCCAACAACTTGCCCATCTGATTCCCTGCATACTGACCCATCTGATTTCCTCCATACTGCCCTGCATTCTGATTGCCCATCTGATATCTAGGAGCATATCCCTGTTGATTCCCATAACCTCTAACCATTTGTCCTTGTTGACCCATGTTGAAACTCAGCTGTGCAATCTGCCTGTTGCGAGTGTTCGATGAAATCCTTTGGTTGTTGTTAATGGGTGTAGAGTAGCGCCCTTGTAATGCCTTTGATAGTAAAGCAAATGCTTGTGTCATAGCAGCAAGAGTTTCATCATTGTCAGTAAATTCTGGTTCTTGGTATTGTGGGTATGGTTGTTGTGGAATGACTTGTTGTTGTGGGTAGAATTGTTGTTGTGGTATGACAGCAGTTTATGGAACGTATTGTTGTTGCATGTAGTTCTGAGTGGAAGATGATGATGATGGTTGTGTATTCACTGTTGCAGGTGTTGGTGTTTAAGTAATCAATGCAAGAGGATCATGTTGCTTTGCTAACTTCTCTTTCCTGACCTCATTTTCCTCTGCCTGGTTTTGCTTTAGAAAGTCATAGAGCTGATCATAGTTCACCTGATGAAGGTCCTTTGTTTGATTGACAATCATGACAAATCGACCCCATTCTTCTGGTAGATTGTTGATGAACTTGATTTTTTGAACAATTAGCTTTGGTGTCAACTTGTTTCTGATGAGCTCATTCATTAGAGTGCAAAACCGGGTGTAGTAGGACTCAATGGGTTCCACTGGGGTAGATGTGAAATTTTCCCATTCAGTTAGAAGCTTGTTTTCAACATCTTGTTGTCCAATTTTTGTGCCATGACAAAACCTTCTAACTCTCTCCCACATGTCATAAGCAGTTTCACAACTGTCAATAGCAGCAAATATTTCTCGTGGTAAACCAAGTTGAATTAAATGCATTGCCAAGTCATCAGCTGCAATTTGCTTCCTATCCTCTTCTGTGTATTCATGTTCGTATTGATCACGATAGAATGGTGGTGTAGGAGGTGTTCCATTTGGATCCCCAGGGTCTAGAACTTGACGAGGCTTGAATGGTCCTTCTTTGATGGAGTTGAGCAGGAGTTTTCCTAGACCATTTGGTTTTGTTTTGATGTAGCAAAGCATACGGCTCGTCCATGGGAGATAACCACCTTTTTCAAGCATCGGAGGACGGTTTTCTGCACCGGCTGCATGGATGTCTTGTTGAGTTGCCATTGATGATGTTGTATGATAAAGTTGATTCAGGATCTTTGCAACGAAATAGGAGTTGTGGTTGTTGAAGGTTAAACTCAGTTGTTGTGAAGTCTTGGTCCTTTGCTGAAGATCGTTTGAGGTTACTTGTAATTTAGATAAACTATAACAATTTAGATAAACGTAGCAATTTAAATAAAGTTACTAAATTTGACAAGACTATAATTTAGACAAGATCAAAAGTTCACAAATTCGACAAAGTTATGTAAATTACAATTTAGATAAAACCACAATTTCTATAGAAATCTTAATTTAGACAAAATTCATACAAATTTTGGAAAAATTTCAATTTATATAGAAATATGCAATTTATATAAATTTGCAATTTATATAAAAGATCTAACTAATTTATACAAATTAGTAGATATATCCCTTGTCGAAGTATTCGTCACACTTGTACAAGCGAGAGAATACCGAGTTCACGTTTGATGTTGTGGAAATTAAATGCAAATCGAATTTATAAAAGTTATTTAAGTTGCGATAATTTTATAACAATTGCGAAAGAATCTCAAAGCCACAATTTCTATAAGTCCCAGCAAAGAATTGCGATAGAATCAGTTTTGAGATTTGCGATAGAGTTGACCAAGGAATTGCGAAAGGTTTGACTTTGTCACAATTGCGATAGAATGTTCAGACCAGAATTGCGATAGGCTTCAAATGAGAATTGCGATAGACCCTTAGAAGCATAATTGCGATAAGCCTTTGTTCCACTATTTCGATAGAAATTATACAATTTCTATAGAATTTCACAATTCCTATAAACCCTCTTTTATAGAAATTCTTATACAAGAATTCCTATAAACCCTTTTCTATCTAAATTCTTATACAAGAAATTAGATATTTTGCAAGTCGAAGAAGCTTCCAAAACACGTCACAAGCGAACTTTGTAGCACTTTTTCTCGATCAAAATACTCCACAAATCTCGTAAAACATATAAAGCTCAAACCTTTTATCGCCAATGCACTTTTAGAACAATATTTCGATACAAAGATGAACCTTTTAACACCAAAACTTACAAATCTCCCGTAAAAACTAAAAAAGCTTCAACCTTTAACCTTTTAAACTCGTGTAAAATCAAAGATAACACCAAAACTTACAAATCTCACGTAAAAACTAAAAAAGCTTCAACCTTTAACCTTTTAAACTCGTGTAAAACCAAGGATAACACCAAAAGTATACGTTTTATGGAATAAAGACGCACCTTTAAGCTCACTTTAATCGAAAAACTTACACAACTAAATCCTATTTCGATGTTTGACGTGATGATACCACTTGTAAAGCTATGAACTAACCTTTATCACACAACCTATATTCTATACGTGACACTCAATAAGATAAGAAATATAGATGAGAGGATGATGTATGGATCGTATGAGATAAATATTGGCCGAATGTTTATTAGCTTCAAAAGAAAGAAATAAACACACAAACTTAGAGAAAACACACACTACACACTCTCACCTATACTACTCTTTGAGGCACACTTGGAAATGAGGTGAGAGTGTGCTTATATAGTACAATGACGGAAATCTAGTCCAGTGCCGCATCTCCTTCGCCCGCGCGAGAGACTTCTATGCCAGCCGGGAATAACGGCTCTGTTATTTCAATGGGCTTTCGGTTGGGCTTTGCTTCAAGGACCATGCATTGGACTATTTTAGAGCTTAACTTGATACATGTTAGATTAGGTCCATGAAGCCTTTTGATAATGCTATGACTAACTAACTTATACGACACAAAGTTTAAGTATTACAAATGACCATCACTTTCTAAATTAATGCTAACAGTTTGCTTTGTATTTTTATTTATTTTAATATTTATAGTATCATTTTTGTATTTTTATTCAATTAGGTAGATAACAATAACAATAACAATTAAGTTGTCTTCACTCACCATGCCAACTTTTTGCATTTGGAATCTTGTTTTTATGGGGAAAATAATTCGTTTGCTTTGTATTTTTATTTACTGTAATATTTGTAGTATCATTTTTGTATTTTTATTCAATTAGGTAGATAACAATAACAATTAAGTTGTCTTCACTCACCATGCAAGCTTTTTGCATTTGGAATCTTGTTTTTATGGGGAAAGTAATTCGTTTACTTTGTATTTTTATTTACTGTAATATTTATAGTATTATTTTTGTATTTTTATTCAATTAGGTTGATAACAATAACAATTAAGTTGTCTTCACTCACTATGCCAGCTTTTTGCATTTGGAATCTTGTTTTTATGGGAAAGTAATTCGTTTGCTTTGTATTTTTATTTACTGTAATATTTATAGTATCATTTTTGTATTTTTATTCAATTAGGTTGATAATGTTGATATAAATAATGCCTAAAAACATTATCAATACTTATTCATATCTCTATGTTTTGATGATCACAAAATGTAAACTCATCAAACATAAACTTATTAAGGAAACAAGTATTTAGTTGTAAATATTTACTTCTACAACTTAATCACTTAAGGTATGAATAAACATAATGCTTAATGCTTTATATGATCAAAGGAACATTTTCTTAATCACTAGATTTTTTATAAAATGTCAAAAACATTTTATATCTTTTAGAAAAACATTTTTGGTAATAAATAAAAAGGTTTAATCCATTATAAATTTATGAATTCAAATTTTCAACCAAAAATGGCAAAAATGTTCCAGAAAAACCTTCCCCACAAAAAGACAAAACTGGGCAACGGTTATGCTGGGCGGCCCCCTTAATTATATAAGGCGGCCCCCTTAATTTTAAGGGGACCGCCCCCTATTTAAGGGGGCCGGCACGCTCCTCCAGCTGTCCAGTTTTTGCCTATAAATACTGGCTTTCCCCTGGACTTTTTCTCACCTTTTGCACCCCAAACCTTCTGTTCTAAATCTCCTCTTATCCTCTCTAAAATCTTTGATCATATAATTCTTAAGTATTGGTTTCCAAGTGATCCAAGCTTCTACCATCCAAGTGCAAAAGAAGAATACTTCTATCAATCAAGACTAAAAGTATTACAACTTAGTATCATCTTGTTACTTAAGTTGTTTGTTAAGTATACCTTGTAAATCATTCATTCTTTTGTGTAAAGTGTGTATATAAGGTGTAAACATAAGTGACTAGATATGTATAGTGTGTGAGTAGTGAAGAAGGTGTATAAGTAGTTGTGGTGTAAAGAAGTCATGTAGAAGTTGTAAAGCCGTGGTGTAGAAGTTGTAAAGCCGTGGTGTAGATGTCGTGAAGCCGTTGCTTAGAAGTTGTGAAGTCGTCATGTAGAAGTCGTGAAGCCGTTGCTTAGAAGTTGTGAAGTCGTCATGTAGATGTCGTGAAGCCGTTGCTTAGAAGTTGTGAAGTCGTCATGTAGATGTCGTGAAGCCGTTGCTTAGAAGTTGTGAAGTCGTCATGTAGAAGTCGTGAAGCCATAGCTTAGAAGTTGTGAAGTCGTCGTGTAGAAGTCGTGAAGCCGTTGTGTTGAAGTCGTGAAGCCGTCGTGAAGAAGTCGTGAATAAGTCGTGAACTAGTTGTGATTGAAGTCGTGAGATTGGTTCTAGCTACTATTAGAACTCGACATTTAGCTTTGTGTCGTTAAACCGGTGTAAGCCAAAGTTGTGTAAGGTTTTCTCCGCCATAAGGGATCTTGTTGAAGTAGTGAAGAAAACTCTCGAGCAAGGTGTGCTCGGGGAGTGGAGTAGGGCAAGGAAGGTGTCCTTGTAGCCGAACCACTATAAATCCCTCGTGTCTCGGTTTGATCTTTCCATCTCTTACTTATTTCTTTATATCGTCATTACTTTCATACATATAGGCATATATAACTGTTGGTATTAATTAGAAGTTGATTTCACATAAAGATCAATTTAAAACTCCATTCATAAAAAGAAAACTTTTATAACAAATCTAAAAGGATACACATATAATTAATAATATTGTTCAAGTATCATTTTTCATATAAACTCAAATCTAAGGTTTTTAAAAGGAAACAAAGTTTTCATAATAAAATTAAAAATACGTAAAACTATTCAACCCCCCCCCCCTTCTAGTTTTTCACAGATAACAATAACAATTAAGTTGTCTTCACTCACCATGCCAGCTTTTTGCATTTGGAATCTTGTTTTTATGGGAAAGTAATTCGTTTGCTTGGTATTTTTATTTATTGTAATATTTATAGTATCATTTTTGTATTTTTATTCAATTAGGTTGATAACAATAACAGTTAAGTTGTCTTCACTCACCATGCCAGCTTTTTGCATTTGGAATCTTGTTTTTATGGGAAAGTAATTCGTTTGCTTTGTATTTTTATTTACTGTAATATTTATAGTATCATTTTTGTATTTTTATTCAATTAGGTTGATAACAATAACAGTTAAGTTGTCTTCACTCACCATGCCAGCTTTTTGCATTTGGAATCTTGTTTTTATGGGAAAGTAATTCGTTTGCTTGGTATTTTTATTTATTGTAATATTTATAGTATCATTTTTGTATTTTTATTCAATTAGGTTGATAACAATAACAATTAAGTTGTCTTCACTCACCATGCCAGCTTTTTGCATTTGGAATCCTGTAAAGTGTGACGCCGTCTGGACTCCTTTTCCAGACTTTTTCGTGACTTGGTCGTTTTCTTCAATTTCTTGACCAAATAAGCTCAAAACGTGCCGGTTTTCATCTATTGCTTCCCAAGTAACTAAAATGTGAAAAGAAACAATTTAGGGCAATAATTGATAAAAAAAAAAATGAACGAATTTAGGGCTTAAATGACCCCCTAAAAACGCACGTTTTGAATCCTTATCACTTATTTAATAACAAGGTACTTTAATAAAGTGATATAGATAGACTTTTGGACAAAAACGGAACACACGAGGGTTATTGGACTTTTCGAGACACGCTACCCGTAGACTATCATATTTGGATTTATTGGATTATTCGTTTGGTTATAGTTTGAAGTTACGGATTGGTTTAGCGTTAATAGACTCGACCGACATAGTTATTTGACTTATTGGGTTGATGAGCCCAATGAGGGCTCGGTAAGTGTATTGGAGGAATTTATTAGCATGTGACCCATCCTTATGACTTATCGTTTACTTGCGATGTGTAGGTTTTGGCTTTGGATTGATAAGCAAGACGAAGGAATTATTGGACTTATCGGGTTGACGAATCCGATAAGGATTCAATAATTCATCTGGATACCTTATTAAGCTTTTAGCTTAACGATTTAGACCATTGACTTCTACCGTATTATGAGCTTGACTTGATGATTGATTGGTAGTCGGATTACTTTGGGATTTTGCAACACCGGACTTGGAATATATATTTTGACTTGGACTATTATTAGACTTTGGACATCTTGGACTTATTGGACACAAAAGGAATATAGTCCATTAGACTCCTAATGAATTTAATGTATTCGATTCGCAATGGACAAACAATATGGAAATAATGTCTAAACGAACAATAATAATTAGAAATACTCGTTAACTAAGTTACTTGGGAAATTGATTTTCAGTAGAGTCTTTTGACTTGGAAACGTTCGATAAACGAACGAGTCATGGCGAAATTTGGTGAAATTACTAACTTAAAGTCTTTTCAAAGACCCTTTTTGTTTTAAGTCCAAACTTGTTTTGAAATCATAAAACGAATATATTTCGTACAAATAATTGGGATTATGGGTAAATACCGGCGATTACCTATCGACTCATCTAATTTGATATGTTTGTTTGTCTTCGTCTCTTTGACTTCTTTCGTCAACTCTCCCCGACTCGAGTCCTCGTCAATACTCTTCTCGACTATTTCGTATTCTTTTCTTTTTGGCGTGAGTACTCGTGAGTCCGTGTTCTATACCGTTACACGAATGATGAAACCAAACTCTTTTGAAAGGCTAAAACAGGATTATTTTTGGAAATAGAAATGGTTAACTTTTGAAAACTCTTGCGCATTTGATTTCTTTGGTGAATTATATTTTGAGACAAGTCTTTATATTATTAGGTCATGTCGAGTACGTTGTGTTGTGATACCGTAGTTACCGTTGTGCTGTGCTATCCTTGGTATTGTTGTGTTTTTGCATTGTTGTGACTGAGGTGAGTTTCATAGCCCCATTTTTATCGTACTATTATTTGTTTTGAAATCTTGGGGTGAGAAACATGCAAAACCTTTAATTAATTGGACATGAAACTTGTTTGTGATTTTATGAAATTGTTACGTGAACTAGCTAAGGATATTATCGCATGGTGCTCCTAGTATACGGTTGTTATTATATGGCACTCCTAATGCGCGGTTATTAATTCATGGTGCTCCTAGTGCACGGTTAATGTGTCATTTTCATGACTTAGTCCAATGTAACAAATATATATGTGATGTGGTCCAATGTTATTGTTTTATGATTAAACCGATGAACTCACCAACGTTAGCTGACCTTTTTAGCAAGTTTTCTCAGGTAATTGATGATGATATTTTTGGATGTCTAATTGTTGGAGGCTTGGCAAGCGGCATGGTTTATGGATCATTAGACTCTGATAAATTATTTGGGACCTATTCTGATGTTTTCTTTTGGGCCTTATTTCAGTACTTTTGGATAAATGTAAACCTTGAAGTTTGGATTTTGAAATGTTTTATTTGAAACAGATGATGTATTTCCATTTTCTTATGCTTGTGTTATGTACCAATTTCGTAGCACCCCAATGCTAGTTTTTTCTTCCGATGAACCTAATTTTGGGGGTGTTACAACTTTCTACCTTAAATGGTATTTATAATTCTTTCTTTATCCTTGAAAATTACTATTGACTTTGATTTTTTCTCCCGTATCTTCTGTCGTGTGTTAGTTGTTTGTTGCCTTACTCTTGACAAATATGAATTGTGCATTAACTTTTGTATATATTTTGTTCATGTTTCTTATTTTGGTTTTGTGTTCAATTATTAAAGCTATATGAGACTAAAGAGTTCAAGCTATATATAAGGTTGAGCATGGGCCGGTTTGAGACGGTTTTTGGCTAAAACCAAACCCCAAACTTGAAAACAACCGACATAAAATATCTCTTTTCCATAATAAAAGAAAAAGAAAACAACCGACATGAAATATCTCCTTTCTAACTGGCCAATGAAGAAAAATATATCTAAAATTTGAAGGTAGCTACTTTCTACCTTAAATGGTTTTTATACTTCTTTCTTTATCCTTGAAAATTACTATTGACTTTGATTTTTTCTCCCGTATCTTCTATCGTGTGTTAGTTGTTTGTTGCTTTACTTTTGACAAATATGAATTGTGCATTAACTTTTGTATATATTTTGTTCATGTTTCTTATTTTGGTTTTGTGTTCAATTATTAAAGCTATATGAGACTAAAGAGTTCAAGTTATATATAAGGGTGAGCATGGGCCAGTTTTAGACGGTTTTTGGCTAAAACCAAACCCCAAACTAAAAGTTCGGTTTTAAGTCTTTTTAAAACCAAATCCCGCACCAAAAATTGGGTTTGGTTTTTTCGGTTTTTGGAGTTTAAAGTCACTTTCGCAAACAGTTAGAACATGAATTTAGACAAAGTTATCTAAAACATAAAGATTTGTCAATGATGTAAATCTGATTATGAGTCGTCTCATGGTTATTTGAGGCCTAAAGCGAAAATATCAAATGAGACATTTTCGACAATATTTGTTTGTTGTTAATTTAAAAAATTAAGGGAGTTGTCAATAACTAGTTATATCACAAATTTGAATATCCAAAATTTGCGATGATGGTTTTATGTTAGACATAATATTTTATCTATGTTTTTTTAATTCGGATATCTGAAATTTCCGATAACAGTTTTATATATCTGAATATCAAGATATCTATAATTTTTGGAAAACTTTTATATGAGTTTCAAAACTGTCCTTTTATAAAACCCAACTTTTTAGTAAATTATGATCAAGTTTTTGGATATCCAAATACGGATATTTTTTGAACACCCACAACCTAAATCAAGAAATCCTATAAAGTTTCGGCTTTGTCGCTCTCCCCTAGTTATATACTCGAAAGCATCAAAATAGATAAATAACTGACCTTATTTTGAGCTTACTATACTTTTTATGCAATAAATATGTTAGAAAAAATTAGGTTTAGTTATGCATTCGTAAGTTTTTGTGATGGTTTATTTGTATAAACTAAAGTTGGAAACCATACTATTTACACTTTTATTTTTTCGGGTTATATAATGAACTTCGCGATGATGGTTTTATGTTAGACATAATATTTTATCTAAGTTTTTTTTAATTCGGATATCTGAAATTTCAGATAACAGATTTATATATCTGAATATCAAGATATCTATAATTTTTGGAAATCTTTTATATGAGTTTCAAAACTGTCCTTTCATAAAACCCAACTTTTTAGTAAATTATGATCAAGTTTTCGGATATCCGAATACGGATATTTTTTGAACACCCACAACCTAAATCAAGAAATCCTAGAAAGTTTCGGATTTGTCGCTCTCCCCTAGTTATATACTCGGAAGCATCAAAATAGATAAATAACTGACCTTATTTTGAGCTTACTATACTTTTTATGCAATAAATATGTTAGAAAAAATTAGGTTTAGTAATGCATTCGTAAGTTTTTGTGATGGTTTATTTGTATAAACTAAAGTTGGAAACCATACTATTTACACTTTTATTTTTTCGGGTTATATAATGAACTTCACCCCCCCCCCCCTTCCCCCTCCCTGACTACAAATCCTGGCTCCGCCCCTTCGGGTTAAAAAGTCCTTGTCCTTGTCCTTGCTGTAGATTCTTGAAGTACATGTTGTCAAAAGTTATTGGTGTGTTGGGATCCATATGTATAGCTACCTGCGGGCCGACGTCTTTTGGACACAGTTGCTGCAATGGGGTATTTGAGTCTCAAGGTTGATCCAAATTATTAGCAACAAACATGTCATTGAGCTGATCCAAATTCCAGTTTGGTATGGGCAGCTGTCCATCCACACTATCTGTCGTTGAAGTTAGCCCGTCTAATCTCCCTAGCTCCACCGAATATGATGGTCCACCTGCCTGCAAACACCATTACACAAGTAAACACATGATCATTGAGACACTGCTGCTAAATCATCATAATGTTTTCTGAAAATAAATGATTATTACCATCTTGATGACATACCTTGTAGCCATGATAAGCAGAAATAGCTTATCAGATCCAAAAAACACGTACAAAATCAAACCCTCAAATTCAAACCACCCCTTAATTCATCAGGATTTTAATCACAAGAAAACATGTAAGCAGTTAACTAATTTAATCATGTATTAACATGATTCACAGTTTTCAGTTCGGATTTCATTTGATGCTATTTTAGGTTTATGTTGCAAATGATATTTATTTCAATCATAGGTGCATTTTATGGCTTTGATTGATTCTTTTTGCAAGTCCATGAATTTTGTTATCAAAATTTTATCAACCCCATAATGAACAACATAGGGTGAAAATTTTGCAGGTATGTTGTTTAATATATCTTTATACATCATTATAATTGTTTCATATGAAGTTTTTATGACCCATAAAACATTTTATTTGTAAACGTAACAGGCTTGTCTGGTAAAGCTAAAGAACTTGCATATTTCTGCTTCTATTCCCACCAGGTACGTTTGATTTGTACGTTTCATCCTCTCTATTTCGATTTTCAAATTTCTCATCTTCATCTTATATGATTTTGGTTACAATTTTGATTAGAGAGGTATGTTTTTAGGGTTTCATGACAAATTAGGGATCGGATCACTATCATCAAACTGATGTTGACACAATTATTTTTTGTTTTGTGTTTATTACTAGGGTTATTGAGAGATTAATCAAACGACAACTATCGATGATACACCAAAGGCAAGATCCTGATGATGATTTAATGATGATTTGTAGATGGAACTTGGTTAATATTGATCCAACATCTCACGTATACAATAATATTAACCAAGTATGGCATGTTTTCAACAATAAACACGTCTTTTTTCATCGTTCATTTTAATTGTCATTATATGATATGCACTCATGGAATTGATTGTTGGTAGTTTTCATATATATATGGATTTTAAGACTTTTTTTCAGGCTTTGTTCGAATGCAAATTTCTGAGACTCCAAAGTGTTCATTATGTTGTAGAACTCAGTGTAAGTTACAATAACAACTTTAGTTTTACTTTCTTCGTATCAATATTAGACATTTCCAAGTATACATACCCCTTCTACCCCTGTATAAACTAGACCCTAATATTAGACATTTCCATATCAATCTAACAATCTTTTAATTAATGCTTTTGTTTTTCTTCATACAGTATGAACCAGAACTGTTCCCGGGATTGATTTACTGTATGAAACAACCAAATATCGTTCTACTAATTTTTGTTTCAGGGAAAATTGTTCTAACAAGAGCTAAGGTATGAAAGATCCCTATTTTCAACTTTAAATCCATATGTTGTTTACAAAAATGGGTTAATTAATTTTGTATATTTTGTACGTCTTGCATTTTTTGGTTTCACTGTGCTTGATCTACATATTTCTTGATTTTTTATAATCGGTAATATTTTCAGGAAACCAAGTTCGTAGTTGTTGATGTCAACTCAAATGTAAGGTTTAAAGACTAGAAAGTTCATCAACTTCTTATTCCTACAATGTTCATATTCCCTACTACTTTGAATCTCATTTTTATTAGCAACCAACTGTTAGTGTTTTTTCTAAAGAAAATCGATAGATTCATATAGTGCTTCAAGATTTATAATAATCAAAAGATCATTTATTTAAAGTAAGCGAAAATCCATAAGTTTGGTTTAGCTTTTTATGGAATGACTAATTAAGAAAACCCACTGATTTCAATATAAGCATTATCTGATTTCAGTGCTATCAGTTTATTGTGAGCATATGTTAGGAGGCATCTTTGCATTACATGGATGTGGAGTAAATGGTTTTTAGATACTTAAGGTTTGTACTTTTTAGGCTGTTTCTTATTCATATTATATCAAAGTTCATATGTGTGATACTATATTCAACTTTTAGTCCTTGCCATTTTATACAAAGTGTTCAATTGACATGCTTATCACACATTGTATATCTTGGAGCAGTACATTCTCGGCTTGAGCATTCGGTTGGTGTTTATTGGCTTGTTGTAATGCAATTGAAAAACTCAAGGCACACCAAGTAAGAAATATATTTTAATTTCCCGACTCCTTTTCTTTAGTACTGTTGGTCAATACTCATTCAGATGAAAAAAAAAATGTCTAATGTAGCCATGTAGGGAACATATAAAAGGGTGTTTGGGATTGCTCTACACGTAATTTTTATCTAAATAGATTACCAATTTAATTTCTACTCTGAGAATTTGGAATCTTTTATAGTTAAGTTAAGAAGATTAATACACGTTTTTAAAGCTAACTGTGTAGGCCTTATTATAATGAAAGAGTAGAGAAGATGGAAATAAATATTGATTTTACAGCCAATGCTACTACACTTCGGTAAGTTTTAGTGTTTTATCCATTATGCTATTAACCACTTAGCATTTATAATAAATTGCAATGACTGTTATTGACAACTTAATACTTCAGGTTTTGGAAAAAAGCTGTGAAGGTAATGCACATCATGGTACGATGTACGACGCACATTGGATTTGGATGATTGGAGGTCCAAATGTATGTTACTTTTATAGAAAAAAATTACAACATGCGGGCATGATTTTATTCATCAATTGTATTGTTGTAATCTTGCAAATAAAGGGTTGTCTGTGGTAGAGTATTGACTTTGAGATTGATATTTAACCTCAACACACGATTAGTGTTTGTCTTAATTCTATTAGTTTCCATCTTTGTCTTGAAATGCAGATTTTTCTGTACAATTTTTGCCCAATTTCCTCATCAAACACAACGGTCTCCTCACCTTCCTTATTCACACTAGGGGCAATGTATACAAGTTCCTTGTTAACAGTGTTTACATCCTTCTTAAGCACCTTAGCATAAGTTTTGATTTGGTATTTCATTCTTAGTCTTAGCACTACTATCAACACCATTATTACAATTATTTTCATTATCACAAATAACAGTTTCAGATTGATTAGTAGGTATAGAATCACTTATAGCCTTAGTCACCAGAACCTGCATCAACTACCTCAGTTTGCACTTCATTCACAGGATGAGACACCTTATCCTTCATCAATTACACACTCACCTTCCTTATTCACATCTATCACCTCAACAGATTCATTTTCTCCCAAATCCATAGCCTTATTTCCATCCTCTGTAGTCTCAGCCTGTTTTCATTGCGTTTCTGACTTAAATTTCCCACTACATGATCATTGAATCTCTGTGGAATTTTTATTTGTCTTTTGTGTGATTTCTTTTTATTCGACATGCTAAAAACTATATATACATTCAATTAACAGCAAATTCTCTTAATTTGAGAGACTCTGAATTTTGGCGCCAAAATCTTCAATTTCAATTACACGGTAAAAATTGGGGAAAATTATATCATGATGTGTAGAATGAAATTCTGAATCAAATTATCGGTTTAGAATTTGGAATTATGTACTATAGTGAGCTAGATCAATTTAATGTGGATGGTATTCCCTGGGCATGTTTTGTGTTATTATCACCCCGTAGTTAGATAAATAAATGGCTATAACTTTTCATAACAGATAATTTACATAACCATCCATAGCCATTAGCCATGCGCCTATACTTGTATACCTTTTCATTGTAGTATAAAAATTAATACAGTATAATTTATCCAAGTGATACCAACTTGATGTTAACATCAATTAAAAGCAGAACAATCTCGCCTGATATTCCCATTTTGGCCTGTCTTGACACCAACCCGGCCTAGTTTAGTCATAGCTTTGACGAATGCGTCACTGAAATCTTTTAAGCTGTTAGCCCATGATATCACAGTCTGTTTTGACCTCGTGTCAGTGAAGAGAACCTGATCAGAAGTTAGAAGTCCTTGTCCATTCTGCAGATTCTTATAGTACATGTTGTCAAAAGTTCCTGTTGTGCTGGGATCCAGGGCTATAACCGTGTTTGGGTCAAAGTTCTTTGGACACTGTTGCTGCAATTCAGCAGCATAACTCGGGATTAGGGTTGGGTCCACTGGGTTCTGCTTGCTGAAGTTGTATATCCTGTTTAAAAACTGGTCGCAATGGGAGAATCCAAGGGTATGTGCGCCTGGACATAGTAACCACTACTGTAGTTAGCAGCAGGTTTAGGTTATGTTTTATCTTACGGATTAAATATGTAAGTTGAAATAATTCAGCCTTAAAAGTAAACGTGTCTTATGGGTCGAAAGTTACTCAAATTGTATTGTAAATGGCTATAGATGCATACAACCTATAATCTGCTTTGTTTAAAAATATTGGATTATTGTAATAATACTAATATAGTTTTAAAAAGGGTTCAGGTTAACCCAACCCACACTAAAAAATTGTTTTGACCCGTTACTGAACCCGTGCACTGTCCATTTTACTATCACTAATTTTTATCATTTTTGTTTTCATGTTACCTGAGAGAGCTATCATCTCAGTTTGGTTTAAGCCATTAGCAGCAAAGATAGCATTAAGCTGATCCAAATTCTGGTTTGCTTTTGGCAGTTTCCCATTCACACTAGCCGCCGTTGAACTAAGCCCGTCTAATCTGCCTAATTCTACCGGATATGACGGCCCACCAGCCTGCACCACCATATTACATGTAAACATATAATCATCATCATGATACTTTCTTGAACTGAAAATTCTTAATTACCATCTGGACAACATCCCTTGCAGCCATAGTGAGAATATCAGCACATGACACCTTATTTTTACAGCTCGGGACAGCATCAACTGCAGCTTTTGCTTTCATAACCGTATCAAACCCATCTCCAGCCAATGACAGGTTTTCCGGGTGGTCTTTTTCCGCGGTGTTGGAACCACTAGATTGTATCATAATCGAAGCATCACACCCCTATTATTTTAACCAACAGAAAAAAAACACATTATAAAAAAGTACTCCAGTAAACAACATATAAATTATCATATTAACAAACCTCAATGAAACAATCATGAAATAACAAACGAAGTGTTCCCTGAACAGTGATAGGTGTTTCGGCAAGCTTAGCCGCGACAGCGTTCCGCACAATGGTTTCAACATCCGGACAGATATTTGCATAGTAATTCTGTTTGAGTTCGGCAAAAGCTATGTTTGGGAAGATGAGAAGTGACAAGAAAGCTAATACTTGAACAAGAATAAACGAACCCATGATTAACGTGTATGTGTTTGTTTTTGTTATTGTTATTCTTATGAATTTGAGATAGTTTTAGACTTGTAGTAACCTTTATAAAATCTAAATGGCCAAATATAGTATTCCCATTAAATAGAAACAATTCGTTTTGTGTCTAATCTTTTTGCTTTTTATCTTCAAATATTCACTAGAAACAGAAAACCAAAACACGATAAAGTTGGCAATTAAAATGGTTTAAACGTATTAAAGTTGTGGGGTGTTTTCTTTTTTCTAAAGAAAACGAATATACATTAATAGGTGATAATGTGACATGATGGGCTTGCGTATGAATGAATTTAACATACATTAAGTTTTACAATTCTAGTAGTAAGATTTACTGTTGCTAGTGTTACTATCTCTTACTAGTCAGTAATTCTGAGGGCGAAATGAGAAATAAATGGGACGATGAATTATTATATAACAGAGGAATACTTGATAATACATAGCCATTAGCTTATCGGGTATACTTTTATACCTTTTCATTATTGTATAAAAATTTATACAATCTAGCTCAATTATATCAACTTTAATAAAATATTAATTAAATGCAGAACAATCTTTCCTGATGTTCCCATTTTTACCCGTATTGACACCAACGCGGCCTAGTTTAGTCATTGCTGTGATGAATGCGTTATTGAAAGCTGCTGGGCTGTTAGCCCATGTGATCACAGTCTGTTTTGATCTCGTGTCAGTGAAAAGAACCTGGTCAGATGTAAAAAGTCCTTGTCCATTTTGTAGATTCTTATAGTAAACGTTGTCAAAAGTTCTTGGTGTGTTGGGATCCATATTTATAGCTATGCTCGGGTCAACATTCTTTGGGCACTGTTGCTGCAATTGTGTAGCATAACTTGGGTTTAGTGTTGGATCAACTGGATTTTGTTTGCTGAAGTTGTATATCCTGTTTGAAAACTGGTCGCAATGGGAGAATCCGAGGGTGTGTGCACCTGGACATAGTAATTACATTAGCAATTACGGTAACATTTCAATAGAAACCATAAAACATCTTACTGAGAGTTTTGAATAACAAGAGTAGAACGAATCGGCGGATTTTTGGTATGCTTGTATCTCAAGTGTCAAATGGGTCAAACCGAAAAGGTAGTAAAAAGCAAAGGGGTCCAAAGTCGTCAAACGTGTGATTTTAATGCATAAATTGTCATATATCGTTCTATTATAAATAAGATATATTATTTTAAGTAATGTTTCGTACGTGACACTCTGATTTATATTTAAACTTTAAGTAAGAATTGGTCAACCCAACCTGATCATACAAAGATTACCCATTTTGACCAAACCGTTCAAACCTGGTTTGGCCTCCATTTTGGAACTTCTGCTATCCGTTAGAGGTAGCGATTTTGAGCATTTCTTATAAAAGGGCTGATTTAAGCTGCATGTTATATTGTTATTCTAACCGGATAAACGGTTACAATCATATATTTAGCTAAAAAGGTAACGGGTCATATGTGCCGAAAGTTTCACGAACTTTAATGTAATTTCATCCAATATTTTAATTCACTTTACTAATAAAGGGTTGAATTTCGATTATACTAATGTAGTTTCTTTTCAATCATAAGTATTTCTTTAATAATGGATAAAAAGGCACAGGTCAACCCAACCCAAACTACAGATTATTTCTTAACTATTATTGCACTAGTCCATGTTTAGTTTACCACCTCTACTGTTCAGGCTCATTTTTTCCAATATTTTTGCATGAAACGTCTTACCTGAGAGAGCAATCATGTCAGCTTGGGTCAATCCATTAGCAGCAAACAAGGCATTTAGTTGATCCAAATTCTGGTTTGGTTTGGGCAGATTTCCACCCACACTAGCTGCTGTTGAGCTCAGCCCGTCTAATCTTCCTAACTCCACTGAATACGATGGCCCACCCGCCTGCAAACCAAAATTTTAAAAGTTAGCAATATGATCATCATTCATCAAGATACTAGTAAATCATTATAGAAAGAAATGGTTATTACAATCTTGACGACATCTCGTGTAGCCATGGTGAGAATATCAGCACATGACACTTTATTTCTGCAACTTGGATTAGCATCAACTGCAGCTTTTGCTTTGATAACCGTATCAAAACCATCTCCAGCCAATGACAAGTTATCCGGATGATCTTTTTCCGCAGTGTTGGAACCACTAGATTGTATGATTACCGAAGCATCACACCCCTAATATTTAACGACAAACAACACGTTATACACTTGAGCTTAAATTAATTCACGTAAAAAATCATTAAACAAACGAACCTGAACAAAACAATCATGGAAGAACAAACGAAGAGTTCCTGGAATGGTCACAAACGTTTGTTTAACCTTAGCTGCAACTGCTTTCTGCACAATGCTTTCGACATTTGGACATATGTTTGCGTAGTAATTTTGTTTGAGCTGCGCAAAAGCTATGTTCGGAAATATGAGAAGTGAGCATAGAGCTAATACTTGAATAACAATGATACGACCCATAATTAATGAAGTATGTGTTTGTTATTGTTAGTATTTGTTTGAGAATTTTGAAAGTTGTAGTAAGCTTTTATAAAATAAAGGCAAAGACAAAGGAAAAGATAAAACGAAGTTGTCTTCACTCACTAAGACAGCTGTTTAGCTTTGCAATATAGTTAGTTGTATACTTGTATTGGAAAAATTATTTCATTTTTATCATGTTTATCTTCTTCTTTTTTTATTGTAAGTCAACGTGCAAAAACAAAAATTATTTATAAATTTTACAGATTTACGTGGTTCAGTCGTTGATCGATGTTGTGAGTTAACGAGCAAGAAATAATGGCTTTTTGAGACGAAATATGTTAGGTTATGTCATATACTGATTTGGGTAAAAGGGTTACCCGGTAAAATACTGATTTGTAGCTACTATATTCCATAAATCATACAGCATGAAATTCTAATCCATGGCCTATATGACAAATACTCGATAGCTAGAAATAGAATCTTATTAACCTTGTGTCAGTACGTATGGGCCAAGGGACATTATCGGGTAGACAATTTCTATGGGACGAGGGCCTTCCAATATTCATTTCAACGCTTGTGCGTGCAAACTTTCCTCGTCCTTCTAGCTGTATGTTCATCGACTTGCAATGTTTCTTTAAGCTTCTTTTTATACTTTTTGTGCCTATTAATGACCAGAAAATTGTAAGATAGATCTCGTAATTGTATTCTTTATATTGTATTGTATGATAACAAGATGTAAACGGTCAAAAATGGTATTCCCAAACGAGAATCGTATGAAAGTTGTGGGCTAGCACACAAGTCCTTGGTTTTTATCAAAAATAATACGAGAATATTTTAATAAATGATGATGTGATATGGTGGGGCTGTATATAGTACAACTGAATTAAACATACTACGAAAAAACAAAATGAAAATAGGGGTCCAAAACTTTAAACATGCATGAATGTGATGTCCAAAATATGCAACGAATAAGCAGCTTCGGATTATTCAATTCTTTCAATAGTGTCGTTTTGGAAGCAGCCATATGTTGTACATCAATAACTTAGTCAACGCCGGCCCTATAACGCCGGCTATACCATTTTATTTTATATCACTTATTGATTTTTGTACGTAGATTTTTCAAAGTTTAATTATGACTATATATACTAAAAGGGGGGATTGGTGTGCTTCAAAAAGTTGTTTGTAACAGTACTTAATGCATAAAAATATTGTTCGGAACAGTGATTTTCCATGCTTGGAGGAGTTGTTTGTAACAGTGAAATATGCATAAAAATGTTGTTCGTAACAGTTATCTTCTAACTCCCCCTCTCCCTCCCACATATTCTTTTCCTGAATGTTCTTCTCAATTCCATATCCTTCGGGAAAAAAAAAAAAATCTCCCCTCCACCCTAACAAATAAACCTACATCAGTACCACATCTCCACTTTGCTACAACCTTCCCCCATGTTACTGATCATCAATTTCACGCCACCAAGTGATGTAATCAGAGTAGCCGTCACTTAACCACCGTAAAACATCTTCTTCTTCACACACACACGATCCCTAATTATTTAATTTTAATTAAAAATCGATCATAATTGTAATCCGATTAATCCGTGTTGTTAATTGTGTTGTGTTTTTGCTTGAACAGGTTGTTGATTGGAGATGGATGATGATAGGATGCGCGAATGCAAGGTGAGGTGTTTTTAATTGAAATTGATTGAAATGTTGTTCAATTTGAATGTTATGTTATTGTTGTTAGGGCTATATGTGTATGTGTAGCCATGGTAGGTAACTATGAAACACGGACATTGTGAAGTTATTTATTTGAAGTTTGGTGTTGGCGATGAAGATACTTTGCTTTTGTGCATTTATTCTTTTGAAACTACAATAGGTTGCTGGATTGTGATGGGTTGAGTATCGGGTTTAACTAAATACTTTGAATTTATCTGATCAATTTAACATATTTGTTCTGTTGGCAAAATGATAAATATGGATGGGATAGTTTTATGAATGCTGAGTATGTGTGTTTTCCCATTGCTTTAGCTGGAAATGATGGTCTTGAAACTTAGGTAGTTATGTTACGTTGTACTTGGCTCTGATGATTGTTCGGATATGATGTGTTGCTGCACTATGTGGACGGATGGCAGAGTGCGAGAAACTGTCGCACTCAGCAACCTTCACGCGTGCACCAGCGCACGAATAAATCTGAGCCCACTTTTCTTTATATCGGATTTAGTGGCCGATTGGCTACTGATTGATGATTCCGGTGGTGAGGATTGTTGTTGTTTTCGCTGTTGGATGCGCTTGGTTATTTGTTCGTTCTAGATATTGGTGAGCATTTGGTTATTTATTCGTTGTAGATATTGATGAGCATTTCTTACTTTGTTCTAAGCTTTCATATGTGTTACCTTGAGCCGTTTGACAATTTTTCAACTATTGGTTGTGGTCTGTCGTTACACCAACATTTTGGCTAACCACAAAGTATTGATATAAACAGTTGGATGGGATAGTTTTATGAATGCTGAGTATGTGTGTTTTCCCATTGCTTTAGCTGGAAATAATGGTCTTGAGGATGGTGTGAGCCCACGGCTTTCACCATTAGCAGAAGTATGTAAGAGTATATAGTGAGAAGAGATGCTTAGCAGAGGATATGGGCTTATTCAGTTTTTTTAAAGTCATGAGGTTACCTTTGTTGGGCTTATAGAGTTGGATAGGTATAAATTAACAATAATTTTAGGTAACAGCCTGATAATCCAACCATGTGTAAGTAATTCTTAATTTGATGTTTTGGCTTTCGATAAAAGTATGAGTTACTAAAAAGCAATAAAACTGATTGAATGTGTTTATTTAAAAAAAGAAACCAGTCATTTATGGGCGATTTTATGGAGTACTACCTAATATGACCACTTCTTCACAGATGGCAGTTGTCCGCGCTCTTAGCAGCTTATACTGGAACAGCTAAAGATGTCTTCAAGCCACGATTTAGATTAGAATCTGAGAAAGGAAGATTGGTTTAGAAAGAAGGTCAGTTGTGGAGCGACTTACGGATCGCGATGGGTTGAAGCGGCCCGTATCTTGGCGGGGCAGCACAATGTTGTGTTTGCAACCATGGCGGGTTGACAGCTCTCTTATACGGCTCTGCACTCGCAATTCTGAACCAACCACCAGGAGGTTTGTTTAAATTCTTAGTTGGACATTTTTTTTTCTTTACTTTTTTGATTGAGAAAGATGTCTTGATGATCTGCAATTTAAAGAATTTTTTATGGGAACCACCTTACTTGGAGATACTACGCATGTATGCTCTTTTCTTTGTTGTATGTAGGTATAGTAACTCGCCTAAATTTAACAATTTGTTTATGGTTTTCTACGCAGGAGTGAACATTCGAATTTCAATCACAGTAGTTATATCTTGAATCTTAACACAAAATGGATTTGCAAAGCATGCTGATCCACTTCTTCTACTATGGGCTGCTTTTGCCCATGCCATGAATGAGAGTGAGTCCAGTCCATCTTCCTTCCCTGGATATGCTGTGTCCTCTTTTAGAGTAAATTACAAAAGTCGTAAATGAAATTAGCTACATACTTGAAGAACCAAAACTGAGAAGCATAACTTATGAGAGGATTCACCGATATAGGTTCACTATTTTACATTTGCCACTGGACCGACTAGCGCCTAGCAATCCTCTATCCTAGCTAAGAAAATTGTTGACTGTTAGTCAATTGTTTAAATGCCCTTCAGTAAAGAGAAAGTTTAGGAGATTGTGTGGATGTTAACATGAGAGCTTTGTAGATAGTAAATGCTGCAATTTTTCGCGAAAATCTTTGATGCAACTATTAATACAACTTCAATTTAGGTTATCAAATAACCTTTACAACACACGTCTGAAACACAAAAAATGTGAATCTGCTGCTAGCCATTATAAAAAAAACCAATAATACAGTTTCCAGAATCTGTTCGCAACTGAATTATGAAATTTGCAACTGAATTGCAAGACCGCAACTTGAATTGCAAGTTGCAACTGAATTGTGAATCTTAATAACTATTTTTCTTTCTTTCTTTCAATAGGCATAACACTTGTGGTATTTTGGTGGAACTTTAGACCTTATATTGATAAATGTGTGCTCAAATTCTCATATTCTTGGGACCTCTACAGGGGTGTTGCCGAAATATTTTAGCTGTAAATGGTCATTTGCTCGGTTTCACTTACCTGAATGCACCCAGTACATGTCATCATTTTACACGTTTCCTTCTCGACAAACCCCGGGTTTTGTAACCCCTTTTTCTACTCCCACAATCGAGACCATAACTAAAGAACTTCACAGGTATACAGAAAACTAGCCTATTCTTATTTGGATGTTCGTATATCTCGACGGAAATTTTAACCCCTATTAGTTTGCATTTGCAGGTGTGGATTAACGACAGCAAGTTCATGTGCAGATGCGAATCAAGTGTTAATGACAGTTACTATAAGATATGAGATGTTTTGAGCACTTATGAACTATAAGTTTCTGTCATATTTTTTGTGCATAGTGTGATAGAATACATATGCGGGATAAGATTAACTGCAACAGATTTTAGCATAGTTATGTTTGTTACATTCAGTTCTTTATCAATTTTCTAGTTTCCAACACTCTTTAGCAAAACACCCCGCTGCAACGCGCGGGTTTTCATGCTCGTTATGAGCTATTTTAATAAATGATTATCAAAATACGGAGTACGAGAATTGATGATCAGTAACATGGGGGAAGGTTGTAGCAAAGTGGAGATGTGGTACTGATGTAGGTTTATTTGTTAGGGTGGAGGGGAGATTTTTTTTTTCCCCAAGGATATGGAATTGAGAAGAACATTCAGGAAAAGAATATGTGGGAGGGAGAGGGGGAGTTAGAAGATAACTGTTACGAACAACATTTTTATGCATATTTCACTGTTACAAACAACTCCTCCAAGCATGGAAAATCACTGTTCCGAACAACATTTTTATGCATTAAGTACTGTTACAAACAACTCTTTGAAGCACACCAATCCCCCCTTTTAGTATATATAGTAATAGTAATTTTCGATATAAACAATTGTTAATGTTTAGTCATGCATGTCTATCTTCGAATACTATTTAACATGGTCCTTACAGTTACAAAAGTAGTATGTAAAAATGCTAAATTGTTTTAACTTTTATTTATCTAAATAATTAAGCTAACCTTTATTTTAACACATCCTTTGTGATTTTTCATCGCAAACAAAACATTTATTTTGTTTTTGTATCACAAGTAACCTATAATAATCCCGCAACATTGTATATGGGGTTCTATAAAGAGAATTTGCGTTGCTTCACTTTACGATATAAACCCAAGTACATATTATAGTTTTCGGTATTGTTACGATTAGTTTGCGTTTACAAATTTAATTAGCCTCGTCGTTCAATAATTTGATCAGTTGCGAACACATATGACATCAATCGATATCTATGCTAACTATTAAGAAAGACAAGCTCGGGTTTAACCATTTTTGGAATGAATTATTTTTTACACTATGCGAGTATTTGTACAGAACATATTCAATCCATATTTGAGCTTATGACGACCACTTTAGTAAAAGGAGTTATCTACTGAACAAAAAAATATGTTGCCTCCGTACCAAAATTTTATTGTCCCTTATGTCTATCATTTTTTGTTTCACTTTTTTTGTCAACCAAAATCAAAAGAGAGTTTAGTTGGTGAAGGTGATACTTTTATTTTTTTTTTTAAAATGTAGATAGAGGTCAAAAAGTTGGACAATTACACTCTTAAACCAATTAAATATCATCCTCATTGTAGATGCAATAATCTGCACCCGAGATATGGAGGAGAAGTTTGGGTCTTCAAAGGTGTTCGGATCTACTGACGTGCTCCGAACCTCGAGGAGCTTTGTACCTTTTGCTAAGTCTTGAGTTGTGATAAAACAAGTAACACGCGTTAGCCTCGCCCCAGGTGTTTAGTCTGAGACCCAGCTACGGTGTGAATGAGTATGAGTGATATGAGTGAAGTATCAAGTATAGAGTAAACTAGCTTATAAACCCGTGATAAATCACGGGCAGCTAATAACAGGTTGTATGTAAAAAAAAATAAACTTAAAACAAATTGAATAATAGTAGAGCTTTTTATAATTGTTTCTTTCTGTTCTCAATTTAATTGAAGAAACAACCATTACAATATATAATAGCTTATTTTATCAGGTTGTTCGTTTTGATTTAAAATAAATAAATATTAGTTGCAAATTTCGACCACGATTGTGTTATCAGTGTTGATTATAAATACACTTCAATCAATTGCTTAAATAGATCTAAAACAATCTTGAACTAAAAAAATTCAAATACGGTATTCAAAGAAAATTCTTACATCATTTTTGCAAACAATACATTAAAGTTCAACTGAAATATACAAATTCTCTTAACAACTCGTTAATATATAACATGATTGCTGCAACTCTCCCTAAATAGTTTTAATAGGTTGGTTCAAAAATCATACATTCAATTTCTTTCGACCAAAACAACATGTTCCTTTCATCTAACCCATTTCCTACTAAGCCAATTTGAATAAATTGGTCATTGACCTGTTAATAAATTGGTGGGTCAAATTGCCACCAATACTCGAAATCTTAAGCTATAAAAACTAATGCTTTAAAAGCCGGGTATCTAGTCGACCCAGTCGAGTCACCGGTTCAACCACCAGATCACCTGTAACATGTATAAGTAAACACTAAACACACATAAAATATGAAAAATATAATACGGACCACATAATAAGTTTACCAAACATATAATCCAATGCAAAACACACACAATCAAACGTGAATACGAGTTTCAAACTTCAAAACAACATTACGAATAAAAATATTAAATAGTTCGAACATCGAACAACAATTATTATTATTGTATTTTATTTGAAAAGCAAATTTTATTAGAACCCAACTTGGGCATCGAACAACAATTATTTCAATCAGACAATCACCACAACCAATCCAAACATATCACAATTAATACAAATCATGGCAACATCATCACTTTTATTTTTTACAACACCAACAAAGAATATAAATACATTACGATCAATCTAAGTTAGGTCGTCATTACATATAGTTTGTGTTATTTACAAAGCCTCATAACTTAACTGAATTTCAAAAACTGAGCAAAGATTCAATTTCATATAGAGGGACAAAAGGTGAAGTCTATTTGCAATTCACTGTGATAAAGATAATCAAAGGCAATGGATTTTTATCGAACAATTAAAACCCAGATCACACAATTAGCGTAATGAACCTATCAAGATTGTGAGAATACGTTAGTCGAACCTTTTGGTTAATGTCCTAAATAGATTGAGGTTCTCAATTAAAAACAAAATGAATAAAGAATGAGTTACCTTGGAGGATTTCGCAAAATGAAAATTCTTTCTCAATTCGTTTTTTGTGATTTCGGGTGTAAAACCAAAGAGTATATCTTCCCAGTGAAGATTGCAAATAAAGAAATGACATTAGGCTTACAAAAATACCAAATAATGATTTTCTACTCCTTAATTTAAGGATATCACATTAACTAAAATTTAAAACATTCTGTAATAAAAAGGTTGGAAAACGGAATTAATGATTTTCTATGCCACATGGATTTACTGATGTGGCATTAATGATGTGGAAAGAGTGCCAACATGGCTTAAATGACATGGCAAGTTTTCAAAAAAAACCTTTGTTTATTATATATACTAGCCTATAAACCCGTGATAAATCACGGGCAGCTTATAACAGTTAGAAAATATAACCTTAAAAGGTAAAAAGCCAAAAAAAAACTAACTAATATTAACTCTCAAACAATATTGTTCATTTCATTAATAAAAATGAAAAGTAAAAGAACATTGAATTTGTTAAAAATAACAAATAAGAATAAACCAAGAATCTCCAAAACTGGATAATGTTAAACTTAAGTACATTTAAGATAGGTAAAAATAACAAAGAAGAATAAAGCATTTTAAATAATGGCGGATCAAATCTTTTGCAGCACTTCATGGTAAACAACATTCAAAGTACTATTTGAAACTTTAACATCCTTGTCATATATCAAAACCTTCAATCCTTTCCTACTTTTTACTCTATACACAGCGACGTAAAGCTGACCATGTGTGAAGACTGGCTTAGGAAGAAAAAAAACCAACTTTTGATAAAGACTGGCCTTGAATTTTGTTGATGGTCATGGCGAAACATACAGCTAATGGAAATTGGTGTCGATTAATCTTCAACGGAAGCCTCTTGTCTGAAGGACTGAGTTTCAACCGTGGGATGATACTAGTGTGGCCGACATTTGTTCCCATTAAGATTTGTGCCTCGATAATGTGTTCACCAAGATTTATAATTGTTCATTCCACTTATCAAATTCTTCATCTTTCACGCTTCTCACTTAACGGACAAAAAATTAAACCATATCTAACAATTAACAGATCACACGTCAAAAAAATAAATAAATAAATCCCAAAAAACTAAAGCTAACTTAGGGGGTGTTTGTTTAAGCTTATATGTGAGCTTATGGGCTTATTTGATTTCGGCTTATATTTCATAAGCCTCAATCTTGTGGCTTATTTTGAGACTTATTAGCTTATATAAGCATAAGCTTATATACCCCCACAAGTCTCAAAATAAGCCACAAAATTAAAGCTTATGAAATATAAGCCGAAATAAAATAAGCCCATAAGCTCACATATAAGCTTAAACAACACCCCCTTAAAAAAAATCAAAACTTTCTTTTTTTTTTTAATAAAAATTAACTAACAGCACCTTAAAAACCCAATAACATGATGAAATCATCTATATATATAATAAAATAAGCTTTCTTTGAATTCTTGCCATGTCACTTAATCCATGCTGGCAATTAAAGCCACATCAATTAAGCCACGTGTACAATCCCATCTTCTATAACCTACACATCTATTTCCGCCATTTAATAACAACCTAAAATAAGGTAGAGTAACCATCTCAATTTACGGTAGACTTTCAACCCTCATTTAGTCACCTAATTTGAATCTCAATTTCAAACTTTCCTAATCTCAATTTTGTACAAGGTATGCTTGTTTTATTAGTTGTTTCACGTCAATTAAATGGGTTGGATTTTATTTTTTAATTTTTTTAATTGACAATCAATATGAAACGAATTAGTCAATTGAGTAATCTTACTACAAAAAAAAGGCTTTCAGAGACTGAAAAATCAGTCTCCGATACACCATGATCAGTTACGAATGGTCTATCAAGGACTGATTTTGCTAGTTACTAATCAGTTACAACAGCTTAGTTACGGAAAGTGACGTTATCAACTGAAATTCAGTCCTTGTTGTATCGAACCAACGAGGACCAAAGATCAGTCTCCAAAATAAAAAAAGTCAGTCCTTATTTCTATGGGTTGGTATCATGTTATTTCAGTCCCCAATGCATATTATCGGCGACTGAAAAGTCAGTCGCCAATACTATGTTAGATCAGTTACTAACACATGGATTTAGGGACTGAAAATTAGTCCATAAACATTGTTTATAGTCCCTAATACGTTTCGTTGTTTTGTAGATTACCGTACCAAATCAGTCTCTAATAATAGGATTTAAAAACTGATTAGTCTCCGATGAAAGGCTTTAAAGACTGATTGTTAGTCACAAAAAACAGATGAATTAGTCCTTAATTTGTTTTTCTAGTGACTGAAAATTTGTTTCAAATATATGTTAATCGATACAAAATAACATTCAAATCAGTCTCCAATATGATGGCGCCGTTCCATTATATTTCTATTATAAACTAAAAGTTAGTGGCAAATACAATTTAATTCATTCCCCATTCACAATGCATACATGACCCCTTACAATGGTATATAAAACTCCAAACCATAAACAATAATAATAATAATATTTCTTTAAAGCATAATAATCACCAATCTAAATAACAAGAGTTTACAATTCAATATGTTTAAAAATAAAACCAAATTCAATAGAAATAAATTTGAACGTCCTATATATCACTATTAGTGAATGGATCATCGTTACCATCACCGTTACCATCACCTTCAGTAGTATTTGGTGAGTCTATTGTACTCTAGAAGTCTGGAAATTTTTGGCTCAAGAATTTTGCCAATTTCTCATAATTACGTTTATACGGTTCAAGTTCACTAACCTTTGCTCTCAATTCATTAATCTCAGTCAAGTTTTGTTTAGGTGTTGAGTCAGCTTGTTGAGATGATTCAGCTGCTTCTTTCATCCAATAATCTTTTTTCCTCATCACTAGCCCAACACCCACCTCCCATGCTGACTGTATTGTCTTCTTTCGGCCACAAACACTTTTTATGGCTTGTCTCTATACCAAAATTTAAGATATAATCCTATACCAACATGAGATATATGGCACAAAAATTAGACGCTACTAACCATTGTAAATGCTAGCTGAATCACAAAATTATGAACTGCTGCTCCTTGTGGCTGCATAGAACCACATTGTTCTGTTAAGAGAGTATAATGAATTTTTAAACATATCCCAAAGTATTCAACTGTAAAAAAAAACAGTAACGACACCTCACAGCCTAAGACACGATATAGAAGCTGTTGCAAAGCTGATAATTGTCCAAACAGCTCGGGAGTATCTAGATCCCTTGTTCTCTGCACAACAGATAATAGCATCTGATGTTTTCTTGATTCATAACTCGAAAAAGTAAGAAAGTAGCACTTCAGAAGTAATCTTACTATACGTTCTGTTTCGACATCGTACTTCAAGATATGGAAGCAATTCAGCCTCTCCTCCAAATACAAAGCATAAGTCTGGATCCAGGAAGAATAATCCCATGCTGAGCAAAAGTTCAATATAGTAATAATTTTCTAATAGGATAGTAGAAGCATGTCAATATAGTAACGTGTAATACTATCTCGTAAAATCTCCTTTATTACAATTCATTAACTACTTCTGAATATCTGATATCACACAATGACTTTCAAATCGTATATAAAAAGGGAGTGGAAGAAGAACGGAACCTTAATTCTTGACAGATGAATGGCACCAAAGCACATAGGACAGGGCTCACATGAGGCGTATATCTCACAGTCTGAAAGCTCAATTTGGTTCAGCTTTTTACATGCCTGAGACCAACATACACAACGATTAGAAAGAGGAAGATGATTTGATCAAACTATCAACAATAATTACTCTTAACACAAGACTTTTTAACCTAAATATCATGGAACAATATTGTACAAAAACATAACACAAGGTTTCTAAACTCTCTTATGGCAGTAACTTCAGCTGTTCAGCATGTGCAGTTGGGTCGGTGTGGTTTAAAACCATGTTATGGCAACTCACGACAACTTCATCATTACGAACAATAACTGCACCAAATGGACCTCCATCTCCATTATCAACTCCTTTGTACGCTTCTTCAACAGCTCTTGTCAAGAACTTGTGGTCTCTATCTTGCACAACTGCATAATCATATTGAAAGCAAGAAAATCAGATAATTAGAGCTACACATGCCTAGTTTTTTTTAAGTAATCAGTAACTTACTGAAATATGACACTCGATACTCGAAATCCAACTACTATTTACCCAAAAAAACAGAAAACCACAAGTATAACCACTTTTTACCAAAAAAATTAAGATTGATTATTATAATTGTCATGATAATCGGTTTAGACGCACATCCAAACACCCCCTATCTTAAGATTGATGGGGGTTGTTGAAAAGTAATCTAATCAGGAAGATACTACAACAACAAGAACAAGGGAAGTTGAACACTCAAACCCCAAATACTAACTAGCTAGAGCTAGAAACTACTACGGAGTACTAAATAAAAAAGGAACCTGACTGATGTTGGTGCCAACTAACTTGACTTACCTGAATTGCTTGCTGGCTATCTTTAACTTATTATTTCATTTCATACTTACTAGCAATCAACCTGTTCAATAGACCACCAAAAATGTTCCAAAAATGTTCTAAATGAATGGGATACTTTCGTTTCTATCAAAACCTTGAAAATTAATAGCCATTAATTAAATTTAATAATTATGAATTCTATCAAAGCTGTTTACCATAGATCCAAAAGCAAATAATCAAAATACACATAACAACTAATTAAAAAGTATAAAGATAAAACCCTAGATTTGAAAGCCAATACGATTTCAAAAACTAAAATCCAAACCTTAGATCCAAAATGGTGCGCCTGAGATGATGGATGATGAAAGATGGCAGCAGGGTATGGCGGCGTGCGTCCGAGATGGGGCAGGATCAGATGGTGGGAAATAGCCGAGTCGATAGTTGGTATTGGTGTTGAATGGAAAAGAAAAGTGATAGGATAAGGAGAGATGGGCGGGTAGTTAGCCAAAAAATGGAGAAATAAGAGGGAAATTTGGGGTTTTGATTTTGGGGAAAAATTGTAAGAGGGAAGAATGAGAGGGAGAAGGAAGAGCCAAATGTTTTTGGTATAAAAAATATCTAAATTTTATTTTAGCCTCACATTTTTTATATAATTTTGTTTATAAGAACTAGTTAAAATTAATATTTATATAGATATAGATTATGTCAAACAAATTTGTACCAAAGTGTATTCCTACATTTATAAAAAAGTGTTCGAAAAACTAGATTTATTTGGAATGACTTGTCTTTTAAACCATTATGATTGAATTATAAGATAATATTTGAATTCAGCTCGAAAAACTGATACATTCATAAATAAATACATTTAGTGTAGTTACATATAAACCCTAAAAATATCCATAATCATTATATTCGAGATCGACTCGTAAACTACTCGAAATCAACTCGATTTAAACGAGTCAAGCTCGAGTTTAAGCTACTCGACTCTATTTTTGAGTCGATTCGGCTCAGTTGGTTTGTGTCAATTACCCTAGAGGATAATATACTTGAATGTGGAGTTCCCAAGGCAGGATATGTTGCTTGGGATTGGCTTGGACTATTTCGAGAAAATGGTCTAGTATTTATAAGGAGACCTTTAGGGTTGTAAGAACCCGTAAAGGCAATCTGATAGTCTACGTGGTGTGTAAAGTAGAGTGCGTTGATTGGCTATATGCCTATATGCAACTTTCTTGTTATTATCTTGAATGGAAGTGGTGTGTATAGTATAGTGGATTGACGATTGCTATAGGCACCACGACTTATTATATATGGTAAGAACGTAATAGTCGTTTCTTTAAAAGGGATGTCGCGCTCGATGAAGCAACTGATTGATGTCATTATCCCGATTACACGTTTTAAATTGTCAACACGCAAAATGAAAGCCATCGGTCAATACTAAAGTTGTTATGAACGTCTGAAACTTGAATTCTGCTCGAGTTCCCACGTCACGGGGGTATAAACCGAGGTTTCGTGCGTGAACCCCTAAGTTTTACACATAAATAGCAATCCGTAAATAGGTTTATATACAAACTTACAATTACTAACAACGATACAAATATATGTAGGTCTTAAAAACAAGTGTAGTACATTACAAAATATAGAACCGTATATTCTGTCGGTAATCCATTTTCGTCCGTTTTTATCAGTTTTTATCTGTTTTTGTCCGTTTTTATACGTTTTCGTCCGTTTTTATACATTTCCGTCCCTTTTTTACGTTTTTATACGTTTTTGTCCGTTTTTTACGTTTTCGTCCGTTTTTTTACGTTTTCGTCCGTTTTTATACGTTTTCATCCATTTTAGTCCCTTTTTTTTACGTTTTTATATGTTTTCATCCGTTTTCGTCCGTTTGTATACGATTTCATCCGTATTTTTATGTTTTCATCAGTTTTTGTCTGTTATATTTTAACGTTTTTATACGTTTTCATCCGTTTTAGTCCGTTTTTTTACGTTTACGTCCATTTTTATACGTTTTCGTCCGTTTTTTACGTTTTCGTCCGTTTTGATACGTTTTCGTCTGATTTTAAACGTTTTCGTCCGTTTTTATAAGTTTTCGTCCGTTTTTAAACGTTTTAGTCCGTTTTAATCTATTTTTATACATTTTAGTCTTAGCTATGATGTCCATGTATTAGGGACTGAGTTGTGATTCAAATTCAGTCACTAACAAATTTTCCGCCAAAATTTTTTATTGCGCAAATATATTTGTAACTGAAATTTAGTCTTAGATATGATGTACATGTACTAGGGACTGAATTGTCACCCTTATTCAGTCACTAACAAATTTGCCTCCAAATTTTTTTCCCGTACAGGCATATTAGTAACTGAAATTTAGTCTCAGATATGGGGTCACTGAATCGAGGACTGATTTTTAGTCGCCGCAATCAGTCAATAAAAGGTCAGTCCTTAAAAGTATCAGTAACTGATGTTTCAGTTACCGATGCTATGTATCAGCGACTGATATATCAGTCCCTAGAAATTCAGTCTCTGAAAGCCTGTTTTTTTGTAGTGTGTGTGAAAGAAAAAATAATCACTCAATTTGAATATTAATTGGTTTTTATTTTTTATTTTTTATTTTTATTATTTTATTTTTTTTTGGGTTTTTTGTAGGTATTGATTTGTGTTTTTTTTATTCGTGGGTTTTTAAGACTCTATTGGGTTATGATTACTCAATTTTTAAGTTGGAATGAACAATTATAGTTGGGGAGGGTGTTTAGTTATTGAATGTTTGCAGAGGTGGCAACCCAATAACATTTATTGGGTGCTTTCTTCACCTAGCACTCTAATTCCAATTTGAAAAAAGAACTAATTAAACCTTTGAAGATGACTTTCTAATACTGGTACAAACAATGAACTGCAGTACGGTCATAAAATATAATGCATTGATCAATTGTTGTAGTATATAAATCACATTGATGATTAACAACCAGAGACTAAAGCAAGTTTAACTATCTTAAATGTAGTTTTAGTTTGGACATGGCTGTATTACATAAGGAACAACTATGAGTGCCAGATTTATCAACTATTATCAAGATATGTATCTTTCAGAGAGAGGAAAAATACCTTTTAAGTACAGACTAACAATTAGCTAACACTTTCATTTTTCATGAACATCTTGTATAAATACTTTCTATAACTTTCACTAACTTCACATCTACATATATTTAGCAAACACAACATATATAAAATGAATAATGTTACTACATGAACCCACTCCAAATGGGGGCATTAGAGCCAATTGGGTGTAATTATCTTACTTGAAGCTAGATTATAAGGCTGAGAATCTTGAATCTAGGCTAGAGACCGATATTGCAACTTAACACTTTCTGCATTATCAAGTGTCTTCACAACATACCTGAGATTGACAAATCCTTGTTCTAGTTTTCACCGGAATATGAAGTAATAAAATAAACAATCAAGAAATAAAGAAATGGAAGAGAAGAAACTGACCATCCGTTTAAGCACTGAGTTGTTACAACAGCTTTGCGGCCAACAAAACATGGAGGTGTCCTCTTATTTTCCTGTAATGCAATCTCAAAAGTTACAAACTACACTATATTCAAGTAATAAGGCGCTAAACCTTAAATAAGACTATTGATAACCTGGATAATAACGTGCTCATGTACAGAAAATGGATATTGAACACCTCGGCCCCTTGAATGATCCACGCCTGCAGATTCACCATAATTACTTCTATCCTGCGTGAGCCAAGAAGACTTTCATTACATCAGAAATTCACAAGCCTTTTTTTGTGAGTAACAATCTTTAACAGCAGTTTCTACTATTAAAGGAATCATGAAGGAGCATAAACAAACCTGTTCTGATCTAATTCTTTTTTTAGATGCACGGTGAGATTGCGACTCTTCTTCCCTACGGAAGGCATGAACGGCGGATCGCAGAGCTACATAAGTAAATTGAAATTAGACAAGTATATATATGTGAAAATCATAATGGTATGGGACTGGTGAAAGCACAGAAACAGAAGTAGGACAAATATGACGAAAAAAAATTGGGGCAACTACGATTACATCAAAATATGAAGATGATAAAAGAGGGAGTGGTAAAAGAGAAAATAAATCATTTTCATTCCAGTTTTTTTGGTTTGGAAAAAAAGTTAATGCTCTTTCTATCAAATATACAACTAAGCATTCATGGAGAGCACATTTATCAGCTGAAGTTGATAATGTAAAAACATTCGCAGTCATAACTAAAATGAAAGGTATTGGAACATTATACAATGTTCATACATGATAGTGTTACTTTTAATAAACATAAAGAAAGCATTGAAGTTAATTAGAACTAAAGTTTTTCTTACATAGATTTGGAGCAACTGCGCCATCCGACACATGGTGTGAACAAGTGTAGCATGCTTTCTGTAAAACAGATTGTATAAAAGAAAGTCAGCACATAACTTGGAAGCAGGATCCGAAAGCATGATAAAAGAAGTTCAAAAATATCAACCATATAGATTCATTAATGAATGATATTGTAATAAAGAAACCTCGTATTAGGTACCCGTAAACAGTTTATAAATTATTGTACACCGCCAATACCTATGCTAAAGACTAAAGCAAAAAGCTAATGAAGCATTGAGTATCTGTTCAAGACGATAACCAAAATTAAATTACCAAGACATCCAACTGCTTACCATCCTCATAACATGCTCCATTCCGCTGGTACCAAACGAATGCCCACAAGGTAAAATCATAGCATCATCCATCAGAGCTCCTCTGTATCAGCAATGAACAATAAACATCCAACACATAAACTGTATATGCAACAATATACAACAACAAGTTTAAAACTATGTAGCTTTACTACATGTACTGAAACCAATACTATATGAATTAATTTAACACCTGACCCGCTATGAGGTCCACTTAAGATCACTCAGCTTGGACGCTTGGCAGGGTTCTAGCCACATTGAAGCCATAAGATAGGGTATTCAAAACTTAAGTTTGGAAGCTCCAAAACCTAGCTTCTATGTTGGTGGAATTAGGTCATGGTCAGCGGCTCAGCGCTATACATGATAGTTACTATTAGCAATTTAGCCTGCATAGCTTAATGATCAGCCAGTTTGGCCAAGTTCTACTCATAGTAAAGCTATAGGATAGGCTAATCACAACTTAAGTTTGAGACCTCACTAATCTAAAGTTTAAACTCTAAACATCCATGCCAGTTTGATTAGATCATGATCAGTGTTGTACATGATAATAGATACACGTCTCAATTTGTTTGCATAAACTTATGTCAAAGAATCTGATAGAATAGCCCGTAGAGACTCCCCTGATCCAAAAGAAGTACTCGAACCATCCTTTCGTCCACTAAACCCAGCTCCATTATCAACCATCATCTCCTTAAGCCCAGCTCCAGAACCCTCAACCCTTTGCAGATAATGAGAATAGTACGTTTCACCTGTCGGGTCCGCAACGGTGATGGCATTCTGGTACTGATTCTCATTCGCATTCTCATTCGATCTTACTTCACCATCATTTCCTAAAACAATAAAACAAACCAATTCAAACCCACATTCTTTTATAAAAAGGTAATTAAAAAAAAAAAAAAAAAAAAAAAAAAAAAAAAAAAAAAAAAAAAAAAAAAAAAAAAGTGACTGACCTGGGATGATGATGTTTTTGTGATCTTATGGGCTTATTTGATTTTGGCTTATATTTCATAAGCCTCAATCTTGTGGCTTATTTTGAGACTTATTTCGGCTTATATTTTGAGACAAACATTAGATCATCATTAAGAAATAAAAGGATGAATTGAATCGTACCATCAATTAAAGTTCTGGTGATCCAAAACTAATTGAATCTGATCCATCATCAAGGCTATCAACAGTGAATACCACAATATAAGCTTTGTTGTCCACTAATATTGGATTTCGAGAAAAACTCAAATAAAACCCTAAATCGAATGAACGATTTTGATATTAGAAATTTTGATATTAGAAATCGAATGAAAAAACTCAAAAAAGCAACAATTCATTTAATTAACAATTTTGATATTAGAAATCGAATGAACGACATATCAATTAACACCCTAATATTGGATTCTGAAATTACAATTCATCAAATAAAACCCTAAATCTATCAATAGCATGAATCCGATCCAAAGTTATGAGCTGTTGAAGAATATGGTTAACAAAAACAATCAAACACGAATTATAAAAGCATTACATACCTTATACAATTTTGAGATGAAGAAACCTTAAAATTTAAAGATTAAAAATTAGATGTAGATCCATAGGTGCCGTTTAATGATGAAAGAGAAACAATGTGATAAAAGGGGCTTTGAACACTAAGCTGACGTGGAATAAATGAGCTGGCATTACTGAGCTGGCTTTATTTTGCCAAGGTGGCTTTAATGATGTGTCAATTTTCAAAAAAGCTTCTTTTATTATATATATAGATATGATAATATAGGTGTTCGTTCGATTCGGAGTAATTCCTCTCGAGGATATCATGCCCCTCAACTATAAATAGTTGAAGCTATTTATACTACTTACCTATTCTGAGAATTAAGCATGGGCTCAATGGGCATGTCCGTACAGTCCAATGGCTAGGACAGCTCACGTGGAGCTTGTCAGCTAGTGACGAACCTTTGGTTCGTCCTTTTGGTTCATTACTTGGTATCGCCCTTTTTGTATCGTCAGTGATTCACATTATAGTTCGTCAGGGGAATCAGGTCTTTAGAGACCCAACAAACTGTCACTCACAAAACTCTTGTTTGATTAATTGAAATAATAAGTGAATTATTATACAGGGATATCCAAAAATGGAAATAATTATTATAAATGTTCAAAAATGGAAATAATGATTACAGTATAATTTTGGGACGTGACTCTAAAAGTTGCAGGTTGATGTTACCTTACATAACCACTAAGGCACTAATAACCAAGGCTGTCAAACTCGCAAGTTTACACGTAAGATCGTACGATCTTACGTGCCCACAAGGTAAAATCGTGTCGTATCGTGATAGGATCGCATCTGAGGTAGGATCGTGAGTAAGATCGTAAAGTCAATCGTAAGATCGTAAGATCGAGCCACGATCCGAGTCTACTGAAGTTGCTAAATTGCAAATTTTAAATTTACACTAAATTTTACTAGCCCACTACTAGGCCCAAAAAAATAATTAATTACGTTTATTTTGCTTAGGCCCAAATTTCATTCTCTAAAAGTAAAAAAACGGTTCATAGTTCATAGTTCATACTAGTTACTGTATTGAATTATTGATATTTGATAGTATTAGGCTATTAGAATAAACTGAAATGTAGCAAAGATTGAGCTAACTTTTTAATTATTTCTTAATTTCAACTTATAGACATTTTTTTTTTTTTTTTTTTTTTTTTTTTTTTGTTATTTGTGTGCGAACAAATTAGGCTGTTATCAACTTATAATCAATTGTTAATTATTTGTTAGTTTTCTTTTTAGGGGTACCTATTAGGCTGTTATAAATTGTTAATTATTTGTTACTTATTTGTACAGGTTGCGATTTATTTCTTGTATTGCTTTGGTCTTTGAAACTTGACTTTTTTGTGTTTTACTATTACTGTGGTATTTGAAATTTGAACTTTGTCATTTTCAAGAGAATATTATATGAATTTATCTTTGAGGTTTAGTAGAAATGCAAAACAGTTTGACTCGTTTATCATTTGTTTACAAAATATGACAAATTGGTAGGATCGTAGGATCTCGATCCGATCCTACGATCTCGATCTTGCAAAGACAAAAACGATCTCACGTGGGATCGCGATCTTGACAGCCTCGCTAACAACTGATAATATATATGAATGAAATATATACAAAATGATAAAAGTTGAGATGTCATATTCTGTATATGTTGACTAAGGTGGCGTTTGTTTTGATACAAAATGTCTGAACAACCTCTGATGTCTGATTCGGTCAGAGGCATTCAGACATCAGAGTGTTTGTTTTTTTTTCAGATTCCGAGAATTTAACCTCTGAAAAATCTCTGATTCGGTCAGATGATCACCATTGTCTGAAAACCTCCGAAAATCTCTGAAAAACCAATCTTCGCCAGCCACCAGCCACCACCACTCATCTTCGCCAACCGCCACCCACCACCCATCTTGTGTCGTCAACCGCCACCCACCAGCCACCACCCATCTTCGCCAGCGTGGGTGGCTGCTATTAGTAGAGTATTTATTAGAGAAAGAAGATAAGAAAATAGAGAAAGAAAGAAGAGAATAGAGAAAGAAGATAAGAAAATAGAGTGGTGGGTGGCTGCTATTTAGTAGTTTGGTTCGAAGCAGAGAATAGAGAAAGAAGATAAGAAAATAGAAAGAAAGTGAGTGGGTGGCTGCTATTTGCAGAGTATTTATTAGAAGGTTTGGTTTATTATTAACCGTGTACCCCGTGTCCCGTTTAGCTAAACCTTTAAATGGTAATACGGTAAATTAAAGATATTCAGACGTTTTTGAAAAACAAACAGTCTAAAATAATTCAGATTCAGACTTTTGTACCAGGTATTCAGATTCAGAAGTGATATTCAGATTCAGACATAAAATGTCTGAATAAACAAACGCCACCTAAAACTTCAACTTCTACATCAAAGATATTATTTTACTTCGATAAACCTCGGGTGGTTATGGAGTGAGAGTGGCCAACATGTTCTTACTTGTACGCATGAACCATTTTTTTGGGATCTTTGGTGTTCGTTTATCTTATTTGAATAAATTTGACTTAATAAATATTTAAAACATGTCGCTATGGTGTGTTAATTAACCAAGTCACTAATCTCTTTTTGATCAAGTTAAACAACATTTTACAAAATGTTGTGATAATCGATAAAGTTTTGTATTGGACCACAAAATGAACATGGTTACATACTTCATGGGTATCTTCAAGGACATTTTCTGGAATCCGATTCATCATTAAGCATTTTAGATCGAATACCCACTAGGCCACTAATACATTGTGCTCAGATTCTCGAAAATACCCATTTGTGTATAGTTTTCTTGTAATAGATTTTTTCCAAGCTTTTGCGACGCTATATAAGTTTCCAATGCCGTGTTTAGCATAACCGAATGGTGCACACATATGTGCTTGTGTTGTAGTTGATTATAACATTGATGTGGTACTATTGTCTTTGGTCTAGTTATGTTTGAGTTGCCTACCAACCTATAAGTTGTAGGTTCAAAATTCGCTAGAGACATTTGGTGAATATATCATGAGATAGGTGGTATAGGGTGTGATTAAAAAAAATGCGGTTCTAGGAAGAAAAAATAAATAAATAAATAAATAAGAAAACCACTCACGCACACCAACCCTTTGCATCTCATTCGGTCACCTGAGAGACCCAACCAAGGAAAATAGAGGGGGGGGGGGGACGCGTTTTACTTGGGTTGCCGTAGGAGGGGGGAAGCGTCCTCATGAGTAGACCGACCATGGGTGAGGTCGCCACTACAATCGGCCAAATGTTTTTTTAAAGTTTGTAATAATAATTTCTAGCAAGAGTAATATGGTAAACTCGATCAAATTTTTTTATTTATATTTAATATTGGACAATTAAAATGGGGCATCCTCAAGAGGAAACATAGACTATTATATTTGATGTAACTAGCTAAGAACCCGTGTATTACACGGGCTATCTAAATGTATCTTAATTAAATCAATTTATAAGAAAGTTAATCTTATCTAACAAATTCAATTATAATGATGAGAAAGATACGAAGTTTGATATTGGTTTATCCGATATTCCTATGGCCTAATATGTTGTGTTTACTTTTAAAGAGTACTCTTAAGTTTTAAAAAAATATAAATAATATATATATATATATATATATATATATATATATATATATATATATATATATATATATATATATATATATATATATATATATATATATATTGTATTTTTAAATACTTAAAAGAAAACATAATCATAAAAATTACCAAAAGAAACCTGAAAAACCAGAAAACATTACTGATTGTTGTCAAAGTAGATACTATTAAACTCAATTAACCAAATGAAGAATTAGAAATCATAAATTTTTCACAAAAGCAAAATAATAAAGAGACCAAAAACCCCTAACAATACAACTTTTTTCCCAAAATATAGATAAGTACATTCCGTATTGAAATAAATCTTCAAAGACGATGGTGCCAAAACATACTTCAAGCATTAACATAACACAAAAAGTAACGAATGAACAAACAACCCATTTCGGTACTAAAGATAGGAACACATTCTACCCAACAAGACGGATACTTCTTGCTTGAACAAAACAGCTTGAAGCGCTCCATCGAAGCTTTAAATTTATAAACAAGAATTACCGATTAACTAGGAACACATTCGGGCAAGTATACCATTGTCATGTGTAGTATTGGGGTTGGTAAGTCAAGGTCGTCCCAAGAGACTTGGTTGCACTCAAGTGTCGTTTGTTTGATTAAGCAAGTAACAAGTTGATGGTTATGATTGTCACGGATCAAACCAACAAGAAAAGCAATATAAGAACAATCACACAAAGAATATACATGTTTGGACAAATGATCACATGGATATTAGGATGGTTAGTTTGGAAAACATATTATCAAAAGTAATCCTTACGACCTTTAGAACCAATAATAATTTAGTGTTTTATAAATCAAATATGTATAAGCCTCAATCAAATGATCATGTCATGAGTCTTATGCCTATAACAAGAAAGAATCCTTTCGAACTCTAGACTTTGATGTTATTAATTCGTGAAGTTCCATTTACTTGAAAAATGATTAGAACACATATTCAAAATATGTCTTTCGACCCTTAATCTAAATTAAACTTTCACTTGTTATGTTTATTAAGTTTCTCATACAATCGTCACAAAGTACAAGACTAAAACATTCGTCGACTAATGAATTGAAATCAACCACTATTGAGAACCTTTTCGACATTTAGACTCAACAATAATTAATCAAGGCAATAAACAAGACAAGTTTCAATTTAACCAAATATGATGTTATCATCATATTCCAAAAAAACACTACAAATATCCAAACTTCCCTTTATCACAAGTTATCATAATATCCAAACAAGTATATAAAACTATTCGATGGTTATTTCAATCAAACACAAAGATTCAACAATCATGGTAATCATAAACATCATGAAATATAAAAGTAACAAGGTTTACCCTAAGTATGAATTACAATAGGCAAAGGTAAAGGATTTATAGCAACCTTCAAGCCTCCAATCAACTATACGCTTTCTACTAAGCCGGAAAATAATACCCAACACCTTCTTCCATGTGTTTGAGCCTTCTTCTGAAAATAGCAGAGGTTGGTGGTCTTTTGGGAGAGATAAGTTTGTGAAAATTCGTCCTTAAGGTGGAGGGTAGAATTTCACAATGAAAAACAAGCCTAAGCACTCATATATATAGTAGAAATCAACCCTTAGCCTCTAAGTATGAAACTTGGGCACTAAGTGTCATAAAATACCAGGAAATAGAGTAAATGAAGGTAAGTGATCGGGCTTGGGGCTTAATGACACTTAATAATGCATTAAAAATAACTTGCGAAGGTTAGATTGGTCCATCCGATCGGATACGGGACCATACCGATCGGATGGATGAAAAAGTTAGCTCCATCCGAATCGGTTGCGGGCCAATACCGATCGGATGGTGCATTTTCGCCAGAAATGATAAGTACGAAAGTTGTAGATCCTTCTCTTCCGGTTCCGTGGCCGCTTGAATCATCTAAATCCAAGTTCGTATGCTCAAATTATGGCCAAAATGGTGGAGGTGTGTTGGGAACAACGAGTCTTCCATTATTTCTTCGTTTTAGCTTCTTTTCTTCATTTCTTTTCTCGTTTTCCCTCTTGTGTTTTATTTTTGAGTCTTTGGAGTGACAACTTCATGACTTTATCTTCTCGAATATACTCCAAGAGACTCGCTTTTGTCGGAAATTCTTCGTATATGCATAAATCTCCGTTTATTGATCGTTTCTTCATCTTTTTCTTGGTTTTCTTTGTCGTGAGCTTCCATGAACCTAAAATAGAAATTATACTTCATTAAGTACCATAAGTTCATAAAAGTGATCAATATATAAGCATAAAATCCACGATAACACTCCTAAAAACATGTACAATTTGAGAGTTATCAAATTCCCCCACACTTGAACTTTGCTTGCCCTCAAGCAAATCTAGAAAAAGAAAAATCAAAATTCATACCTAAATGACAAAACAAAAAGAAAATTTTAAAAATTTTGAAATTTTTTTTTGAAATTTCGAAAAATATTTTTGGGTTTTTTTTTCCCTCTAAATAAAAGAGAAAATGAGCGCAAACTCCCCCACACTTAAGGGTTTGCTTGCCCTCAAGAAAATATTAAGAAAAATAGATCCCACATGGTGCATGAAAAATGATTATAAAAATTATGATGCAAATCTATCAAGTACAAGTACAAGATACGATTCATCATTTTTAAGCTTTATGGTGAAAAACCAAGATGTATGACAATACCTATAGATTTTCTTGCTTGAGTAACATTTCTAAACACCTCACGAAAAAGAAACGAAGTATAATTCACTCAATCACTCATTTATTTAGGTAGTGGAGTATATATAAGAGAAATCACACTCATTGCTCAGTCATGATCCGTTTATTACCATAGGCTTGTACAAGAAACAAAACTCCACCGACGTGGCGTAAACGCCAAGTGTAAACATCTAAAGAGGTCTTTTATTCGGGTTGTAATGTACAGGCTTCGAGGTTGTACCAGGCTTATGTTTAAATATCTCATACAAGAACATATTAGATCGCTAGCGCGAATTCTTGATTTACTCGAACAACGGATGGTCACTAGGGCATATCTTGGATTGCTGGCGCGCTATTCACATAACGGATGGTCACCAAAATACACACTAGATCGCTGGCGCGTCATTCGATCACTCAAAAACCGGATGGTCACTAAAATATTAATGCACTACATATTTTCACAAAGCCATCACTATATCCGGATGCTCGAAAGCTAACAACGAATAAAGTAATTTGGTAAGGGTAGGGATAAGGCATGGGAGTATTTATGAAATTGGTTTTAAAAGAAAAATAAAGTCAAGTCTAAGTCCCATTGTTGCTAGTTACCGAACAAACCGCAAAACCGTAAATGATTATAGTTAACAACTTCCTGTTCTTTGAACTTTCCCATATCGATACATCGATTCGCCATAATAATATTACTCATATTTAGCTCATTGGCTAACAACATATCACATAACTTTCTTTCTTCATCTTCATATATAGCACATTGGCTATAATTGTCACCTTATAGTTGCGATGACTTATCTTCTTCTTTTTTCCTTTTTTTTTAATACTTTTTTTTTCTTCTTCATACATACACATCTCCCCCCCCCCCCAACACTTCGTATAAGCATACACCACAAAAATACAAATAAGAAGTATGCATCCTTCGTCTTTGTCGGAATGGCACACACAACTGGCAAAGTGTGGCTAACTATCAATCATAAAAAACAATCCAACATTCCAAGCAACTAGCAACCACCATTTAGACTTCGACTAAGGGTTATGCTAAGGTTTAAAGTGTAAAATATTTTTGTATTTTTCTGGATGTAACACAAATGAAAAGGATTGGTTCGGAGGGTGAACTAAGAGTATCTAGCTCTAAAGATAAACGCTAACAAATGGGTTCCAAATACGATGTTAACTAACCGATGTGGTTAGCAAAAGTTATTTTGTAAACGGATGGCCATTTGGTGTTATTCGTAAGGATGTCTCTTTATCACACAAATGCACTTATATCACACGAATGTGATCTTACTGCGGTCTGGTAATGATTTACAAGTACAAGTTCTAGAATAAATAAAATCACCGGCACACTCATAGCAAAAGATCCAAGCATAAAAGATGTATGCTATATACGAAACAGGCTCAAATCCTCACATATTAGTGGAAAGGGCTATAATATGTGCTAGCAAATGTTATCGATCCCAGAATGGATTGCAATATTAATCGGGACACATCTCAAATTTTTCAAAATTACAGATTTCACCAGTGGATTGATCCAGTTATTCTAATATATTATCCTAAAAGCGTGAAAATAATTAGATCACAAGGGCAAACAAGTATACAAAATTTTAAATTGGCCCCAAAAATTATAAATTTGCAAAGTAGTTTCATTTTTTCTATTTACTTCCCCCCACACTTAAGTTAAGCATTGTCCAAAATGTAATGAAAATTAACTTCAAAGCATGTAAAATTGGGAAAATAAATAAATAAATAAATAGTCCAAGAGAAACGAAACTTCCCGGGCCAAGAAATCGCGATTGAACTCCATATGATAAGGTGCTAAGAAAATGCTAGCATAAGCTTATGAGATCAATCAATTTCTCATTCAATAAAACATCTCTACACCAAGTATAATATCACCAATAATCCAATCTCCAAGAGCTTATTAAATCTGCAAAAATAAACTAAACTACAAAAAACGCGTAAAATTCTAAAACTCACTTTCGTAGGCATCACGGTTGCATTTAGCGTATGCAACAAGCCTTTTAAACCCCTCGGTGGCCCGAGCGGACAAGTGAAGTCTCGTGAGGGTTTCCAGTGAACATACCCACAAAGTTCAAAACATTTTTATTTTTAAAACAAGTACTTATTTATTCACAACGTACTAAATTAACAAAATTTAAAATGGAAAAAAAACCAAATTTAAGTAGAATAAAAGAAATGATGCTCTTGCAAAAACCAAAAGACATTTAAACTTATTCGATCTAAACACAAACACACAAGAACAAAATACGAAAAATGAAAATAACATTTTTTTTTACCGATTGGTCCATCCGATCGGTCAGAGGATCTAACCGATCGGTTGGGTTGGTTTCCCTTGGGCCAATTTTTACCGAGAGCTCCAACCGATCGGCATGGATTCCATCCGATTCGGTTGGCACTCTGGTGACCAAAATTCTTTTTTTTTTAAATAAATTTCAGTTATAAACTTTTATTGACAAAATAAAACAAAAAGACATAAGGTAACGAATACTAAAATAGACACAAGTAAATAAAACACGTAAACACATATGTACTAGAAGAACATCAAGAACATAATACGACACTTAAAACAAAAATAAGCAAATAAAAGCACGATCACAGAAAATAAAAAGCACATAGACGCAAGCAAACATAATTAATCACGTAACACAAATCAAAACAAAACAATCTAAAACAAGATAGCCTTATTCAAAATTAATATGCAACTAATCCGAACAAGAAGAACACGAACAAATAACACAGAGACATGCAAGAGATCACATAACATATAAAATATAAAACTTACAAAACAAGAAAAACACAAACTAGAAAAAAAAATTGGTTCAAAAGCCTCCAACCGAATCGGTTACGGGTGGTGACTGATCGGTTGGAGTGGTTTGGGTGGTTTTTTTTCGCAAACACTTTCGAGCACATTTAGCAAACTTTTAAATCCGTATTTTTAGAACACATGAAATGAAATCCCAACATCAAAAAAAAATTATTTTTAAGCCAAGATCATTTAAGAAATTATGAGAAATGAGAAATTTTTTTAGACAAAGTGCAAGTGAGGCAAATAATCAATCATCATGAGAAAACAAGCAATCAAGCAATCAAACAAGAACAAAGAAACAATCATTTATGAGCAAGAGCAATATAGCATTCGAACAAATTAGCAAACAAGCAATCGATCAATATATCAAGGAAACGAACAAACAAGCAAACAAACAAACCCCTAAGAACAAAAACCAAATCCCCGGCAGCGGCACCAAAAACTTGATGCGCTCCATCGAAGCTTTAAATTTATAAACAAGAATTACCGATTAACTAGGAACACATTCGGGCAAGTATACCCTAGTCATATGTAGTATTGGGGTTGGTAAGTCAATGTCGTCCCAAGAGACTTGGTTGCACTCAAGTGTCGTTTGTTTGTTTAAGCAAGTAACAAGTTGATGGTTATGATTGTCACGGATCAAACCAACAAGAAAAGCAATATAAGAACAATCATACAAAGAACATACATGTTTGGACAAATGATCACATGGATATTAGGATGGTTAGTTTGGAAAACATATTATCAAAAGTAATCCTTACGACCTTTAGAACCAATAATAATTTAGTGTTTTATAAATCAAATATGTATAAGCCTCAATCAAATGGTCATGTCATGAGCCTTATGCCTATAACAAGAAAGAATCCTTTCGAACTTAAGACTTTGATGTTATTAATTCGTGAAGTTCCATTTACTTGAAAAATGATTAGAACACATATTCAAAAGATGCCTTTCGACCCTTAATCTAAATTAAACTTTCACTTGTTATGTTTATTAAGTTTCTCATACAATTGTCACAAAGTAAAAGACCAAAACATTAGTCGACTAATGAATTGAAATCAACCACTATTGAGAACCCTTTCGACATTTAGACTCAACAATGATTAGTCAAGACAATAAACAAGACAAGTTTAAATTTAACCAAATATGATGTTATCATCATATTCCAAACAAACACTACAAATATCCAAACATCCCTTTATCACAAGTTATCATAATATCCAAACAAGTATACAAAACTATTCCATGGTTATTTCAATCAAACACAAAGATTCAACAATCATGGTAATCATAAACATCATGAAATATAAAAGTAACAAGGTTTACCCTAAGTATGAATTACAATAGGCAAAGGTAAAGGATTTATAGCAACTTTCAAGCCTCCAATCAACTATACGCTTTCTACCAAGCCGGAAAATAATACCCAACACCTTCTTCCAGGTGTTTGAGCCTTCTTCTGAAAATGGTAGAGGTTGGTGGTCTTTTGGGATAGATAAGTTGGTGAAAATTCGTCTTTAAGGGTGGAGGGTAGAATTTCACAATGAAAACCAAGCCTAAACACTCATATATATAGTAGAAATCAACCCTCAGCCTCTAAGTATGAAACTTGGGCACTAAGTGTCATAAAATTCTAGGAAATGGAGTAAATGGAGGTAAGTGATCGGGCTTGGGGCTTAATGACACTTAATAATGCATTAAAAATAACTTGGGAATGTTAGATTGGTCCATCCGATCGGATACGGGACCATACCGATCGGATGGATGAAAAAGTTAGCTCCATCCAAATCGGTTGCTGGCCAATACCGATCGGATGGGGCATTTTTGCCAGAAATGATAAACACGAAAGTTGTAGATCCTTCTCTTCAGGTTCCGTGGCCGCTTGAATCATCTAAATCCAAGTTTGTATGCTCAATTTATTGCCAAAATGGTGGAGGTATGTCGGGAACAACGAGTATTCCATTATTTCTTCGTTTTAGCTTCTTTTCTTCATTTCTTTTCTCGTTTTCCCTCTTGTGCCTTATTTTTGAGTCTTTGGAGTGACAACTTCATGACTTTATCTTCTCGAATATACTCCAAGAGACTCGCTTTTGTCGGGAATTCTTCGTATATGCATAAATCTTCGTTTATTGATCGTTTCTTCGTCTTTTTCTTGGTTTTCTTTATCGTGAGCTTCCATTACCCTAAAAAAGAAATTATACTTCATTAAGTACCATAAGTTCATAAAAGTGATCAATATATATGCATAAAATCCATGATAACACTCCTAAAAATATGTACAATTTGAGCGTTATCAAATTCCTCCATACTTGAACTTTGCTTGCCCTCAAGCAAATCTAGAAAAAGAAAAATCGAAATTCATACCTAAATGACAAAACCAAAAGAAAATTTAATAAATTTTGAATTTTTTTTTGAAATATCGAAAAATATTTTTGGTTTCTTTTTTTTTAAATAAAAGAAAAAATGAGCGCAAACTCCCCCAAATTTAAGGGTTTGCTTGCCCTCAAGAAAATTTTAAGAAAAATAGATCCCACATGGTGCATGAAAAATGATTATAAAAATTATGATGCAAATCTATCAAGTTTAAGTACAAGATACGATTCATCATTTATAAGCGTTATGGTGAAAAACCGAGATGTATGACAATACCCATAGATTTTCTTGCTTGAGTAACATTTCTAAACACCTCACGAAAAAGAAACGAAGTATAATTCACTCAATCACTCATTTATTTAGGTAGTGGAGTATATATAAGAGAAATCACACTCATTGCTCAGTCATGATCCGTTTTTTACCATAGGCTTGTACAAGAAACAAAACTCCACCGACGTGGCGTCAACGCCAAGTGTAAACATCTAAAGAGGTCTTTTATTCGGGTTGTAATGTACAGGCTTCGAGGTTGTACTAGGCTTATGTTTAAATATCTCATACAAGAACATATTAGATCGCTAGCGCGAATTCTTGATTTACTCGAACAACGGATGGTCACTAGGGCATATCTTGGATTGCTGGCGCGCTATTCACATAACGATGGTCACCAAAATACACACTAGATCGCTGGCGCGTCATTCGATCACTCAAAAACTGGATGGTCACTAAAATATTAATGCACTACATATTTTCACAAAGCCATCACTATATCCGGTTGCTCGAAAGCTAACAACAAATAAAGTAATTTGGTAAGGGTAGGGATAATGCATGGGAGTATTTATGAAATTGGTTTTAAAAGAAAAATAGAGTCAAGTCTAAGTCTCATTGTTGCTAGTTACCGAACAAACCGCAAACCCGTAAATGATTATAGTTAACAACTTCCTCTTCTTTGAACTTTCCCATATCGAAACATCGGTTCGCCATAATAATATTCCTCATATTTAGCTTATTGGCTAACATCATATCACATAACTTTCTTTCTTCATCTTCATATATAGCACATTAACTATAATTGTCACCTTATAGTTGCAATGACTTATCTTCTTATTTTTTCCTTTTTTTTAATACTTTTTCTTCTTCTTCTTCATACATACACATCTCTCCCCCCCCCCCCCACTTCGTATAAGCATACACCACAAAAATATAAATAAGAAGTATGCATCCTTCGTCTTTGTCGGAATGGCACACACAACTGGCAAAGTGTGGCTAACTATCAATCATAAAAAACAATCCAACATTCCAAGCAACTAGCAACCACCATTTAGACTTCGACTAAGGGTTATGCTAAGGTTTAAAGTGTAAAATATTTTTGTATTTTTCTGGATGTAACACAAATGAAAAGGATTGGTTCGGAGGGTGAACTAAGAGTATCTAGCTCTAAAGATAAACGCTAACAAATGGGTTCCAAATACGATGTTAACTAACCGATGTGGTTAGCAAAAGTTATTTTGTAAACGGATGGCCATTTGGTGTTATTCGTAAGGATGTCTCTTTATCACACAAATGCACTTATATCACACGAATGTGATCTTACTGCGGTCTGGTAATGATTTACAAGTACAAGTTCTAGAATAAATAAAATCACCGGCACACTCATAGCAAAAGATCCAAGCATAAAAGATGTATGCTATATACGAAACAGGCTCAAATCCTCACATATTAGTGGAAAGGGCTATAATATGTGCTAGCAAATGTTATCGATCCCAGAATGGATTGCAATATTAATCGGGACACATCTCAAATTTTTCAAAATTACAGATTTCACCAGTGGATTGATCCAGTTATTCTAATATATTATCCTAAAAGCGTGAAAACAATTAGATCACAAGGGTAAACAAGTATACAAAATTTTAAATTGGCCCCAAAAATTATAAATTTGAAATGTAGTTTCGTTTTTTCTATTTACTTCCCCCCACACTTAAGATAAGCATTGTCCAAAATGTAATGAAAATTAACTTCAAAGCATGTAAAATTTAGAAAATAAATAAATAAATAGTCCAAGAGAAACGAAACTTCCCGGGCCAAGAAATCGCGATCGAACTCCATATGATAAGGTGCTAAGCAAATGCTAGCATAAGCTTATGAGATCAATCAATTTCTCATTCAACAAAACATCTCCACACGAAGTATAATATCACCAATAATCCAATTTCCAAGAGCTTATTAAATCTGCAAAAATAAACTAAACTACAAAAAACGCGTAAAATTCTAAAACTCACTTTCGTAGGCATCACGGTTGCATTTAGCGTATGCAACAAGCCTTTTAAACCCCTCGGTGGCCCGAGCGGACAAGTGAGGTCTCGTGATGGTTTCGGGTGAATATACCCACAAAGTTCAAAACATTTTTATTTTTAAAACAAGTACTTATTTATTCACAACTTACTAAATTAAAAAAATTTAAAATGAAGAAAAAAACCAAATTTAAGTAGAATAAAAGAAATGATGCTCTTGCAAAAACCAAAAGACAATTAAACTTATTCGATCTAAACACAAACACACAAGAACAAAATACGAAAAATGAAAATAACATTTTTTTTACCGATTGGTCCATCCGATAGGTCAGAGGATCTAGCCGATCGGTTGGGTTGGTTTCCCTTGGGCCAATTTTTACCGAGAGCTCCAACCGATCGGCATGGATTCCATCCGATTCGGTTGGCACTCTGGTGACCAAATTTCTCTTTTTTTTTTTCAAATAAGTTTCAGTTATAAACTTTTATTGACAAAATAAAACAAAAAGACATAAGGTAACGAATACGAAAATAGACACAAGTAAATAAAACACATAAACACATATGTACTAGAAGAACATCAAGAACATAATACGACACTTAAAACAAAAATAAGAAAATAAAAGCACGATCACAGAAAATGACAAGCACATAGACGCAAGCAAACATAATTAATCACGTAACACAAATCAAAACAAAACAATCTAAAACAAGATAGCCTTATTCAAAATTAATATGCAACTAATCCGAACAAGAAGAACACGAACAAATAACACAGAGACATGCAAGAGATCACATAACATATAAAACATAAAGCTCACAAAACAAGAAAAACACAAACTAGAATAAAAAAAATTGGTTCAAAAGCCTCCAACCGAATCTGTTACGGGTGATGACCGATCGGTTGGAGTGGTTTGGGTGGTTTTTTTCGCAAACACTTTCGAGCACATTTAGCAAACTTTTAAATGCGAATTTTTAGAACACATGAAACGAAATCCCAACATCAAAAAATTTGATTTTTAAGCCAAGATCATTTAAGCAATTATGAGAAATGAGAAATTGTTTTAGACAAAGAGCAAGAGAGGCAATTAAGCAATCATCATGAGAAAACAAGCAAGCAAGCAATGAAACAAGAACAAAGAAACAATCATTTATGAGCAAGAGCAATATAGCATTCGAACAAATTAGCAAACAAGCAATCGATCAATATATCAAGGAAATGAACAAACAAGCAAACAAACAAACACCTAAGAACAAAAACCAAATCCCCGGCAGCGGCGCCAAAAACTTGATGCGCTCCATCGAAGCTTTAAATTTATAAACAAGAATTACCGATTAACTAGGAACACATTCGGGCAAGTATACCCTACTCATATGTAGTATTGGGGTTGGTAAGTCAAGGTCGTCCCAAGAGACTTGGTTGCACTCAAGTGTCGTTTTTTTGTTTAAGCAAGTAACAAGTTGATGGTTATGATTGTCACGGATCAAACCAACAAGAAAAGCAATATAAGAACAATCACACAAAGAACATACATGTTTGGACAAATGATCACATGGATATTAGGATGGTTAGTTTGGAAAACATATTATCAAAAGTAATCCTTACGACCTTCAGAACCAATAATAATTTAGTGTTTTATAAATCAAATATGTTTAAGCCTCAATCAAATGGTCATGTCATGAGCCTTATGCCTATAACAAGAAAGAATCCTTTCGAACTTTAGACTTTGATGTTATTAATTCGTGAAGTTCCATTTACTTGAAAAATAATTAGAACACATATTCAAAAGATGCCTTTCGACCCTTAATCTAAATTAAACTTTCACTTGTTATGTTTATTAAGTTTCTCATACAATCGTCACAAAGTACAAGACCAAAACATTCGTCGACTAATGAATTAAAATCAACCACTATTAAGAACCCTTTCGAAATTTAGACTCAACAATGATTAATCAAGACAATAAACAAGACAAGTTCCAATTTAACCAAATATGATGTTATCATCATATTCTAAACAAACACTACAAATATCCAAACATCCATTTATCACAAGTTATCATAATATCCAAACAAGTATACAAAACTATTCCATGGTTATTTCAATCAAACACAAAGATTCAACAATCATGGTAATCATAAACATCATGAAATATAAAATTAACAAGGTTTACCCAAAGTATGAATTACAATAGGCAATGGTAAAGGATTTATAGCAACCTTCAAGCCTCCAATAAACTATACGCTTTCTACCAAGCCGAAAAATAATACCCAACACCTTCTTCCATGTGTTTGAGCCTTCTTCTAAAAATGGCAGAGGTTGGTGGTCTTTTGGGAGAGATAAGTTGGTGAAAATTCGTCCTTAAGGGTGGAGGGTAGAATTTCACAATGAAAACCAAGCCTAAGCACTCATATATATAGTAGAAATCAACCCTCAGCCTCTAAGTATTAAACTTGGGCACTAAGTGTCATAAAATACTAGAAAATGGAGTAAATGGAGGTAAGTGATTGGGCTTGGGGCTTAATGACACTTAATAATGCATTAAAAATAACTTGGGAAGGTCAGATTGGTCTATCCGATCGGATACGGGACCATACCGATCGGATGGATGAAAAGTTAGCTCCATCCAAATCGGTTGCGGGCCAATAGCGATCGGATGGAGGATTTTTGCCAGAAATGATAAACACAAAAGCTGTAGATCCTTCTCTCCCGGTTTCGTGGCTGCTTGAATCATCTAAATCTAAGTTCGTATGCTCAAATTATGGCCAAAATGGTGGAGGTGTGTCGGGAACAACGAGTCTTCCATTATTTCTTCGTTTTAGCTTCTTTTCTTCATTTCTTTTCTCGTTTTCCCTCTTGTGCTTTATTTTTGAGTCTTTGGAGTGACAACTTCATGACTTTATCTTCTCGAATATACTCCAAGAGACTCGCTTTTGTCGGGAATTCTTCGTATATGCATAAATCTTCGTTTTTTGATCGTTTCTTCGTCTTTTTCTTGGTTTTCTTTGTCGTGAGCTTCCATGAACCTAAAATAGAAATTATACTTCATTAAGTACCATAAGTTCATAAAAGTGATCAATATATATGCATAAAATCCACGATAACGCTCCTAAAAACATGTACAATTTGAGCGTTATCACAACTCTTTATCAGAATGCTGATATACATTTTCTTCCTTTTCATACATTTCTTACAGCAAGCTCACATGGGCAAAGAGATGCATACTAAAGATCTTTGGTTCCAACCTTTCTTTTATTTGGCAAGTGAGTTGGCCTCAAAGTAGCATATACCAACAATTTGCTCATTAAATAATAAGATTAAAGCTTACATCCCTGTAAATATCTTTTGTAGGAAAAGAGAATTTCTTAATTGACAAGAGTAGGTAAATATACATCACAGACCATACTATCACTTATACTATACACAAGCCATACCAAGGCACAGAGAATGCAACCCAGATATAGACCATTTATTGCTTACTACCAACACATGTAGAATGCTTGTTGCTACAAGACTTGGCTTCTTTAAACTCAATTCTCCAAACGTCAGCAACCTTAGCAACATCAGCAGAGTGAATAGTTTTAAAACCCAACAATCTTAAAAGATGAAGAAAAGGCAAGCTTTGGCTCAATATAATATGCATCCTAAAAAAACTCATGAGAAGGGATTACCATTAGCAGCTTACTGTATAAACATAAAACACATAATTGGTTTAAAATAAGCTCTCGCAAATACTTTAAGGAGCTCAATAGCCTCTGCAATATACAATAAGTAATTACACATCTTTAATAAGCTTAGCCAAACACCGCTTTATTTAAGATAAAATATACATTTGCATATAAAGAGTAATTTAATGGCCTTAATACATACATTTAAAAAATAACAAAGTTTTGTAAATCGAGAGAATTAGACCACATTGTTTTTGTTTCATACCATATAAAAACAACGAATATAAAACAGATAATTGCATATGGTTAACGTAAGTCCAAATAAGACTTTTCTTATAGCAAATGAAACAACATAGACGAAACTACAGAAAGGAACATGATGCGTGGTTTTGCAACCTTACAACAGGTTTTACCTCTCGAGGGATCTCAAGAGGCTTACAACCCCACCAGGCAGTGTACCTGACCGATGTAGTATAGTGTAGTGGTAAGTACGGGGGATTGATCGTTCTCCACAGGGAATAGTGTTCGTTAGGTATGAAAGACTACTCTAATTAGGTCTAAGGGTTGAGGAAGATTCTTTTTATGTTTTTATAATTTTTTATGAAAGCAAATAAAATCTCGGGTTTGAAAGAGTGGGCGGAATTAGTTGCTAGTCAACTAACCCAAATAACTACAAATGCAAATAAAATAAAATAACAAAAATGAAAATGTTTGGTGGAAACTTATGTGTAGAGAAATGTGTTTACTTAGATTTCCTTACTTCCTAACTATCTTTTACCGGTTGATTAGTGTGTATTAGTTGCGTGGATGACGGGTGTATTCCTTAATACCAATCGTGGGGTGGCGTACGTACTTCCCCAACTCTACAAGCTCCTACTTCACTCCTATGTCGAGCCGGCTAGGAAGCTCCTAACATGGGATCACTAGAATTCGCTTGTGCATTAAATACAACCATAAAAACCTTTAGTACGCATTTGGTTCATGTTTCTTAAGACGTTCAAGCAAGTTACCAAATAGGAAGTTAGCCAGTTTTCTTAAGCCTAACATAGATAAACAATCATCCAATACAACTAATAATACACTAATAACCAATAATCAATAGCTAGGTTTCATTAGATCTAAGCAAACACAAGATAAATCTAGCCTAACATATTAATCAAAAGACAAGAACAAGATAGAATCAAACAACACATAGACATATTGAATGATTAATTGATAACTTATCTTCAATGTAACATGGAAGATCTCAAGGCAAAAAGCCTTGAAAAAGATGCTAAAATCGTCTTAGGGTTTTCTCCCAAAAATTCCACACTAAGTTCCACACCTTATGACAAAAAATTAGAAAACTATATATAGACTTTTACATCTGACGGCGTCACGTTATGGATTGTGACGCCGTCACCTCGCCGCTTTTAGGGTTCCCGGATGACCTTCTTGACGTCGTCCCTCTTTAGCTCTCCAAAATCCGTTCTGGCTTATCAAGGCTTGACGCCGTCAGACCTTGAACGTGACGCCGTCCCTCTTTGAATTAAGCCGTGACGCCCTTGATCAGGTTAAAGCGTGACGCCGTCAGAATTCACATGCAATTTTCACTGGCTTATCATGAGTAAATTTCACATCCACCTTTCTTGCCAAGCCATGACGCCGTCCAGGGTAAATCCTGACGCCGTCAAAGGTAACTTTTAGCCGATTTTTGAGACTTTGTCGTTTTCTTCACTTTTATGCTCCAAAAACGTCTAAAATGCCTCCTTTTCCAGATTTCTCCTCAAAAGTACCTAAAATGACAAAAGGAACGATTTAGGGCAATATTTGATCAAATAAATACGATTTAAGGCTTAAATGACCCCTTAAAAGCGGTACACTTTTCGCTTCATCAAATACCCTTACACTTGAGATTTGCTTGTCCTCAAGCAAATGCGCTTTTATTCTAATCAAAATACAAGTTAGGGGTCATTTAATGCAAACATAAAAGTAATTACAACAAATAATCGTTCCACTTTAATCATAATAAGCACGGAGATTACAAACTAGCACCTCACAAGTAGTGTTTAGATACTCACATCTCTCAAGTGTCATCAAAATAAATCTCATAAATGAAAACGGATAATATCTCTCACTACCTGTCATAGCAAATAGATTACCATAGGCTTGGGAAAGGATCGAAAACCTCCTCCACTAGGCGTAAGCACCAAAGATAAACTATCAAAGAGGGCTTTTAAATGGGTTTATAACGTTAGGTGTAGGGAAAAGGAAAACACGGTTTTGTTGGATAAGGGATATTTTACTGGTGGCGAGTTAAAGATCTTGATCAATTACATGTACTATACAATGTTGCTAAGCCAAGACTAGACTCGATCTTAAGCTAGAAATGAAATAACAAAAACAAAAACATAAAATAAACATAAAATGAAACGGGATGGTAGTCCGTATGTTTTTTCTATTTTTCATTTTCTCATTTTTTTGTATTTTTCTTTATTTTTTCGATTTTTTTTTTTTTTTTTTTTTTTTTTTTTTTTTTTTTTTGCATACACTTTTGCCCTACCATCCAAAATAATACATTATAGGGGCATTGCATCCCCCTTACACTTGAACTTTTACATAACTTTACAAATACTAATCTAATGACTCGAATTAAGATAATTGAAAAACTTGGAGTACTTTTAAAGCATTTAGCACATATGGGGGTAATAAATGATGTTCTTCCCCATTACTCCATTACACTAGTACTTTACCCATGAGTCCCAATCGTCCCAAAACAATATGTACAAGGATATGACTCGACTTAGCAACCATGTAATCAACTAGATAATTAACTTGGGGTTTAAACAAATGTTGTCACAATAATGCACTAAAAATGAGTGCATACAAGGTAGGCTAAGGCGATTTGGGTGTACATTTTAGTGGGGTGTAACAAATTCTTCCTTTAAGTAAAATGCTTAAAGGTCGAAACGAAAAGATAGGCTCTGAGGGGTGTACTAGGGGTATCGTGTACTAAAAATGAGTACAACGCAAAGGGTGTGGGAGAATTACTTGACCAATGTAGCCAATGTAATTATAACAAAAACACAGGTGTAAAACAATGGGTTAATCCTAATGCCTCTTATCATGTAGTAAATCTAACTACACGAATGTAGTCTCACTTGTGGCCTCGGAATGGTCCTAACGCAAGTTCTAGAATCTAAGTGCTACCGGTACACACATCATAGCATAAATGTTTTTCCTACCAATTCTAGGGGCGAACCTCACATATTTGGGGGTGGAAAATTTTTTAGTGGTACGGTTTTTGTGCTAGTCATATAACTCCTATCCGTGAGACGCTTATTAAGATCAAAGTTTCACTCCTATATGTTGTAAAAAATTTTAAATTTGGCACTAAAATTGCCCTAACAGGTATTTATCTCAGTTTTATTACACATCTACTATTAAACAAACAAAAATCAAGCGCAATTGTATTCTCTAAAATCGTACTTTTACCCCCCCCCCCCCCCTTACACTTAAGATGAACATTGTCCCCAATGTTCAAATAACAAGGTGTAAAAGCATAAAGTAAAAGAATGAAATCAAATACTCCCCTGATTCGCTCGGTGGATAATGAAGTTACACGGTTAGATCTTCTTCCAAGGTAATGTTGAAGCTCCATGACTAATGCATCGCCAAAAGCTTGATTCAAAACATTTCCTTGTCCAAAATAACCTGTTAAACCTGAGAAAACAAACACGAAAACCTGCATAACATCGGCGGGATAAATCTATATATAAGGATATAATGCTTGTGGAATGATAATTTTGCAGATTCCTGGAGATTATAAGTTGGAGATTTTAATAAAAACTTTTTATGAAAACAAAACTTTCAAAAATTTCTGAAAATTAAATCTGACGCCGTCAGGTTATAAACCCTGACGCCGTCAGAAATGACCTGACAAAAATTCTCATTTTAAGTTTCCGGAAAATTTCTGGAAAAACCTTTACCTTACTTCCTGGAAATCCTGCAAAACATCATTATGACTCGATACAAGCATTTGACTCAAACAAATACGAATATGTATGTTAATTTATTATTATTATGATTCATGTTCATTTGTGTTCTAATAAACCGATTTAGATTTCCCTTACACTTATCTTTTGCAAAATACCTTTATATGTAGTTAAGACGAAGTTAAAAACAAAATAAAGCATTTTCACAAATTACTTTTGAACATGAATCAATAATGATAAAAATTAAACACACATACGGAAAATAAAATCAAACAAGCAAATAAATAAACACACAAAGCAAATAAAGCTTGGGTTGCCTCCCAAGAAGCGCTTTTCTTTATTAACGAGTCTTGTAGCTAGACTCAAAGTCCTTCTACCTAGTATCGCTTATGCTCACGTATCCGAGTGTGAGCCATCTAATTGTTGCCTCATCTTTTTTGTATTCATCATTCAGCTCCAAACATCCATGATAGTATCTCTTATTTTTCTCATGTGGATATTTGAGCCCCTTCCTCTTATCATTCTCACTTAACAGATCAAGAGGCACAAGTCTATTGCAAGATTCAATGGAGAAGTTTTTAAACCTAGGATGTGCTCGGGGCATTTGGTAAGTAAAATCTTCATCCCCATCCGAGAATGTAATTAACCCGTCCACAAGTTTTTCGTCAAGGTTGGTCAACCTTTTGAAGGGTTCTCCAAAAATGACTTGAGTTAATTTGTCATCAATAAATTCTCCTAAGTTCTCCATAACCATAAAATCCACCAAATACACAAAACTTCCAACGAATACGTGCAGTGGCTCAATCCTAGCAACAATGTTATCCCCTTGATATTCTAGCTCATCTACCATGATTTTATTATAATTAGCGCGAGAGATAATGTTCATAGGTAAAGATGAGTTAAGGTAAGCATAAAAATCATGATAACCAATCTTACACGGAAATTGCATGTTAAAGAGGCTATCCTTTTCGATCTTAGTCCTAGGGTCAACATACTTAAAGGGATCAATTTCCTCTTTTCCCCATCCCTCGTTAACTACTTCTCCATTACCGGCATCCTCATCGGAGTCTGAGTAGTAAAACGGACTAACATATTCATTCTCATGGTCAGACTCCTCCATCTCAGAATTGTTACCAAAGTGGTGGTCGGGTGAAAGGTTGTTGTTTTCTACGATGGGGGCGGGAACGGGTAGTTGAAAGTTTGCACGGCGAAAAATACGAATAACAGGGATCAAATGACCAATGTTACTCATGAGGTAAGTGGAAGGTATCACAAACAAAAGTACAAAGAAATAAGATAGACTAAAGAAAACTAGAAAAATAAAATAAAAATCTCACTAGAAAGGAATCTAGTGAGTAGACCTAATAGAAATAAAAATTCAACCTAAACAATAACTATTCCCCGGCAGCGGCGCCAAAAACTTGATGCGTGGTTTTGCAACCTTACAACAGGTTTTACCTCTCGAGGGATCTCAAGAGGCTTACAACCCCACCAGGCAGTGTACCTGACCGATGTAGTATAGTGTAGTGGTAAGTACGGGGGATTGATCGTTCTCCACAGGGAATAGTGTTCGTTAGGTATGAAAGACTACTCTAATTAGGTCTAAGGGTTGAGGAAGATTCTTTTTATGTTTTTATAATTTTTTATGAAAGCAAATAAAATCTCGGGTTTGAAAGAGTGGGCGGAATTAGTTGCTAGTCAACTAACCCAAATAACTACAAATGCAAATAAAATAAAATAACAAAAATGAAAATGTTTGGTGGAAACTTATGTGTAGAGAAATGTGTTTACTTAGATTTCCTTACTCCCTAACTATCTTTTACCGGTTGATTAGTGTGTATTAGTTGCGTGGATGACGGGTGTATTCCTTAATACCAATCGTGGGGTGGCGTACGTACTTCCCTAACTCTACAAGCTCCTACTTCACTCCTATGTTGAGCCGGCTAGGAAGCTCCTAACATGGGATCACTAGAATTCGCTTGTGCATTAAATACAACCATAAAAACCTTTAGTACGCATTTGGTTCATGTTTCTTAAGACGTTCAAGCAAGTTACCGAATAGGAAGTTAGCCAGTTTTCTTAAGCCTAACATAGATAAACAATCATCCAATACAACTAATAATACACTAATAACCAATAATCAATAGCTAGGTTTCATTAGATCTAAGCAAACACAAGATAAATCTAGCCTAACATATTAATCAAAAGACAAGAACAAGATAGAATCAAACAACACATAGACATATTGAATGATTAATTGATAACTTATCTTCAATGTAACATGGAAGATCTCAAGGCAAAAAGCCTTGAAAAAGATGCTAAAATCGTCTTAGGGTTTTCTCCCAAAAATTCCACACTAAGTTCCACACCTTATGACAAAAAATTAGAAAAATATATATAGACTTTTACATCTGACGGCGTCACGTTATGGATTGTGACGCCGTCACCTCGCCGCTTTTAGGGTTCCCGGATGACCTTCTTGACGCCGTCCCTCTTTAGCTCTCCAAAATCCGTTCTGGCTTATCAAGGCTTGACGCCGTCAGACCTTGAACGTGACGCCGTCCCTCTTTGAATTAAGCCGTGACGCCCTTGATCAGGTTAAAGCGTGACGCCGTCAGAATTCACATGCAATTTTCACTGGCTTATCATGAGTAAATTTCACGTCCACCTTTTCTTGCCAAGCCATGACGCCGTCCAGGGTAAATCCTGACGCCGTCAAAGGTAACTTTTAGCCGATTTTTGAGACTTTGTCGTTTTCTTCACTTTTATGCTCCAAAAACGTCTAAAATGCCTCCTTTTCCAGATTTCTCCTCAAAAGTACCTAAAATGACAAAAGGAACGATTTAGGGCAATATTTGATCAAATAAATACGATTTAAGGCTTAAATGACCCCTTAAAAGCGGTACACTTTTCGCTTCATCAGAACATAAGTTAAAATATCAAATCAAGCAAATATTTAAAAATACATTACATGTTCAAAGACTAAGGTGCATACTCCAACTTTTAACCTATTGATACTTGAACCCATTCTCAACCCAATAAATACAATGCTAAAATCCCTTATCAACATATTATTAACGAACATTTACTAACTCACACATTATCAATTTTCAAGAGGTTGATCTTCTCAGACATATCGCTTCAATATTGCTCCAATGCATTAACCCATTTTTTTTCAAGTCATTTTTAACCATTTCTTTGAAGATGCTCGAAACAACTACAATAGACATTACACATATATGCAATACCATGAACAACAATATTAAATAAGACTAAGAATCCTTTATACTAAATTGAAAAGTTATCGATGATTACCTTCTTTCAAGTTCCAATAGCGATGCAGAAGATGAAATCTTGGAGCCCACTGCCACACGTGCTCAAACAACAAAAATAGAACACAGATTAATAATAGGCGCAATGAATGTTTTACACATCTAAGCAACACAACTTGATGTCTATATTAGCTTCTTGCCCTTAACATGTTAAAGGTGATAAAATAATGAGATGCACATAGTAGCAAGTATCAAATAGTCTGGCTCCAATAAATGTGCCTTCAAATACTTTAGTAATGATCCACCTGAAAATGGTACTAGAAAATGTCAACATAATGTTGGTGAGCTCGTAGGTTTGAAAGTTAAACCACGAAGCTGTGAATAATATAATGTAGGACAATAGTGAGCATGATACACAAATGTAAGCACTTAATGAAACCACGATGCGTGCGACAACTGAACCTGCCAAAATGTTGCACACATGTTACTAATAGTGGGGAGCTACCCCAGATAGTACTATCAATTGTTTCGGCTCCAACATGGAGTTAAACAGTTGCGCATAATGAACATATAGATGAAACCACACAACAAGGCACATATTGTAATCAAAACGCACATATTGTCCAAAAACATGAAAGCAGTGCATCACAGCATGAAAAACAGTCAAAATGTCATTTGAGTACCATTTTCCCCCAAGGAAAACATAATGAAAAAGGGGCTACGAAAACTCACCTTAGTCAAGCAATGCACAACACAACAGATCAAGAGTAGTATAGCACAACGGCAGCTAGAATGCTGTGACAAACGGTAATTTTCCCACTAATATTTTAATAATAAATGTCAATTTATTATTACTTAACTGTTAAACTAAGCATTTATGCGTTTACATAACTATTATGGGAAGCAAACCCGCACGCTGTAGCATACAGTAACTCACCAAAACTATTTGATTTTATCAGGAAAGGTGAATTTTTCACTTTCTAACATTTACAGGCACCAACGTAACAAAAATGAGAGGTTATCTCATTTTTCCTGAAAAACGACACCACATTAGTAATGGTTTAATTTTATAACTCATTTTCGGAGTCAATAATTTTTTTTTATGACAGTTTTATAAAAACGACTCCAGAATCATGTTTTTCACATTTATGTGAAACCGGGGTACCACGATTGCACATCAGCTCAACAGGACACGGGGTACACAAAATACAATTAATATAATAAAACACACCCACACATACACGTGACTCTTATCCCTTCCTTCTTGCAATTATCTCCACAACAGTCCATATATCTCCATTTGACTTCTTCTGGGGTTATCTCCCAAAAATCACAATCGACTTCACCCATCACCATCTAAACCCTGGATTTATGTACTTTCGAGCCTCCCCATGGTATTTTTCGTCTCTTAAATCCCTTCCCAAGAAGTCAACCGCGTCTGGAAACTAAAGAAGGATGGGGAGAGAAGCTCGTTATAGTGGAATCTTATCCTCTAAAGATCAAAAGGGAACCAAAATCTTTCCCATTTTTCTCCTTTTTGTACCCACCGAGTTCCAGCAATGAGCCACACATTCACACCTCACAACAAAAATTTTCACAAGTTCGAAGGGATCGAGAGGGAGCCAGTGGTGTGTGGAATTGCTTGGGAGATCGGAATTGGGTTTTTATTGGTGACTATTGTAAATCGACAGCTTGATGGTTTGTAAGGTATAACCCTTTTATCATCTTTAAATCTTGATTTGATGAGGTCGTTAATTACTCGAATCGATATGTTTCTTTTTCCTTTCTTGTTGTTGTTATGATTCTTGTGGAAAAAGGTTATGTCGACTTGCTGTTGTGTTATTGTGTGGTGTGGTAAAACTTGAAAAAAAACCGAAAATCTAAAACTAAAAACAATCACTAGTATTGGCTCAAAGATTTGGAAGTATATGTTGTAAAATGGTGTTCGAAACTTGTTTATTTCTTTGGGTCGATTAATAGACAGTGATGGATTTGGTTAAGTAGAGAATGAAAATTTGATGTTTGAGTTTATGCTCGGATGTTTGTGGTTATGTTTATACTCGAATCTTTGTGTTTGTGTTAAGGTTTAAAATTCGTTTGTGTTCATGCTTGGGTTTTGTGTTCATGTTATACTCAAATTTTGTGTTTGCGTTATGCTTGGAATTAGTTATGTTCATGCTCAATATTGTGTTGTCTTCATATCCAGAATTCGTTGTGCTCATACTTGGATCTTGTGTTAGTATTATGCTCGGATTTGTTTGGTTTTGTGCTCGGTTTTGAGTGTGAGCTTAGGTCTGAATAGTGTTTGTCTCGATGCTCAAAAATTAGTGCTTGTATTCGGATTTTTGTTTGTGGTTATGCTCAGGTTGTGTTGTTTGTCTCGAGTCGTGGGGATAAAACCCCTTAGGCTTGCGTTGAAAGTTAGCAACAACTTGTGTGTCTTGGTTGTACTATGAGCCGAGAGGCCATGGATTGTAATCACTCGAGCTCAACTCGAGTATTTACTGGGTTTACTTTGGTCTTGGTTCAACCACTTTGGTCATTAAACACCCATGGGGGTGTTATTTCTTACTCGCTCAAACAAAGGGTCTCACACCCTATAATAAGGGCACGTTAGAGTTGTGTCATGGTCAGGTTCATATGTTCGAGTCCCTCTCTCACTCGTTCTACACAACCCCTTTTAACACAAGGGAAAAAACACTTGAAACTTATATGTTTGTTCCAGATTGTGGTTACCGGACCTTCCTTTGCTTTCATATGAGAAATCGAATTTTTTTTAAAAACTCATAGAAAGTTGATTTCATTTACTGGTAATGTATTGGTGTACTGGATTTCTAGTTGCTATCTTGGGCCGAGCCCTTTCTTTTAAACCTCAAAGATATTGTTGAGTTCAAGTTGCCGATTGGGCCGAAGCCCACATATAAAAAGAATAGAGTCCGTTTGGTTTTCTTATTAGTCCAACTTTGAGTCCGGTTCATTTATTTCCATGATTGGGCCACAACCCAACTCGCCAAAATCTCAATATAAAAGTAAGTTTGAATAATCTATTTCGGAACACGAGTTGTGGTCACCATCGTCCAAGTGATCATTCCCGATTTATTTCAAACTTTATATTTCACGACTTAAAAACAACTCGACTAGTTATCGGCTCGTTACACATCACTAAAACCTAACATCTCGATATATATATATATATATATATATATATATATATATATATATATATATATATATATATATATATATATATATATATATATAATATCATACGGCATATTTAGAAATTCAACATGATTTTTATAACCAACCGACTCACTTTATAAACCAAATTGGTGATTCATTAAACATACAACTAAAAACACTTTTATATATTCTAAAAACTATGAAAACGAGGTGGAAACTAATGGTGAATTTAAACTCGTTCATTAAAATATACCACTTATTTGATTTCATATAAACTTGGCGTGTTTTATCAAAACTCATATAGATCTATTAGATTATGAAACAATTATTTTAAATGCCAACCTCATAACTTTGTTAGCACGAGGATTGCCTATTATCAAAGAGTATATACTTGGATTATTAATTTTTCGTTAAATGACATAAACAATGATGAGGAGTTTTCAAACGTAACATCATCTTTATAAAAACTATATGTATATACAAATAGATATATACACACACCTTCTTTCTCATAAACACACTTATACATGAAATATATATACGCACACTTTCACATGTAATATATATACACGCACTTAGTAATATGTGATCACTTAACGACAACGTTTCCATATGTCGTCAACGTCTAATATGTGATAGTAATTGTCTTCCGTACATAGTCTTTCGGTTACTGTCAAACCGGAGGCTTATTCGCCTTGATCTTTTTCTAATATACACTTATGCACTTCCAAGAGCCAATACCTCCAAATGCTAGGAAATTGTTTTAAACTTAAATGATGCCACACAGCAACAATAACATAAACTCTTTAAAACTTATGAAGTTCTTAAATTTAGACTGTGAACTAAAACAAACCTTACTAATCTAGGTCGCGTGTTGGTGCTGAACACTATCTGAAACTATTGTATTATCTGACTGCTATTTACCAAGGTGAGTTTATAGCCCCGCTCTATTTAAACTTGTTTTACAATTGGGGTGAGAAACATGCAAAACTCTTTTATGGACCAAACTATTGTCTATGCTATTACGTGGATTAGCCTAAGCCCTGTTATGTACCATTTTGCCCAACTCATGAACCGTCAATTCCTGCTGGGAAGCGCGAATGTTATAAATAGATCTATTAGGAGTAACGTCCCCGTTCGGATTGACCGAATAGGCAAACGAACGTATACCATGTCGAAACACAAGTTTCTGGGATAAACACTTTCCGGGCCTCTATATTTAACATGCTTCTAGAGCATGCACACTGTTATAGCTTCGGTTGCATGAACTTAGTGCTAGCGTAATAGACTATATTTTTATATGGCATTACATGGGTTGTAATGTTCATATACCAAACTCAAGGTCCAAACTATTGATTTTACTGCTTATTGATAAACCTATGAACTCACCAGCTTTTTGCTGACTTTTAGCATGTTTTTCTCATGTGTTTAAGCTGATTGATTATGACAAGGTTGTGGCATGGCAAGGGTCATAGACTATTGTCAGAAGTACTGTGGCATTTAAACTATGATTTGTTTTTTATTGGGACAACTGAATTTATGGGCCTTATTTTATGAACTCAAACTATGTTGTAAACTTATTTAACTTGGTTGAATGTATTAAAACGGAGTATGTATTCCGTTCTTTGTTACCTTGTGTTGTGATTTTCAATTTAGTAGCACCCCATGACCCGAATGCTTCTGCAATACCAGATTTTGGGGGTGTTACAGATTGGCATCAGAGCCAGGGTTATAGAGAACTAGGTACATATAAACCCTAAACTATAACCGCTTTTTACAAAAACAAGTCCCTATGACCGCCACTTGTCTGCCGCCTTGCTTGTTGTTTAATTGCTGGTTACTTATCTTAACTATATGTTACTGTTTGTTGATTTTGCTCAACTACATGTACTATAAGTATTATATGTATACTTATACATACTTAACTTACACTATTTACTACGAGTATTTTCGATATACTTACACACATATACCGTTTTTGTCACAGACCATGTCTTCCCACAACATCTCTCCGATCTTGTCGGGCTCAGATGACCCGTATATGCAGGTGCTACAGGCTTTTAATGCACCAGACCCCGATCTCATTGAGCCTACACCCACCTCAGCACTGCCTACATCCACTACTGATCATGCTCCCATCCAGCCTACCTTTATTACTGATACTACCATACAGCCTGCTCCATATGTTCATACTCTCCCTGTTCGTCGCACCACCCGCATGCGAGTCCCAGGATATCGACTGCGGTACTCAGACTTTCCATCCCTACCCCAAAAGGGCACCCGATCCATTTACATGGGTACCTCTACCACTCCACTATCTCTCTCACCCGCTTCATCTCCTGATCAGTCACCACCCCATCAGAGGCTCAGGAGGGCCGATGACTCTTATTTAGCTGGAGATTAGGAAGAATCAAAGGAAGATCCAGAGGAAGAATCAGAGGAGGATCCAGAAGAAGAGCCAGAGGAGGATCCAGAAGAGGAGCCGGTAGCAGATCCTACACCTAAGGAGACTATACGAGCAAAGCCGTGACATGGGAAGGCGATTATGGAGGAGGTCACTGGTACAGAAAGTGGCTTTCGTCACACCCAAAAATGTGTGACTATATGCATATGGTCACATGAATTCTTAGTTTGTGTGGCCTTTTGTAATATTTAGTCACACAAAGCATGTTTGTTTTGGGTATTTAGTCACATACAATTAAGCATAAAGTGGCCAAAAGTGTTAATAAGTGTGACCATATGCTGTTTAAAGTGAAGAAATGTGTATTTTGTGTGACTATTGATCATGCAATGGTCACATGAATTTTTAGTTTGTGTGGCCTTTTGTAATATTTAGTCACACAAAGCATGTTTGTTTTGGGTATTTAGTCACATACAATTAAGCAAAAAGTGGCCAAAAGTGTTAATAAGTGTGACTATATGCTGTTTAAAGTGAAGAAATATGTATTTTGTGTGACTATTGATCATCCAATGGTCACATGAATTTTTAGTTTGTGTGGCCTTTTGTAATATTTAGTCACACAAAGCATGTTTTTTTTGGGTATTTAGTCACATACAATTAAGCATAAAGTGGCCAAAAGTGTTAATAAGTGTGACCATATGCTGTTTAAAGTGAAGAAATGTGTATTTTGTGTGACTATTGATCATCCAATGGTCACATGAATTTTTAGTTTGTGTGGCCTTTTGTAATATTTAGTCACACAAAGCATGTTTGTTTTGGGTATTTAGTCACATACAATTAAGCATAAAGTGGCCAAAAGTGTTAATAAGTGTGAACATATGCTGTTTAAAGTGAAGAAATGTGTATTTTGCGTGACTATTGTTCATCCAATGGTCACATGAATTTTTAGTTTGTGTGGCCTTTTGTAATATTTAGTCACACATCGAATTAAACAAAGTGTGACCAATAATGTTGATAAGCGTGACCATATTATGTGACTGCATCTTTTAGTCACAGAGTTACTACTGGTATTACTAAGTTAGTACTGTTGGAGCAGAGTTGCTACTGCTAGTACTAAGTTAGTCCTGCTGAAGCAGAGTTACTACTGCTAAAACATTATTAAAAACCACAAGAAATTTCAAATTGAATTAAACTCGAATGTATATAACTGAACAGAATATACAATTGTAAATTTGTAATGTCGTACTTAATTAATCAAATTCTCAAGTACCATAATCTAAAGACTTTTGAATCTTCACTGGCTTAGCAGCGTGTTGCCTTAAGTCGTTAACAGATATATATTGTTTCTTCGATGGTACCGGTGGTACACATTTAGTCACAGGGTTCGTTTTCACACGTTTTTTTCCGTTTAAAAAAACGTGTGAAAACAGACAAAAACGTGTAAAAACGGAGAAAAAAAACGTGTGAAAATGAACGAAAACGTGTAAAAACGGGCGAAAACGGACAAAAACAGACGTGTGAAAACAGACGAAAACGTGTAAAAACGGAAAAAAAGTGTGAAAACGGACAAAAACACCCGTTTTTTTTACACGTGTGAAAACAGACAAAAACGTGTGTAAAAACCGAAAAAAAACGTGTGAAAACGAACGAAAACATGTAAAAACGGAAAAAAAACGTGTGAAAACGAACGAAAACGTGTAAAAACGGGCGAAAACGGACAAAAACGTGTGAAAACTGACGAAAACGTGTAAAAACGGACAAAAACGTGTAAAAACGGAAAAAAGGTGTAAAAACAGACGCAAACGTGTAAAAACGGACAAAAACGTGTAAAAACGGAAAAAATCGTGTGAAAACAGACGAAAACGTGTAAAAACGGAAAAAAAAGTGTGAAAACGGAAAAAAAAAAAACGTGTAAAAACGGAAAAAAAAGGTGTAAAAACAGAAGAAAAAAAACCGTGTGAAAACGAACGAAAACGTGTAAAAACGGAAAAAAAAAAAAACCGTGTGAAAACGAACGAAAACGTGTAAAAACGGGCGAAAACGGACAAAAACATGTGAAAACAGACGAAAACATGTAAAAACGGACAAAAACGTGTAAAAACGGAAAAAAACGTGTGAAAACAGACGCAAACGTGTAAAAACGGACAAAAACGTGTAAAAACGGAAAAAAAACATGTGAAAACAGACGAAAACGTGTAAAAACGGAAAAAAAAAAAAACGAGTGAAAACAGACGAAAACGTGTAAAAACGGAAAAAAAAACGTGTGAAAACGGAAAAAAAAAACGTGTAAAAACGGAAAAAAAAAAAAAAAAACGTGTAAAACCTGGAAAAAAACGTGTGAAAACAGACGAAAACGTGTAAAAACGGGCGAAAACGAAAAAAAATGTGCGAAAACGTGTAAAACGGACAAAAACGTGCGAATACCGAAAAAAACGTGTGAAAACGGATGTAAACGTGTAAAAACGGGCGAAAACGTGTATAGGACTAACGTTGCAATAATAAAATAAACGGTCGTTAAGTATAAAGGACTAACGCTGCAATAATAAAAAAACGATCGTTAACTTTAACCTGCTTGACCTCCTAAGCAGGTCACCGGTACACACATTGGCCTGTTTTAGAAAAGTTTGTGCTAAAATCAAAAAAAAAAAAAGGTCGCTACAGACAATGACAAAAAATGGCAAGTATGGTGTTTTTCATGCCATTATCCCTAAATCTTATATTTGTCATATATCCCACTCATTTTTTTGATTAAAAAAAAAATAAACTCACCCTTTTTTTTAAATTAAATATCTCGCAAACCGTTAATCGTTACGCCAAAAAAATTATACCATCGCGACGAGAATTAAATTATCTTTTTATAGATATGCAATTCTATATACTTTCGACGAACTTTTCTTTTAAATTTCCGCCAAGAAAATCACATGTGATTTTTACAAATCATATGTGATTTTCTGAGCGGAAATTTTGTAAAAAAAAAAAAAAAATGTCGAAAATATAGAGAAATGCATATCTATAGATAGATAATTTAATTCTCGTCACGATGGTGTATTTTTTGTAGCTTGAAGATTTGCCGTTTGCAAGATATGTTGTTTTTTTTATAAAAAAGTGAAAATGGGTTTTATTAATTAAGATGAAAAATGAACGACTAATATTTGTTATTTGGATATATGATAAATATAAGACAAATATGAGATCTATATTAATCTCAACTCTATATTTCATATAACATGTTAATTATATTTCAATTGTATTCGTTCTCTGTGAACATACAAGTTTTATTATTTATTCATATATTTGAAGACAAATAATAAATACTTTTTTAGATATTCTTACGTAAATTTAATCACATGAGTTATGTATAATCTCTTGTATGATAATGATTACAGTTTTTTGTGTTATTTTAATATTTATAATTTCATATACAAAGTTTTGTTATTACAATTAGTTTAATTTAGTTTTAGCCTTATTTAGGGGACGTTTGGTTTGACAATGATAATAGGAATACAAATGAACGCTAATAAGTATTATGTTATCATTAGATAATAGGAATACAAAGGAATGCTAATGAGTATTATGTTATTATCGTTTTTGCTTGGTTCAAATGAAGAACACACAATTCTATGTGTATATTAGAATTTTGTACTTCTATTTTAATATTTATAATTTCGTGTACAAAGTTTTGTTAGAATTTGTGCTTATATTTTAATATTTAAAAGAGTAAATTATACCGATAGTCCCTAAACTCTATCCGATTCGCGCTTTTGGTCCCAATTTCTCAAAAATCGGGTTTTTAGTCTTAAACTTTTTTGTAAATTATGCAACTGGTCCTTTTTTCCTAACGCCGTTTGTTTTTTCGTTAGATGCAAGAGCCCAAACATTAAAAAGCCCACCAGTGGCATAAAAAGCAAATAATTTTTTTTGAAAGATCATCACGGGCAAATAAAACACAACTTGTAGCACACCGTATAAAATCAGCACTTATGATCATATCAAATGTATAAAAGAGCTTAAACAAACACAAACACATAACCACCAATACACTAATAACATACAAACTAAAAAAAAAATGATGGCAATGAGACTTAATCTTCCCTCAAACAGGCCTCATTCTCATGTCCATGCTGAGGTAATTGAACAACTTCAAGACGGTAACTAGGTACTTCAAGCTCATTATTCCCATTTTCAAGATTTAATTTTCCATTCATATGTCAGTTAGAAAGTAGCTCGAAACAACCAAAATCCAAAAAAAAAAAAAAAAAAAAAAAACATATAATCACTTGGAATATGAATATGCCCTTTAACAACGTAATCCCAGCAAACCTCATGGTCTATCAACAACAACAAACGACAATGACACAACACTAATAAAGTAACAAATTAAAAGCTGAAAAAAAACCAAAGAATCTACCTGCAACTTAGAAAATGTCAAAATGCAGCTTCTCACCTCCTTTTTGTACCAAATCCCTTTTAGTAGTTCTAGAAATCTCCCACCCAACCTTACTACATAACATTTCTTGAAATGCGTTAATGGAAAACATGTGTAAAACATGCAAACAACCCTAGAAATTAAGTGACAGTTCAGCGGGAAACCCACTAAAAACCAAAAGGAATTGAAAATAGGTGTATCGTATGCAGTGAACCCTAAAAAAGTGGTAATTAAGTGGAAAACCCAATTACTCCTATTTTAATCCCTCTAAATCGATGGCTCGGCGTGTGAACATTGACGGCTCGAGCCGTGGCTCCACATTGCACCCAAGCAATCCTCCTCCCCGGAGCCGACCTCCCACTCGGCGGCTTCGCAACAGTACCGACTCCCAACTTCACTTCAATGAATATTATATAGTATAATAGGAAATTTTATGAACATTTTACTTATATCTGGGCTGACCCGAACCTAAGTGGACCCGACCCGAGTGGAACCGACCCCGAACCTAACTAACCTGAGTCCAAATAGGGTCGGGTTCAGGTATGTTATTTGTTAGTGCAAATATTACGATATTTAAACTAAATGATTTCTTCGGTTTTAATAATGACAAACATGTAACTTGTAATACATAACGTAAAATGTGCAAGTTACTTGTAAACACAAATCATCAATGCATACTTATATCAACACCTCCCGACGTCTCAAGTATGCTTCAATGAAGTCGTAGATTTCCATCCCGACGTAAATCACTCAAGGTATGGACAAACAAAGCTACTACTTGACAAATGATCAAAGAATTATATTTTTCTAAACTTCACATTTTTAATGTGACAAAACATTTTTTCAAAAATATATTTTACAAATTATTTTTGAATTAAAAGAAATGTTTTATTTTGAAAAATAAGTTTAAAAATCCCAACAGTCAATTTTCCCCCCAAAACAGCTCCAACATTCCCAAATAAACCTTCCCCACTAAAGACAAACGAAGGAGCGTCCACGGTACCACTAAAGTACCGACGGCTCCACTAAATTTAGTGGAGCCGTCTGACAATTAGTGGAGCCGTGGGTCTGTAACGGCTAGTTTTTCCCTTGCCTATAAATAGTGGACCATTTCACACTTCCAACTTGATTTTCCAGTCATTTTTCTCTGGTCTAATCCCTCCTCACTTAGATGACTTTCTTTGATCATTTAGAGAGTCTTAGTTTGTTTAAGAGTGATCCTTTCATCCCTCCAAGTGATCCTCTTCATTCCTCTTCACTAGGAAGAGAAGAACACAAAGTATCCAAGTAGATACATAGTGTTGTCATACCTCTTCATTTGCAAGAGAAGAACTCAAGGTATCCAAGAAGATACAAGAGTTGTAGTAGTTGTTAGGTTGTTGTAATATTTGTTACACACTTGTTGTATCATAGCATACATCAAGATTATTTTTCTTTTGTGAGAGAGTGAGTCAAGATCATTGTGATCTTAAGAGATAGTGAAGATCTCTTGAAGCCATTGGGCTTGTGTGATTGATCAAGTGGATCAAGGGTAGATCGGGTAGATCGAGTCAAGTGGGAGTAGATCATTGTGATCTTGTAGAGATCTTGGAGATCTCTTGAAGCCATTGGGCTTGTGTGATTGATCATGTGGATCAAGGGTAGATCGTGGTAGATTGGTGCTAGCTAAGATTAGCACTCGACATCTAGCTTAGTGTCGGAAAACAAGTTAAGCGACGTGTATGGTTTTCTCCGCCTGAAGGGAGTTTGTTGATTAGTGAAGTAACTCTCGAGTTGGGTACTCGGGGAGTGGAGTAGGGCGAAGAGGAGCTTCATGACCGAACCACTATAAATCACCGTGTCCGGTTTGCGCCTTCTTACTTATCTCTTTACTTTCATTTCATTCTTTATCGCCTTACGTTTATATTTGCATTGTGTTTATGCTTGTGTGGCTAGTTGCTTATGTTAAGTTGATTAAGTATGTGTCATGGTTTGATTGTGCTTATGTTGTAGTTTACTATAATCATCTCTAGATGTTATATGACCTTAGTTGACACTTTTCATATTACGTCACACTTGACTGGGTGTTTGATACAAAATGTTTTTAAGTTTTTAAATAGAAACGTATTCACCCCCCCCCCCCCTCTCTACGGTTTCCACAATTGGTACCAGAGCCACGTCGCTCAAATTTTTAAAACAAATAGCTTTCAAAATTGAGTACGATCCATGTATCAAATTACCCATGAAGGTGATAAAAATATGAAAAGTATTTAGTTGCTTAATACTTACAAGTTTTGTTGTTAAGTATACGTTGTCATACTAGCTTGAAGGTTTTCTTAAATTAATAAAAGTTGGTTCTGTTCAAAACTGAAATAACAGGTACGGCACCGTTAAATATAACGGACGGCTCCATTAAATATGGACGGTACCGCTAAATTTAACGGTACCTTCGTCTGTTTTTCAGAATTCGGTAATTTTCAAAAATTCGTATAAAATCAACCGTAAGTCCGTAGGAGTCGTGCCACCTATTGTTTTAAACGTAATTGAGTCTACTTTCACTTAAAAATACTTTTAGAAAGTGATTGTAAAGTAAAATTTTTGAGAGTCTTCAATTCGTAACAGAGAGTCTTTTCCGGTCATGCCGATTACACAAATGTTTTGTCAAATCACAAAGTGAACATCACACGTTGATGTATTCATGATTTCAAGGTGTTGAACTTGATCAAATTTTTAAATGGGGAGGAAAATAATTCATTTTCAAATAAAATCAAGCTAAGTGTACATTGTTATACTTAATACACAAAATGACGATAAGTATCTTTGTGTGTTTTGCTAAATGACTATTTGCTTTTATTTGTGTCTTAGTATTGTTAGTTAATACTTTTGTATGCTTATTGTTATCTTTAGTTGAGCTAATTTTATTTATAAGCATAAGTGTATTTCATGCCTTGTTGCTATGTGTCGAATATTAGTTTTTCGGCTTATGCGTCAATAGGACTTAGACTAGACTTCTTGCACTAAGTTGCGTAATTGATTTTGCATTGCATATAGGCATAGACCATTTTTCTTGCATTTGTTGCAAGTTTTTAAAATGGTTTAGTAACCTTCTTAGGAATAGAAACTAAGTTGGTAGATCATGTGTGTCGAAAGATATTGTCTTACACAATTATTTTTCCAAAGGTTTAAGTGTAAAAAGTATATCACCCCAAAATACTTAACACTTTCATAAAATCCGTAACATGATCTTTAAAACATTATATCATTTTGTCTTGTTTGACCATGGGTTGTCTAAACAAGATAAAAGGTCATTTTAATACATTAGTATTTAAGTAAAAGAAAATGTATTAAACTTGCATTGATTTAACACACATACAAAATGTTTTAAACATTTAGTATTTTACGTATGTTGTATAAAAATAGTTAAGATAATTATTTTTATACTAATGAGGTGTCGAAAAACTAAGAATATTATACTTAATAATATAAATAGTTTTTCTCAAATAAAAATAAAATGACAATATCAAAGTAGTAACTTAATATGTCATTAACCTCACACATACAACTAGTATTAGAATAAATGGAACACATTCCTTAAATTTTATTTTCTTTTTAAAAGGAGTGATTGTGAGGGTCAAGAAAGATTTCGAGTACATATCAATTCATTATTCAAAGTATGATTGATATCATTATCGAATCTAATTGACAAGTTTTTGGGTATGGACATGAAATTGGAGTCATTATTTGTCTAGCTTGAAGATAACATCAAAATATGATGAAATATATTATCTTGAATCTACATACTCAATCACATTCGATTGTTATGAAAATAATGACGTCCTCTCAAGACGAAAATAATATGCATCGGATCATAATTCACACTTGTGTTGAAGATGCCATATTGAGTCTTCTTGTCCAATAGTTGTGTTCCAAATTTTAAACTAACATGTTTAAAAGATGCATAAAATACACAACTAAGTAGGATTGACAACTTGGATGTTTCATCCGAAATATTCAAATAATTTACTTTGCAATGCAATTAGTAAATGTGTCATTTCCGAAAAACCAAACACGAGCAAACAAACAACATATGTAAACTTTGCTTATGAACGACTCAACACTCAAAATCACATGTCTAGTAAAAGTGTCACACATAATATGTTATTAACTATTATGTAAGTCATCAATCTTTGAGAATATCACATGTATTTCTCTTATCAAAAGATTGACAAAGGATAACTTATATCCTATGCATCTTATTCCCTTTGTAACATGAATGGTTATGTTACAAGAGAGTACATTGCATCTTGTTAACAAATATAGGATATTAGAGTTGAATAATAACCTAATACGACATGTGGCATTGCATAAACAAGTAAAATTGGTCATACACTAAAATACTTGTTTCACAAAGCATTCGTAAGAGTGATAAGTTTCCTCTTAGAAAAACATACTTGTTTAAATAAATAGTATGTCTCATTTTAAATAAAATACTCACAAGATCTATTGAGGTAAGTAACCTTTACTAGATTCTCCCTCAAGATATGCAAAGGATCATTCTTGAAACACACATGATGTAGTAGATTCTACATTGTATCACATTAGAGTGTCTCTTGGTTCTAGGAAACCAAATCATGTTAAAATAACATGTAACAACTCAACAAACAAAGATGTTGTCCAAGAGATCATAAAATGCACCATCTCCATCAAATAACCTCTAAATCTCAAACACGAAATTAAAACATTTCGCTTGCCTTTGTTAGGAGTTGTGTAAGACATGTCATTTTCTTAACCGACTTTCAAAGTATGGTTAATTGAGTCATATTAGGCCATGTATAAGCGAAACAAGATAATATCATCTTTGCTATACTTCGATAGGCAAATATAGGAATTTGAATTCTTCTAACATGAGAATGACTACTGGAGAACCTATCGCACTAGAAATTCAATTTGACCTAACGGTTGGATTGCTTCCAGGAGAGAAGTTGGGTTCGTGTATAACCCGTAAAAATGGTCGTGTTTAGCCTTAATTGAGCACCACTAGTGATAGTCTTATACTTATTCTCTAACTTGAAAAATTTTCATTCCTACATTTGACTAGAGATAGTTTACATCGGTGAACTTTATCTCCCGTTAGGATTTCATTTTAAACAAGTAGTAATTAGGATCTGCCTTAGCAAACCTAGATTGCCTGCATCCCACATACGTGTTTCAAAATGATAACATGTTCTCGTAAGATATGATTAAATGTCTTCATGATCTTAAATGCTAAATGATTATAATGTTTTGAATGATGTTTGCATTTATTTCTTATGTGCATTTTACATAATTTGCTTGTAAAGTTTGCACCCACACTATGTCCCTTTGACACATTAGGAATTAGGTATGCCTATCACTATGAACCCTTAGAAGTCATAGAGTCATACACTAGTGTCAAAACCTATAAGTCAAAGTAGTTGCGAAGTTATCCTAATTCCCTAGTCATCACTTCGCCTTCTTCCAAGTTATACACCCTTTGTCATTGGAAGGTTAGATACAAACCTAGTAGAACTCGGAGTAGGATTGACAACTTAAATATTTCATCCGAAATATTCAAGTAAGTTTAACTTGCGATCGCAATTGTTAAATGTCATATCCGAAACATCATATATTCAAGCCTTTTAACAACATATGTTAAAACGCTCATCCAAAAGCTAAAAGCTTACATCCACCCTCAGGTGACAAAGGACTCACGAGTTACTATATAAGTGATTAGTAGTTCCTTTCATCCTCGTGTGAATATACACGTCTTAAGATCCCAAACCCTGCTGCGAATCAGCACCATAGGCCTAGCTTTACGTCTTTCAAAACCCCGTGAAAAATCCGTAAATCAACCAAACCACCCAACCGAGAATCCCCTAACCATCTCCGTCTAGGTCTAGGAATGGTGGAACATATTCCATAAATCTTATGACTATTTAAATATTTCACTGGAAATATTATAGTCATCTCGTGTGTCTCGTCTCATGACTCCTTAAATATTTCACTGGAAATATTGAGTCATTCTTTAAATCCCTCTCATGACTATCTAAATATTTCACTGGAAATATTAAGTCATCTCTTCTCGTCCAGTACCGTTCAAAGAATTTATTAGGTATAAATTCTTTCCTCGTGGCGAAAAGTCTCATTAAATCAGCGAGATTTATTCATGAAATCCTCTTAAATTCCAATGACAACTTAAATATTTTATCCAAAATATTTAAAGTATATTTAATTTGCAAAATGCAATTAAATGTCATCTCTCGTTCTCGATCAACGTTCATCGAATCCCGTTGGATTCATTCATAAAGGAATTTATTTGGTATAAATTCTTTTAATCTAAAGTCCAGAAAAATCACAACATATGTTAAATTTCTTTGTCAAAAATCTTGCTTTCAATTCTCACCAACACTATCAAAACCCACTTGATGTAGTCTTGAACCAAAACCGTCTCCTATCAGAATAGATTCATCTATCATCTGATTCCTTAGCCTTTTCCCTTTCACTTCCGCATGGTACTAAACACTACCAATGCTTCCGCATCCCACTCACCTTCCACACACCTCAAGCGAAGAACCGCTAGGATACGTTGAGATAACCCTTCTTCATCAACATAGATAACCCCACTAGAACCTTATCACTAACCTTACAAACTTGAAGATTTTATCTTCTTAACCCTTAGGATATCTCCACATGATCACATGCCTCATCATATGAATGTTCTATGAATATTCACAATGATTGAGAAGAGCTACGTGACTTCAAAGGTGAAGTTTATTGTATGCTATCCACTACTAGTCATGACGTTACTAAGCTCATCGCTTCCGTCAACGTTTGTTCTCCTCTTTAGTTTTTCTTTTCACATCTTGTCCGGATGGTCATAGATTAAGGGGGAGCGAAAACATACTCATATAGTCTTTCACCAAACACTCTCAAGAACACACAAGTGTGGTTCTTATTCCCTAGGAAACTTCCCTTTAGCTGCCCAGAATTAGGTTGCACAGGAAAATTCGTGACTTCCAAGTCACGGTACCGTTAAATAGGCCAAGGTACCGTTAAATTTAACGGTACCGTGTGGTATTTAGTGGTACCGTGCCTATGTTTGACAAATTTTCACTGTTCCCTCCTGATCCCTGCATCCCTAACCTCAAACCTGCAAAATTTTGCAAACTCACATACACCCTAGGATTCCCTCACTACACCATAGGACACTATCACCAATCTTAATTTGAATCCATCCTCCACCTTTAGGATTTCCACATCCTTACCTCCACCAAGTTCACCACAACCTTTAGCTCTTACACTAACCCTATCACCTTCATCACCCTTTGAACTTGGCACTAACACATCATCCTCATCACTATCACCATCACCACAATCACTAATGGGTCATCCCATTCTTTATCCCCTACAACCACAACTCTTGCCTTTATAAGGCCTCACCATTGCAAGCTTATCTTGCATCTCATCTTCAAACCTCACATTTATATCATTCATCATCACACTCAAACCTTACAACCTTCAACCCTTATATCAATCCCACTCAAACCTTTTAGCTACACTTCACTCTTGACAGTGATAGTTAGTCTAAGAACCTTCAACCCATAGATCATCACACTCAAACCTTACAACCTTCAACTCATCAATCATCACACTCAAACCTTACAACTACTCCTCACTTTGGATAAGTGATAGTTAGTTAAACAACCTTCAATCCTCACAATCACACTAAACCCTTCATGCACCAAATTATCTCTAACAAACACCTAGGATCATCCAAACTAGGAATCTAGAACTTCGTTACCTCAACCCGTTAGAGATATCCAACCCCAATCCTGTTAGGATCACATACACATATTTTTTTAATATATCATGCATCTCATTATCAGTGCAAACGATATATTAATCTAAACCATCCCAACACCAATCATCTTAGGTAGATGATTATGTTGTTCAAAAGGTTTGTTAGAACTTGCCTTCCTAATGACAACTTGGAAGAAGTCATTTTGTGTGTCAGTCAACGAACGAATCTCGTTCTTGTTAGTGTGATTGATTGAACAAGTACATCTTAGGTTTTTGGTCGGGTTGTGACACTTACGTGTGATGCGCGTGATGTGTCGTTGCGGTTTAGCAGTATTAATGCCTATTCAAGTTTTAAATTTATATTTAGCCAACTTATCAATAACACACACACTTAACGAGCAGTGTACCCGGTCAGTATGAATATAATGGTAAGTAAAGTGTCGATCACTAAGAGTGGAACGTATTGTCTAGTTATTCTAATCAGTATTTTAATATCCTAAGTTAGCTATACAACCTAATCTAACGCAAGGGGGTCAGCCTGAGAGACTGGCACGGTTTGGTTATAATTAAATAATAAACTAAACTAATTAGCACGAATCAGCGATTAGCACACACGTACACAGATAGATACTTGAGACAATAAGAAGACCTGTCCTGATAATTAAGTAGCTTGTCACTTGTTTTATTGCTAGTTTTATATGAAGTGTATGTAATTAAATCTTTCTCGTTGGCTCTAATCTTATCGGCGAGTAAACCCTTAATGATTACTTATGTCTAAAAGTTATTATTTAACTGATCAGGTTAGTTATAATCGTGGGAGCCATATGATATTCCGTAGTCACATACGCAGGCCACTAATAAACACAGAGGTTATCAATGCACTAATAAAAGTCACCAAAGACATCAAACATATAAACTTTAATTGATGGGAAAGCAATTTTAAGGGGTGCGCATGATCTTTCGTAGTCACATGACATCAGCCCATCAATCCTGATGAATTAAAGTGTACTATTACAATAAAACAAAACTACTTAATGAATTGAATACATGCAGGACCTTCTTACAGCTCTTGTATCTTCGTTTCTGGTGTGTCTTGTGCTGCTAAATCGTCTGAATTCGGCTGTGGTTTGGTACTTTCACGTATGGGTTTTTGCACTGTCCAACCTCTAAAATTCGTCTGACTTTGGGGTATTTATAGTTTCTGTCTGAGGGTTAGATGCAGCGCATAGGATAAGTAGATGCGGCGCATTGACTTAACTTCGCGTGGGGTCCAAGATTAATATATTCAGGGAATATTCGTACACCGCCTTAAGATGCGGCGTATCTTGATTTCTCTATGCGGCGCATGTCCTTCCTGTATCTTGGATTGTATCTTGTGAAATTTTGATAGTGATACGCCGTATGTAATAAGTATGTTGCGGCGTATCTGGAGCAGAATGAACTTGATCTTCTTGATTTCAGTAGCCTTTTGACATTTCGCTTGTTTTGCTCCATAATTAGTCCAAAATTGTCAAGTTTCACCTAATACTTGTTTTTACCTGAGAATCACTAAAGTAAACATTAATGCACCAATTCTCATACATAATATAATAAAACAAGTCAAATAAATAGGATAAATGATGATAATAAAATGTACTTATTTGAGTTCATCAAATATCCCCCCACTTAAACTTTACTTGTCCCCAAGTAAACCTTAGAATTAATCTTATGAAAATGTATCCTAAAAGATATTAGGATTTATTTTATATATAAGCATGTATTCGTTTTGTCATAATCACACAACCAAACACTTAACGAAGTAGAAATCAAAATAATTTTTCATGTAACACAATTCTAAATCGTTTAGTGCTTAGTCGTGACGAATATTCTATCATAAGCTTGGCAAGTATACGCATCTCCCCCACTAAAGCCAAGGAATAACAAGTCTAAAGCGGTAAAAAGGGGTTTGTTGGTTAAGGGTTAATCATTCTTTTTTTAATCTCTATCGATCTCACATTCCAGAAAAGGCGACAAAATCACAAATACATGATCGAATCCACAAACACGATACTTGAAATTGCTCAAATCCTTAACTCGAATGGGCTAAAGATAGGACCAAGTAATCTTCACCAATAATATTATATCAAAAAGGGGGACAAAATCATAAATACATAGCCGAATCCACGACTACGATACTTAAGATTGCTCAAATCCCTAATCTCAATAAATCAAAGGTTTGGATGAAGAATGATATAGGGTATGGATAATATTTGGGATACAAATTTGTGTAAAATGAAAAATAAACAAAACAGATAAATTAAAATCCTAAGTGTGGTTAATCACTTTCCAAACCGTCCCATGAATAAGACTCATATCATTGAATAACTCACGCTTTAACACTTGAAACACACGCTTTAGGTAGACACGAATTATACTCAACAAAATCTTAATCAAAGAATAACCTTAGTTGGCGTTCCCGTAACGGCCAACTCCCATTCAATCCATAAATATAATATACAACAAATAGTGGTGACATCTCCCACTTAATACAAAACTTTACATAAGTTGGTTAAAATAAGCTTTCAACTTTTCCTTTTTCTTTTTCTTTTCTATTTTTTCGATTTTTTTTTTTTTTTTTTTTTTTTTTTTTTTTGACATCAAACATATATGTGTAAAATTTCACAACTTTTCCATTACTATTTTTCCGGATAATTTTTTCATACTTTTCATACTTTCAGAAATAACTGTAATAGTGAAAGTAGTAAACACACGAAAAATAAACTCAAAGATATACGATATTTACTTTCATACCAATTGCATTGTGCAATTTCCAAACTAACCAAAGATAATGAATTACGCACGCGAACACAGGTAATGTAAGGAAACATACTTTGCCTAAACCAATCAACCACGGATTTTAATCTACAGGGTAGGCTAAGGTGTAAGGGTGTATCGAAACATTATAACAAAGGTGTAAGAAACGAAAGGAATGGCTCTGAGGGTTTTTCTAGGGGTATCTTACTCTAAAAATGAGAGTAACAAAGGGTTTATACGGGGGTTAACTAACCAGTGTAGTTAGTTAATATCACATAACATATAAAGGCTATTTGGGTGTAATCCTAGAAATTTACCAATTTAGACAAGTCACTCCAATTATATAAATAATACTTATTATGGTGGTCTCGAATAGTATACAAGCCAAGTTCTAAAGTTTACAAGTCACCGACACACTAAAGTTTTAATATTTTTGAAAGAATAGCGTTATGTGTGCGGTTATGTAATTTAGACTTTAAACAAAAACATGCTAAAAAATTTAAATTTTGATATATTAAGCGCATTTTTAAGCATATTTTGAAAAAGTTTAGGACAAGTAAGTGTTCTAATTCTCCATCCCCCCACTTAAGTTAAACAACGTCCTCGTTGTTTGTGTCAAAGGTTAAAAACTGGAAAATAAAAGAATTAGAACAGAAAAACTCCCCTGAGATTTGCTCGGTATGATCCTCCATTATTCGTATAAGAGCAAAAATCAACTTCTTGTGGATGAGAACGTTTAAGCTCCATAAGTGATGTATCCACAAAAACGCAGGAATCTATAATACCATTTACACTTTAACACACCTGAGTTAAGAAGGTTCAAACTTGCATAATACATTAGTAGTTAGTAAAAATAAAACCTAAAAAATTAAACTGTAAATCATCAGGTCAGTCGATACGCCGTATCTTATAGAAGAAGGTACGCCGTATCGAGCCTGGAATAAATACGAATCAGGATAAAAGATGCGTCGCATCCTTAACCAGGGATGCGCCGCATTAAATAAACTGATAGAAAGTTTTAAAGTCAAAAATAAAAAATGCAGAAAATAAAATAAGATATGACCAGTGCAGGTGATGCGCCGCATCTCATGATTGAGATGCGCCGTATCTTCTGCAGGTCTGACAGACTCGACAGAACAGAATGTAAAATTTATCCGGGTTGTCTCCCGGTCAGCACTTGTCTTTATTCCAGAGTCTTCAAGTTAGACTCACGTTCAGCTCCTTATTTTGCTCTATTGATCCCCACATGTCCGTGCACGATGTAGTTGCGAATTACATCGTCACGAACATATTTCGGCCCCAATTCAAGTACACCTTTGTAGAATCCTTTCATCTTTTGGTATGGATACTCGATCCCTTTCTCAGCGTCATTTTCATCTACAAAAAGAAATGGTGTAAATTTGTAACAAAATTTGTTAGAGGCATGTTTAAACCTTGGGTGAGCACGAGGCATCATGTAAGTGATAACGTTGCTTCCATTTCTATTGGTGATCTTTCCTTCAAATCTTTTAGCGTCAATTTCGATCTCCCTACAAAATGGTTTCCCAACGATCACGTCACCCATCTCAACATCACGATAAGCATCCATGTTTTCCACCACGGTGAAATCTGTAACAATAGTTAAATTTCCGACAAAAATAGGTACATTCATGAACATTCCCACTACGTTTTTCCCTCTATACTCAATTTTGTTTTTTCATTATAGAATTATAGAAATCTTTTGACATTACATTAATTGGTAAAATAGGGAAAAAGTTGGCACTAACTTGTTTAAATCCTATCATGCAAGGAAATTGTAAATTATAAGCACAATCTACATGGATCTTTCTACCATAATCACAGAAACTAGGATACCCTTCAAATTCATCATAATTCCTAGTGTTGATCATATTGATTCCAGGTGTATCCACAATTTCTCCTTCTTCAATTTCGGGTTCGAAATCCTCTATAAATTGATCATTGATTCCTAATGGTAAATTAAGATCATCTAATTCAATTTAGTCTCCACTATAGGTCTCAAGTGATTCATTATTTACCAAGGTTTCTCCCATAAACCTAGCTTCTAGATCGAGGTCCATACGTTCTCTTAATCCTAGCACATAGACGCCTCTAATTATGCTCTTAACAGGATTCTGGCACTTATAGACTAGTTTATTATTCCCTACCTTTAATGAGATTTTTCTTTTAAACACATTAATCTTAGCATGGGCGGTAGACAAGAAAGGCCTTCCAAGGATTAAAGGAATCTTAACATCCTCGGTCATATCTAAATAACAAAGTCTACAGGGAAAACAAACTTCTCAATCTTAACTAGCACATTTTCGGCAATCCCTTTAGGTCGTTTTACCGTTTGATCAGCCAATTCAATAAGCAGCTTAGTTGGTGCTAATTTTCCTAGTCCTAGGGTAGTGAATGTCCTAAGGGGCATAACACTAACGCTAGCTCCTAAGTCAGCTAATGCATTATTGAAAGACATATCATTAATTGAACAAGGTAAAGTAAAACTTCCTGGGTCCTTTTCTTTATGAGGCAAGGCGCGTAAGTCGGTTGCAGGGCTCTCTTCTTTCATTGTAGCCTTGATCTCCTCTTCAATCTTTGCCTTCTCTTTGAGTAACCTCCTTAAACTGATTGAAGAATTAAAGAAAAATTCGGGCTTTGCACCCTCATTACCATTCGTCAATCTTCTAGGTATGTTAGGCGTGACATCATCAGGAGTGCTTATGGCCTTGACATGATCTCTCGGGTTGGTTTCAGTTGAGCCAGGTAGACTTCTGTATCCCCTTTCTTGAATAACCTTGCTCATTTGCCCGATTTGTTGTTCCAATGCTTTGATTGAAGCTCCTTGATTTCTTGTTATAGTATCCGTTGAGGCTCGGATTTCTTTGATCATAGCGGTGTTCTCTTCATGTCTTTTAGCAGCATCGGCCATAATTTGCTTTAGAGTGTCATCCAAAGTCTGCCTCCTTTCTTGATAAGTGGGATTATAGTTGTTCTTTTGATAGTATCCCGGAGTAGCTTCCCTAAATCTTCCCAAAGGTTGGAATGGTTGTCCAAATTGTGTGTAGTATGCTTCTTCAAAAGTCTCACTTTCTTTCTTATTAGGGCAATCTTTAGTATAGTGAGGTCCTTCGCATTTTTCACATCCAACTTGGGCAGCATAAACTTTCTCATCACGCTTCTTCATTTCTCTACTCATTTTATCTAATTAAGCTTGAATTGCAGCAAACCCGTCAAAATTAGTGCTGCTCTTAGATCTAGTAGAGGTTCCGTCGTGCCATTTCTGAGAGTGATCAGCAGCTTCTTGGATCGCTTTCCTAGCATCGGCTGCACTCATTTGAGGCACAACTCCCTTAGCATCCAAAATCTGTCTAGTAGGCACGTCCAATCCTTGATAGAACAATATTATCTCCTGCATTGGGGTTAGATAGTGTTGAGGACATTTCACCAGTAAGTCTTTAAATCGTTCCCAAGCTTGATAAAGAGTTTCATCAGGCTCTTGCTTGAAACTGTTGATAGCCTCCATCTTTTTAGCAGTTTTAGCAGGTGGACAATATCTTTTCAGGAATTTGCTCTTCAAATCCTCCCATGTTTTGATTGAACTAGCAGGTTCATTTCTTAGCCACTTATTAGCAGCTCCTTTAAGCGAAATTGGAAAGATCCTTAGCATAAGTTGATCGTCAGAGACTCCTTCTGTAGTAAACAAATCTGCAATCTCTAGGACTCTTTCAACATGTTCATTGGCATCTTCATCTTCTGTCCCATTGAAAGCATTCTCTCTTAGCTCCTTGAGAAACTGACCCTTCAACTCAAACTTTGACTTTTCATCTTAACTTTGGCCTAGCAACTCCTGAACTGTAATCGGTACGGGTTTTGTTCATGTATTCCTCCATAGTAGTGTTTTCCGTCATTGTTTCTGTTTCCTCTTTTTCCTCCTCTTCAGAAAAGTAATCAACCTCGAGTGAACTTGAAATTTCAAAGCTTTTTGTGTTGTAAAGCCTTTTAAGCGAATGGAAGGCTCGTTCAGGATCTTCGAAAGGTCTAATCAAGTTCTTAGTTGAACTCCTGGTCATGCACTTCCTGAAACCATCACAAAATCATCAGTAGGGTATGTTCAAGAAAGTATGATATCAGAAAATTAACAACGAAAACGGAATACGAAAAATAAAAGTTGCTGATATCTGCAGACGATGCGCCGTATCCAAAAAGATGGATACGCCGTATCTTGTTGCGTTGAAATTTAATCAGACTTTTATTCAGAAAGTAGATACGCCGCTTATAATTTAGAATGCGCCGTATCCAGTTTAGATTATCAAAAATCGATTATATTTATTAAAATTAAATGCGTCGTATTAACAAAAGCTAATGCGCCGTATTTTCGTTACGTTTCAAAATACAAGATTTCTGATTTAGTAGATGTGCCGTATCGATAAAAATCGATGCGTCGCTTTTGTTTAAAAATTCGAAAACTGTTTTTAATTTTAAATATCAAATACGCCGTATCTGCAAAAACAGATGCGTCGTATGGCGTTATCGTTTAGAAAAATTTCTTATTAAAAACAGAATACGCCGTATCTTGGGGAAAGATGCGCCGTATTCGAATTTATCAAACGCGTTGTATTTTATAAAAATTAAACGCAATACGCCGTATCTGAGAAATCAGATGCGCCGTATCGTTTATGTCAGCACAATACAACGACAGCAGAATGCAGAAAAATACAAAAATAATAAAAACAAACAAAAACACAAGAAACAAAAATCACACAAAAACAGTAAATATGCAAATTATACAATGAATGCAATCTATCTAATATACAACGGGTTAGTGGTTAGAATCTAAAAAGAAAAACCTAATTAAAATACTAATCAAATTAACAGATAATAACAATTCACTCCCCGGCAACGGCGCCAAAAACTTGATGCGCGTGATGTGTCGTTGCGGTTTAGCAGTATTAATGCCTATTCAAGTTTTAAATTTATATTTAGCCGACTTATCAATAACACACACACTTAACGAGCAGTGTACCCGGTCAGTATGAATATAATGGTAAGTAGAGTGTCGATCACTAAGAGTGGAACGTATTATCTAGTTATTCTAATCAGTATTTTAATATCCTAAGTTAGCTATACAACCTAATCTAACGCAAGGGGTCAGCCTGAGAGACTGGCACGGTTTGGTTATAATTAAATAATAAACTAAACTAATTAGCACGAATCAGCGATTAGCACACACGTACACAGATAGATACTTGAGACAATAAGAAGACCTGTCCTGATAATTAAGTAGTTTGTCACTTGTTTTATTGCTAGTTTTATATGAAGTGTATGTAATTAAATCTTTCTCGTTGGCTCTAATCTTATCGGCGAGTAAACCCTTAATGATTACTTATGTCTAAAAGTTATTATTTAACTGATCAGGTTAGTTATAACCGTGGGAGCCATATGATATTCCGTAGTCACATACGCAGGCCACTAATAAACACAGAGGTTATCAATGCACTAATAAAAGTCACCAAAGACATCAAACATATAAACTTTAATTGATGGGAAAGCAATTTTAAGGGTGCGCATGATCTTCCGTAGTCACATGACATCAGCCCATCAATCCTGATGAATTAAAGTGTACTATTACAATAAAACAAAACTACTTAATGAATTGAATACATGCAGGACCTTCTTACAGCTCTTGTATCTTCGTTTCTGGTGTGTCTTGTGCTGCTAAATCGTCTGAATTCGGCTGTGGTTTGGTACTTTCACGTATGGGTTTTTGCACTGTCCAACCTCTAAAATTCGTCTGACTTTGGGGTATTTATAGTTTCTGTCTGAGGGTTAGATGCGGCGCATAGGATAAGTAGATGCGGCGCATTGACTTAACTTCGCGTGGGGTCCAAGATTAATATATTTAGGGAATATTCGTACACCGCCTTAAGATGCGGCGTATCTTGATTTCTCTATACGGCGCATGTCCTTCCTGTATCTTGGATTGTATCTTGTGAAATCTTGATAGTGATACGCCGTATGTAATAAGTATGTTGCGGCGTATCTGGAGCAGAATGAACTTGATCTTCTTGATTTTAGTAGCCTTTTGACATTTCGCTTGTTTTGCTCCATAATTAGTCCAAAATCGTCAAGTTTCACCTAATACTTGTTTTTACCTGAGAATCACTAAAGTAAACATTAATGCACCAATTCTCATACATAATATAATAAAACAAGTCAAATAAATAGGATAAATGATGATAATAAAATGTACTTATTTGAGTTCATCAACATGTTAACATAGTTTAACCCATGCATGTCTTGCTATGTGTATTCTATCCCTATAATGCTGCTCCTATTCTTTTATATATTATGTTGCACGAATCTAACCCTTGATGTAGGAAAAGCCTTTGTAAGAATTTGATCCATGGATCCGCTAGATACTAAGGTAAATAAACAAGGTGATTAAGTCACCATAGGGGAACATTGAGCTAGGGGGAGCTCGGGAGAATTTGAATACATAGCACGGAGTCTTTCAAATGGTGGTAATAGAAGACTTCACTGGGATGATGCAAGCTCGCCTTTCTGGGAAGAAAGGAAAGTAGTTCAATAAGGGGGAGTAGGGAATGAATTCAAGGGAGCGCTCGAGGCAACTACCTTTTTGATTCGACAAAAGGGGGAGAAGGGAGTGTAAACAGGTAACTTTTACATTTTACTATGTGTTACGGTTTACATATTTGTCATCATCAAAAAGGGGGAGATTGTTAGTGCAAATATTACGATATTTAAACTAAATGATTTCTTCGGTTTTAATAATGACAAACATGTAACTTGTAATACATAACGTAAAATGTGCAAGTTACTTGTAAACACAAATCATCAATGCATACTTACATCAACACCTCCCGACGTCTCAAGTATGCTTCAATGAAGTTGTAGATTTCCATCCCGACGTAAATCACTCAAGGTATGGACAAACAAATCTACTACTTGACAAATGATCAAAGAATTATATTTTTCTAAACTTCACATTTTTAATGTAACAAAAAAAAATTTCAAAAATATATTTTACAAATTATTTTTGAATTAAAAAGAAATGTTTTATTTTGAAAAATAAGTTTAAAAATCCCAACAGTCAATTTTTCCCCCAAAACAGCTCCAACATTCCCAAATAAACCTTCCCCACTAAAGACAAACGAAGGAGCGTCCACGGTACCACTAAAGTACCGACGGCTCCACTAAATTTACTGGAGCCGTCTGACAATTAGTGGAGTCGTGGGTCTGTAACGGCTAGTTTTTCCCTTGCCTATAAATAGTGGACCATTTCACACTTCCAACTTGATTTTTCCAGTCATTTTTCTCTGGTCTAATCCCTCCTCACTTAGATGACTTTCTTTGATCATTTAGAGAGTCTTAGTTTGTTTAAGAGTGATCCTTTCATCCCACCAAGTGATCCTCTTCATTCCTCTTCACTAGGAAGAGAAGAACACAAAGTATCCAAGTAGATACATAGTGTTGTCATACCTTTTCATTTGCAAGAGAAGAACTCAAGGTATCCAAGAAGATACAAGAGTTGTAGTAGTTGTTAGGTTGTTGTAACATTTGTTACACACTTGTTGTATCATAGCATACATCAAGATTATTTTTCTTTTGTGAGAGAGTGAGTCAAGATCATTGTGATCTTAAGAGATAGTGAAGATCTCTTGAAGCCATTGGGCTTGTGTGATTGATCAAGTGGATCAAGGGTAGATCGGGTAGATCGAGTCAAGTGGGAGTAGATCATTGTGATCTTGTAGAGATCTTGGAGATCTCTTGAAGCCATTGGGCTTGTGTGATTGATCATGTGGATCAAGGGTAGATCGTGGTAGATTGGTGCTAGCTAAGATTAGCACTCGACATCTAGCTTAGTGTCGGAAATAGGATAAGCGACGTGTAGATTGGTGCTAGCTAAGATTAGCACTCGACATCTAGCTTAGTGTCGGAAAACAAGTTAAGCGACGTGTATGGTTTTCTCCGCCTGAAGGGAGTTTGTTGATTAGTGAAGTAACTCTCGAGTTGGGTACTCGGGGAGTGGAGTAGGGCGAAGAGGAGCTTCGTGACCGAACCACTATAAATCATCGTGTCCGGTTTGCGCCTTCTTACTTATCTCTTTACTTTCATTTCATTGTTTATCTCCTTACGTTTATATTTGCATTGTGTTTATGCTTGTGTGGCTGGTTGCTTATGTTAAGTTGATTAAGTATGTGTCATGGTTTGATTGTGCTTATGTTGTAGTTTACTATAATCATCTCTAGATGTTATATGACCTTAGTTGACACTTTTCATATTACGTCACACTTGACTGGATGTTTGATACAAAAAGTTTTTAAGTTTTTAAATGGAAATGTATTCACCCCCTCTACGGTTTCCACATTATTTTTAGCCTCGACCCCACTTTGACCCGACCCGGATTGACTCGAACCCGACCAACCCGACCCGATTAACACCCCTAACTGTGTGTATATAGTCATATTATCTTACGGGTAGCTGTTATTTTTTTTCGAAAGTAGTTTGCTATGTTTAAAGCTATTCTAACATGATAATCTTGCCATCTGTATTGGTACATAAAACACATAATCGAATAAGATTGCTCCTGGAAAATTTTAACTACATGGTAATCGGTGCCGCAACACACATGTACCATACTAGTAGCTAAATAATAAGTGTAATTAAAGTACTCATACCTTTTTAAGTTACTTTTAATAGTAGTCCAAGTCAATTGTACATGTTTAAATTGTTTGATTTTACTCCATTACTAATGAAAGTAATTATTTACAAAGCTAAATGAAAGAATAAATAATGGATAAAACATTTAACAAAGGTCCATTACCAACATTTGATAGGTCCGGTCACATTCTCAGGCTTCATAAGACCTCTCAGGCCATGTAAAGGACATGCGTGGGACAATTGTCTCCCAACTGTCATTAACGTCCAAGATGTATGATCTGACATATGACAATAGGAGACACACCAACAAGAATAGGGGAGGCGGGCACAACCTGGTACGAGCCAAGGAGAAGCTACCACCTGTATTCTTGTCTACACACTGGATGGTCAACACGTGTCTTGTCTTACAGCCGTTTGATCATCCTTGTGGGGTTTATCCTTAAACCATCATGCCTCTCTACAAAATAGAAGGTATCCCTCACTTTTGAGAAAAACCTCGAATCTCCGGATTCTCTCTTCACAAATTCATACTATTTCACATAGTAAACACACACTACATGGTTTTTTGTGAGTGTTACACAAGCCTGTGATTCTTAACCACACCTTTGGGTCCTTACCGTTCTACACGGGAACCCAACAACACAACTAGCTCATCCGGATATCAATCTTGCTTTACATATCATACGTAAAGAAATAATACTAAACACAAGGTTGCGAAAAGCGCTAGACGTTAGGTGAGGCCTAGCGATTAATCGGATTGGAATTTATATATATAATAAATTATAATTTTTTTAAAAATTCTATGTGTAATATAGAAAAAATGCTTTAAATAGTTCATAAATGTACATGATATATATTTAATATCATTATTACTTTTTCATTTCTTAGACTACCCGTACTGGGCGTGGTTATACCCGATTTTTCGAAGAACAGCGCCCAACAGCGCCCGTATATGCAAAACGGGGGGGGGGGGGGGGGGGGGGGGGGGGGGGGCGCTGTTGGGTAAAAATTTGCGATTTGTGATGTTCTGACAGCGCCCAGTGATTGCTTCTTTCCAAGAAATGTGAACATTTGCAACGGTAACAAACACACACGCTCCTCTTTTTTTTTTTTTAAATACCAACTTCTTTACTCATTTTTTTTATCTTTCACTTCACAAAATATACACTTTCACTTCAAAAAATATAAACATACACTTCTATATCAAACAATATGAATCCCAACCGCCCACAATTTTACCCAAATAACCCAAATAACGAGGCTATGTTTTCAAACGAAGATCTTATAGAAATGATATCGCAAATGCCACCAAATGCGCAAACCACGTTTCAAAACTTCGTTTTAAGCCAACAAAATTTCGGGTTTAACTCGTATACCCAACAAAACGTTCCACAATTCCCCACACCTCCACAATTCCCACCACAATTCAACACATCTCCACAATTTCGACCGGAAAATTATATGCAACGAGCCCAAAATGTTTGATCCACCGAGAGTGTCCCGGAGATTGTCCCGGAAAGTCCTCCAAGCGTTACCCGAGCGAAGGGTAAACAACCAAGGCGTGCGCACAAAAAAAAACCCGAGGGCGAGCCAAGGGCTAAGATGACGCGTATGCCATGGAACGACAACGAGTTGATGTGCTTGGCACGTGCGTGGGTAGAAATTGCGACGGATCCAAACGCCGGTATATACTTATTTTTTCTTTATTTATATTTTTTTCGTTATTAATTTTTTTTTCTTATTTCGTTATTAATTTTTTTTTCTTATTTCGTTATTAATTTTTTTTCTTATTTCGTTATTAATTTTTTTTCTTATTTCCTTATTTTTTTTTTTTTTACGTATTTCGTTTTTTTTTTTACTTATTTCGTTATTAATTTTTTTTGTAGCGAATTATCAACGAGGATTGGTTTTTTGGGCTCGAATTCGAGAAGTATTTTTTTCGGCAATGGGTGTCAGAGAAGATTATCGTACGCTGGACATGATTCGGGGGAAATGGACCGACCTCAATAGGGCGTGTCTACTCTTTAATGGCATCTACAACCGAAAAAATAATTTGCCGGTACCAAGTGGTGAAAGTTTGGGGACGTGGGCATACGACGCCGCCGACAAGGAATACAAGGCGCTTAAGGGGTTTCCTTTCCAACACAAAGCGGTGTGGGAGTACCTTCACACCCATCAAAAATGGACCCACCAACCGTCTTTGGAAATTCGTACAATGAGGCCGTCAAAACGGTCTAAAAACCGATTCATCATCCAACCCCGAAAGCCAATCGTCCGATGCTCACACATTGAACCTAAACGACTATGCGGAAGATGACGAGGTCATGTTTGTCGAGCCGGAAAGGCCCTCGGGTAGGCGAAGTGGCAAAGGCAAAAGGGTTTCCTCATTCTCTACCCCCGACATCGAAAACCCGTTGAGCCAAATTGCGGCTGGGATAGCTAGGCTAGGGGATGAGGCACAAAAGCGTCGGGAGCTCAAAGAAAAGAGATACAACGACTACATCAAAATGAAAGATTGGGAGCAACTATGCCGAAGCACCGACGGGATGACCGACGAGGAAAAAGCCATTAACAACAAAATCAATGAAGAAATCAAAGCAAAATGGGGTTGGTAGTGTTTTTTTTATGTAATATGTAGTATGAAATTGTATGACTTTTTTTTTTTTTTTTTTTTTTTTTTTTTTTTTTTTTTTTTTTTTAATTATGTAATAGTTTTAGGGTTTATTTTAATGAAATTATGTTTTTATTTATATTATTTAGTTTTTATTATAAGTTTTTTATCATTAAAAAAAAAAAAAAGTACTGCCACGTGTCAAACAACCCCCCACTCTCCAGTACACCACTTTTTCAACAAAGCCCCATCCTACCCCACATGCCACGTGTCGAACAACCCCCCACTCCCCAAACCACCCCACTACACATGGTCTTATATTGGGGAAAAAAAAAAAAAAACACCTTAATTTTAATTTTTGTGATAAGTTGACTTTGTTGACCGATTAGTATCGATTAGTTCGATTAATCGGTCCGTTGACCAAATCCGATTAATTAGGGACTAGGAAAAAAATTAATTCTGAGTTGGCCAATTAGTGTCTAGGCACCGCTTAATTGCTCGCATAGGCGATTTTGTGACACTGACTAAACATATTCCAGTTATGCTTAAAAATTTATGACATGCTTAAATGGTATGTGCGTTTAGAATAACCCCTCACCTTCTGAGTTTAACAACTCCAACCAATTAAATGTACAACCTTGATTTGCATGTAATTAACTTTTAAATATAGCTCTTAAGACTATAAATAGCAAGACCTTTAAATAATTATATTGAATGGTAAATCCTTTTTTTTAATATAAAAATTTAAAATGTAGTTTCAGTTTATCCAGGATAGATAGTTATCGAAACTAAAAGGAGATAGATGGTGATATAAATAATAAATAAAGTATATAGAGTTTTTTTTTTTCAAACTTATGTACAGTTTCTAACATATTATAAACGAGAATTTCAACCTGCGCGTTATCGCGGAGTGTTTGTACGCGAACCTTTACTTATATTTTTAGTGAATGTGGTGGTTAATGCTAACAATATGTATCTAACATACATGGTTTGAGAAAAGTATAATTGTTATGATTCGAGTCCTGTTAAAGCAAGAGCGATAACTTTTCATTATTAATTATTGCAAACTAATTTACAACATTTTTTTTTATCTAATGGGGGTAAACAAAATACTAACGCACTTCTAATAAAATATCTAAACACAACAATTTGTATTTGTAGGTAAGATACATATAAAGACAAAAAAAAAATCATTTTAATTCCTTATAGCTTCAGTTCTTGCAGGTAAAACACAAATAAAGTGTCACAAAAACGTTTCCACTTCTTTTTGCCTTCAGCTCTTCCTTATATTATAACTGCTTACAACATTTAAGTGCAAGTGACTTGTATTGCTTGATCCCCTTTGAGTCATACATAGCCAGTTCTCCTACTGTTTGGTTCAAATCGCCTTATTTTGAGGATGAATGTAGCATAGACCATTGTACATATCCGTTCCATAACAAACTTATTAACCTAGAATAAAACCATGGCTGCGTATTGTGGGCACCGTAACTAAGTCAAATTTAAAGATCGAAAGAAATCTGGCAAAAATACTAATACTCAGCCGGCAAAAAAAGATGGCAAATGGCATTGGATTTCGAACAAACAGTAGTGGAGAAATCAAGAGGAACGTTCAACATGTTAACAATCGTAATCATGAGCAGCGAAAACAAGGTATTCCCAGCAAACCCAACCCTAATTTTTGTGCGTTTGATAAGATGTATTCATCAATCTTTGTCTCGAATATTCCATGGAAAGCGACGGTCCAAGATCTTTGGGATACCTGTAACCAATGGGGAGTGGTCATCAACGTATATATTGCAACAAAGAGATCCAAATCGGGTCACCGGTTTGGCTTTGTGCGTTTCAAAAACGTCAATGATATCAATCAGTTAGTTTCTAATCTAAGAGCGACCTGGATGGGTGGGTTTCATTTATTTGCCGATGTTGCGAAGTATGGTCGAACTAATAATAGGCTTGAGGAACGATCTGGGGACAGCAAACCCAATGAAGGTATGAATACTCAACCTGTTCGTGACAATGCAAATGTTTTTCAGTCGTTCAAGTCGTATGCTGAAGCGTTTTTGGGCAATAAATCAGTGGGTGTGTCGGGCAATAATGATGCAAGTAATATTGGAGAAAAACCTGTGGGGGTGTCGGTTAGTGATAAGGCAAATGAGGAGTCGAGTAATGAAGCGTTGATGTTTATCTCGGAAGATGATTGTATAGATTTGGATGGTATGGAGCGTAGTATTCTTGTTAAAGTTAAAGAGTTAAGTGTCATTACGAATCTTCTGAAATATATGTCTTTTGAGGGTTTTGCTGATGTTGCTCTTAGATACGTAGGGGGACGTTGGGTTTGGTTGGAATTTGATTCTACGGATCAGTTAGAAAGCGTCAAGAATTCAAAGGTGTTAAATGAACTATTCTTGGAGCTCAAAGATGTTTCTCACGATTTTATTCCGGATGAAAGATGTGTTTGGATAGACTTGGTGGGTTTGCCATTGGCATCATGGGCACCAGAGGTTTATAAGAAGTTGGGTGGTCGGTGGGGACGTAGTGTGTTTACTGATATGGTCAACGACGGACCAATGTCTCATGGGAAGGTTTGTGTTCTTACAAAGTCTTTACATCGTGTGCTAGAGTCATTTAAAGTTTCGTATCGTAATCGATCTTATTGTATTACCGCTACTGAGTTTGCATATTGGGCTCCTAATATTGAATCGACGGAGGACAAATCCATGACTGATTCACTCGAAAGGAAGAATGACAAGGGTTCTAGTTTGGATGGAGGATCGGAACATGAGGAGACTTTGGATGTTGATAATTGTGATTCGGATTCGTCCAACGATTCTAATTCGTCTAGTGAAATGACATCAACTAGTCGGCTTATGCGAGAGGTGGATGTTCGTGGGGTGGAAAGTGATCATGTGGACTCCTTTGAAGAAGGTGAGATCATTGGTGAATCGGTTTTGAATGATGATGGGTGTGTCAAGGATTGTATGGAAAAGAAATTGGACGATGATGTTGAAAAAGATATTGAAGATTGTTCTAACAATAATATGTCTAATAATGTGGAAGGAGAGATTCTTGAGGATCATTTTGATGGTGATCGTGGTAATGATACCATTGAAGATAATGCGGATGTTAACCCCTCGACTAATGTCTCTTTGGAAGTTAATCAGAATACTAGTATCCCAGAAGTTGCAGAAGCTTTGTCCTCTCTTGACAAAAGTAGTGCTAAGGCTGAAAGATTAGCACATCATAATAACGGTTTGGATGATCTTAATTTACATCAAGATAAGTGTCGGGTTAGGCCAGTTAAAGCTGTTGTAAATGATTCTAGCATTGTGTCTCCATCTACGCCCCCGGGTACTGATCTAAACCTTGTTGAAGAGTCTTGTTCTACGTGGCTTGATTATGTTGGTCCTCTAATTACCGACGAGCTAGATTCTGAAAAACGCTGGAACTATAGAGACCCCGATGGGAATGTACATGGGTCGTTCTCTCTCACGCAATTACATAAGTGGAAAGACTATTTTCCTAGCGATCTTAAGATTTGGAGTTATTATGGTAACGTAAAAGAAACTATTCTCCTACACAGTGCCTTAAAGAGACGAACAAAGGATGTCGGTTAGATCTCTTTGCATTCGTGGTATGATGCAACGGGTGTTCGGCTTTGTCCATGGGAGGTCTTTTTTTTGGCGTCGCGTTGGGATCTCCCTTCTGGTTTTTGTAGCCATCGGTATATTGCGTGTTTGTCTTGTATCGTTAGAACTTATTTTGTTCCTCTCTTTCTTTTGTGTGTTGGATCGATTTGCGTAATGTCTTGTAATTGCTAGCCTCCTACTAGCATTTTTTTTATATAAAATTTTAAATGCCGTTCAAAAAAAAAAAAAAAAAAAGTTACAGATAGGTTACCCCACAAATTCAACGGATCTTCAACACATATGAGGCTACAATTAGGTCTCGAAGTCATTAAAATGACTATAAACCACCAATAAAATACTAACATGCTGTCAAGCAAACCAACAAATTATGCATAAACTCTTTTAATAAACTAGGTATCCAATTTTTTATTTTATTATTATTATTATTATTATTATATTATTATTATTATTATTATTATTATTATTATTATTATTATTATTATTTTTTATTTTTTTTTAAGATTACCTCAACAACAAAGGAAAACAACTAAAATCAATGAAAGCTAAAAATAAATAAAACAATTTGGAGCCAAAAATTGAAATATGTGATTCCCAATATACTATGCTACCTGACGAAAAGGTACTTCCATCTAGGGCTGAGCATCGGTCCAAACCCGACCCGACCCGACAAACCCGAAACCTGAAAAAAGCAAAAATCCTAAACCGAAACTGAAACTACTCGAGTCGGTTCGGTTCGGTCGGTTTTCGGTTTTAAGTCAGTTTTGGTCGGTTTTTGGCCGGAACCGGACTGAACCGACCCGACCCAAACCGAAAAGTCGAGAAACATATAACCCGACATAAAACCGACTTTTTTCGGATCGGTTTGAATCGGGTCGGTTTCGGTCGGGTGGCCGGGTCGGGTCTGGTTCTCGGGTGAAATGCTCAGCCCTACTTCCATCTATCTTCTCAACTCTTTCTCTTCAAACTGTTTTTTGAGTACTGCGTCAAATGATTATCATTTTAGAAACAAAATAACCATGGGTATGTTTAGATATGGGCTATTGACATGGGCTAGATTGAAGATTTTATAAAACGTTAGTTGGAAACCAAGCTACAAGCTGGGCTAGTTGGGCCGGTTGAGCACCCGTCAGCTACCTTACTGGCTCTGCCTCTGACTATGACATGGTTCTGTCACGCATATAAGTGCATATAAAGATGGAAATTGTTTAACTCTCTCATCAAGGTTATAACAGGAATTTAGTGGTGTAAATTAAAATATTAATTTATTTTATAATGAATTGGGTATATATGGTAGATTTGTTGTTTATATTGGGTATATATGTCATTATGTATTTTAGTTTGTTAAATATGTCATTTTAAGGTTTGATTTGGGTATATATGGAATTAACCATTTGATTTTTATTTAAAAGGAAAAATGAAAAATTCAAGAAATGCTTAGAGGTTGAAGATGAAGTCAGATACGAATAGACCATTTTACCCTCACGTTTTATCACGTGAGAGGACTTAACGAGATAAAGTAACGACCATTGGCCAAAAAGATGGAAAAACGCAAGATTTGAGATGCTTTGTGGAAGAAACTTGAAAAAAAGGTCGAAAACTGCAATTATGTATAAAACAGAAGGACAAAGTTTGAAAAACAAATAAAAATTCAAGAGCGTACATATGAAAACCTTCCATCATTCCATTCATTCATCCCCAAAACGAAAGAAAAGAAAAAACCCTAAAAGATGGCACCGTGTCGATGGAGTGACGAAGTTATCGCAGAACGCATGTGGAGACAGATTCTGGAAGATAAAGGATTACCGTACACAGATTACGTGTTCAGAAACGATTACGGAAACGTACCACGGAATGAAGCTATGTGCGATTACATGTGGAGAAAGGTTTACATAAAAAAAGGCTGGCCGATTGGACCATTACTAATAGCTTCATCTGATGATGACGAATCTAACTCTGAATCCGACTCTGACTCTGAATTTGATGATGAATACGAAAACAACAACAAGAATAAGAAGATTGTAATTGAAGCAACTCCGAAACAAAATCGACATATTCGTTTTCGTTCCGAATCAGATGATGATGAATCTGAAAACAGTAACAAGATGTCAACTGACACAACAACAACAACATCATCAGCATCATCAGTTTCATCTAATGAATCTCATCCTCCAATTTGTAGACAAAATCGACACATTCGTTTTAGGTTTGAATCAGATGATGATGAGGAGGAGGAATCTGAAATGAAGAAAATGAAGATATCAGCAGATGAAGACTAGTAGTAATGATAGTATTACTTTTTTTTTTTTTTTGACATGTATTTTGTCGATAATCGTCTTGTAATAATTGATTAGTAGTTGAATATATCTGTTTAATTCATCATATATTCTTATTATCATTTTCGGCTTGTTTCGTTTACAAATTTGTTGTTTACTAGTTTTATTCTCAACTCGATCATAATTTGATGCATTGACCTGCTAAAATACTTGAAATAACAGGATTGGAGTTGTTGATTTGCGCATTATGCTACGACTATCTAGTAGGTGGTTTGTTTTAGGAAGAATTTGTTCATCTCTAGATACGATAGACTAGCTTTGTTTGTTTTCGATCCGATTCGATGTTTTTTTTTTTACTGGTAACCACCTTTTATCGATATGTTCGACTTTTCTTCCATTCACTAAATTAGGCTCATTTGCGTGGGAGCTGTAACCTTACTTACTGTCACACAAAAATGCTGATATAAACCAAGACTCAAACAACATATCTAGTCAATTACGGATTTCAGACTTTCAATGCATTAAACAGGTGCCTCGCCACTAGCTATCATGTCTGAATCAGCATTCATTTTACTAAAAAGTAGCATATGTTAGTAAATGATGCATCAACTTGACAAATGAAAATCTCAGTTGTAACCCGCAATGACAGGTGACATATCATAATGACTTGTCTATATCGATTTCTATCATCAGACAGAGAGCATGAAAAGTACTTTGTACATACCTGCAGCTACATAACACCGATCATGCTGGTTTTGCAGTAAGGTCTTCAAAATGGCCCAAAAAGTGAATGAATTATTCTCGGTCTCACTGCCAACGTTGTGGTGTTTCTATATGTCTTAGGTTTCTTCTTTACTACATATCCACTACGTACCTTGTTCTTATTTACTTCTTTAATGCTTATTAGAAACCATGGTGGTCCTAGACAAGGCTCCCTGAGTGTTTCCGGACTAAATTACTGTCAGCTTTTTGTGTTTATTCAAGTATAAGTATGCTGTTTCCAAATTTAAGCAGCTAATTGTCCTCTGCTGTAGGTTTCCTAGCTCAACAACAGATGAAACATTCTCACAAATGCTGTACCAATCTTTTAAGAACCACAATCCTTTTGCCAAAACAAAAGTGGAGTGTTCTGATTCTGGAATCTGTCATCATGCTGGCCGTGTAAGTTACTGTCTTCCTTTGTTACTGGACTGCACATTTGTTGTTGTATGGATTAAATCATTCACTCTTGTAATTCGTCTAGTTGGATAACTTTCAGATATGAAAGCTGGTGGGTTGGCTGAAGAAGCCCTTCACGAAGTTTCTAGGGGTAATTTGTGAGTTGCACAGGTACCTGATGTTAAGGACTCGCACTTTTCTTTTTAGTCCACCGGGTCAACTGTAGAATGTAGCCTAACATGATGGCTTTAAAAGTCGCCTAGAGTTTATTAAATGCCTCTAAATTGCGTAATTGGAAAACATTAGTGTTGTTTTTATGGTGTACATTGCGTAATGATATTTGTTACATTAGTTAAAATTAAGACACACACAAAACAAAATGTTAGCGGGTCTGCGCGCCTCAACCTGTTTAGAAAATCGCTTTTTTGACCTTTGACCTGTTACACGGTGTGCCACCTTTTCTAGATATACATATAGCACACATATGTATAGAAATAAGTTTATAAAACCCTCGATAGAAGCGAGTGATTCTGTGCATTCTATCGCTATTAGGAAAAGGTCTGAATTAAAGTATAAAAAATAGGACTAAGTCTAAAGATACGCAACATACTTTCTCAAAAGTATCGAAATACGTAACATACTTTTAAAATTATCATTGTACGCAATTTACTTTGAAATTTGGTGCAATGTACGTAACATGACCTGGAACCAACAGGTTACCAGGTTGAAAACTTTGAAAATTGACAGGAATGGTCCCTGTGGCTTGCGTTGACTTTCACCGGTCATCCCTTGACTTTTTTATCACTTAGAAAAGTTACAGTAATGGTCCTTATGGTCCCTGTGGCTTCCATTTTTGTCCCTTTTTTTACGTTTTCGTCCGTTTTTATACGTTTTCGTTCATTTTTATACATTTTCATTCGTTTTTATCCGTTTTCGTCCGTTTTTATACGTTTTCGTCCGTTTTTTTTAATGTTTTCGTTCGTTTTTATACATCATCATCCTTTTTTAACGTTTTTGTCCGTTTTTCTTGCGTTTTTTTACGTTTTCGTCCGTTATTCTTACGTTTTTTTCGTTTTCATATGTTTTTGTCCGTTTTTGTCCGTCTTTATCCGTTTTTGTCCGTTTTTCTTACGTTTTTTTTTTCCGTTTTTGTCCGTTTTTCTTAGGTTTTTTTCGTTTTTGTCCGTTTTTCTTACGTTTTTGTCCGTTTTTCTTACGTTTTTTTCGTTTTTGTCCGTTTTTCCTACGTTTTTGTCCGTTTTTCTTACGTTTTTGTCCGTTTTTCTTAGGTTTTTTCCGTTTTTTATCCGTTTTTTGTCCGTTTTTCTTACGTTTTTTCCGTTTTTGTCCCTTTTTCTTACGTTTTTGTCCGTTTTTCTTACGTTTTTTCCGTTTTTGTCCGTTTTTCTTACGTTTTTTTCCGTTTTTTGTCCGTTTTTTCTTATGTTTTTTTCCGTTTTTTTCCGTTTTTTATCCGTTTTTCTTACGTTTTTGTCCGTTTTTCTTACGTTTTTTCCGTTTTTGTCCGTTTTCTTACGTTTTTGTCCGTTTTTCTTACGTTTTTTCCGTTTTTTGTCCGTTTTTCTTACTTTTTTATCCGTTTTTGTTTATTTTCCTTACGTTTTTGTACGAATTTTTTGTCCGATTTTTTGACCAAATTTTATTAAAAAAATAAATAAAATTAAAAAATTTGAAAAAAAAAAATAGAAAATTTTTTCCGAATTTTTTGTCCGTTTTTTTTTTCTTTTTAGTCCGAATTTAAAAAAAAAAAGTTCAAAAATTTTGTCCGAATTTTGATTTTTTTTTTATTTTTTATTTTTTAAATTTGGTCAAAAAAAAATCGGACAAAAATTTTGAATTTTTTTATTTTTTTTATTTTTATTTTTTTAAATTCGGACAAAAATTTTGAATTTTTTTTATTTTTTTTATTTTTTAAAAAAATTCGGACAAAAAAGAAAAAAAATCGGACAAAAAATTCGGACTAAATAAAAAATTTGGAAAAAAAAAAAGAGAACGGAAAAAACATAAGAATAACGGACGAAAACGTAAAAAACGGACAAAAACGGATAAAAACGGACAAAAACGAAAAAAAAAACGTAAGAAAAATGGACAAAAACGTAACAAAAACGGAAAAAATGTAAGAAAAACGGACAAAAACGTAAGAAAAACGGACAAAAACGGATAAAAACGGAATAAAAACGGACAAAAACAGAAAAAAACGTAAGAAAAACGGACAAAAACGTAGGAAAAACGGACAAAAACGGATAAAAACGGACAAAAACGAAAAAAAGTAAGAAGAAAATCGGACAAAAACGCATAAAAACGAAAAAACCTAAGAAAAACGGACAAAAACGTAAGAAAAACAGAAAAAAACGTAAGAAAAACGGACAAAAACGGATAAAAACGGATAAAACGTAAGAAAAATGGACAAAAACGTAGGAAAAACGGACAAAAACGGATTAAAAACGGACAAAAACGAAAAAAACGTAAGAAAAAGGACAAAAACGCATAAAACGGACAAAAACGAAAAAAACCTAAGAAAAACGGACAAAAACGAAAAAAAACGTAAGAAAAACGGACAAAAACGTAAGAAAAAGGACAAAAAACGGATAAAAACGGACAAAACAAAACAGAAAAAAAAAACCTAATAAAAACGGACAAAAACGTAGAAAAACGGACAAAACGCAAAAACCTAAGAAAAACGGACAAAACGTAAGAAAAACGGACAAAAACGGATAAAAAGGGACAAAAACGAAAAAAAAACGTAAGAAAAACGGACAAAAACGTAAGGACAAAAACGGAAAAAAAGATAAAAAGGGACAAAAACGAAAAAAAATGTAAGAAAAACGGACAAAAACGTAAGAAAAAGGACAAAAACGCATAAAAACGAAAAAAACCTAAGAAAAACGGACAAAAACGTAAGAAAAACGGACAAAAACGGAAAAAAACGTAAGAAAAACGGACAAAAACGTAAGAAAAACGGACAAAAACGGAATAAAAACGGACAAAAACGTAGGAAAAAACGGACAAAAACATATGAAAACGAAAAAAAAAACGTAAGAATAACGGACGAAAACGTAAAAAACGCAAGAAAAACGGACAAAAACGTTAAAAAAGGATGATGATGTATAAAAACGAACGAAAACATAAAAAAACGGACGAAAACGTATAAAAACGGACGAAAACGGATAAAAACGAATGAAAATGTATAAAAATGAACGAAAACGTATAAAAACGGACGAAAACGTAAAAAAAAGGACAAAAATGGAAGCCACAGGGACCATAAGGACCATTACTGTAACTTTTCTAAGTGATAAAAAAGTCAAGGGATGACCGGTGAAAGTCAACGCAAGCCACAGGGACCATTCCTGTCAATTTTCAAAGTTTTCAACCTGGTAACCTGTTGGTTCCAGGTCATGTTACGTACATTGCATCAAATTTGAAAGTAAATTGCATACAATGGTAATTTTAAAAGTATGTTACGTATTTCGGTACTTTTGAGAAAGTATGTTGCGTATCTTTAGACTTAGTCCTAAAAAATAAGTTACTACTTTTATAGTCTATGGTCTGCATTTCAACATTTAATGATTACCTAACAAAATACCTGGCTCCTTGGTTCCTTGGATCTTTCCTCATTAAGATGGCAATCTCCACATGTGTACATTATAATGGGTCGGTTTGAGTATGTTCTATCTCTAACGGGTCAAAGAAAGTAGAATAAAACATTCGATACAAGAAGAAAAGTCTAGTCGCCTAAGTTTCACATAATGTATATACCTATCGATGTATATTCAATATTAGTTTTTAACTGAATAACATAATGTGTTCTTATATAATCGACACATCAATTATTGTTTTGGAAAATAAATGTTTTGAACAACCCATTTTGCCCATGTCTTTTGCAACCTAATACAAAGGAAGGGTGTTCCTGTTTTAGGCTTCAGTTAGCATGTGTACATGTTGTGTGGCTAACTAATTTTATTTTTTATGTTAAATATTCAGCAACCATATTATTTTTTATTTTGTTATTTATTTATTTTTTCTTTTGCTTAGTTTCAATCAACTGCATTCTCTTAGGATCCGTTTGTTTGGTGGGTTTTCAAAGGGGGAATGGGATTTGAGGGCTCAAAACCATGTTTGGTACAAAATCCAATGACAAATAATAAGGAACAAATCCCACTTATCAAATCCTAACTCAATAGGTGACTTTTGTGATTTCTTGTGCTAGGCCTCATGTTTTTATCATCTTCCTTTCTCTATCTCTCTTAAAAAACGCAATAAAGTAAAAATTTTAATTTTGAAAATTAATTTAAGAGTAAATTACATGGTTCGTCCTTGTGGTTTAAGGTAAATTTCACTCCGAGTCCTTATTTTTTTTTGTTGCATCGTTGATCCCTATTTTGAAACTATGTAACACCGGTGGTCCTTATCGTTAACTGTCATTATCTTTTCCGTTAGTAAGTGGCAACGTTAGTCCATTAACCAAACAAGCGTTTGCAACGTTAGTCCTTTTACTAACGGCCGTTTATAATTAACTCAAAATTTGGTTTTCTTAAAAAAAAAATATTTTCTACGATTTTATACGCGATTTTATACACGTTTTCATACTTTTTAGTCCGTTTTTATACGTTTTCATCAATTTTTATACGTTTTCGTCTGTTTTTATACGTTTTGGTCTGTTTTTCATATTTATTCATACGTTTTTATCCGTTCTTATACCTTTTCGTCCGTCTTTATACGTTTTCGTTCGTCTTTATACCTTTTCATCTGTTTTTCTTACGTTTTCATACGTTCTTATACCTTTTCATCTGTTTTTCTAAAAAAAATTATTTCGAAAAAAAATATTTTTCTAAAAAAATTATTTCTAAAAAAAAAATATTTTCCTAAAAAAAAATTATTTCGAAAAAAAATATTTCGAAAAAAAAAATAATTTCGAAAAAAAATATTTTTCTAAAAAAAAAATATTTTTCGAAAAAAAAAATTTCTAAAAAAATTATTTCAAAAAAAAAATATTTTTGGAAAAAAAAAATATTTTTCTAAAAAAACATTTTTCTAAAAAATTATTTCGAAAAAAAAATATTTTTCAAAAAAAAAATAATTTAGAAAAAAAAAATATTTTTCTAAAAAATATCCACGTGGCAAGCTGAGTTGGACTAATACACGTAAATGTATAAGAACGTATGAATACATATGAAAAACAGACCAAGACGTATAAAAACAGACGTAAACGTATAAAAATAGATGAAAACGTATAAAAACGGACTAAAAAAATATGAAAATGTATGAAAACGGGCGAAAACGTGTATAAAATCGTGTATAAAATCGCGTATAAAATCGTGAGAAAAGAATTTTTTTTAAAGAAAACCAAATTTTGAGTTAATTATAAACGGCCGTTAGTAAAAGGACTAACGTTGCAAACGCTTGTTTGGTTAATGGACTAACGTTGCCACTTACTAACGGAAAAGATAATGATAGTTAACGATAAGGACCACCGGTGTTACATAGTTTCAAAATAGGGATCAACGATGCAAAAAAAAAATAAAAAAATAGGGACTTAGAGTGAAATTTACCCTAAACCACAGGGACGAACCATGTAATTTACTCTTAATTTAATTACATAACTCATACAATAATTTTTTTTCTCTCTCTCTTCATAATTACACCAAATCCAAATTTTAATCCTAATCCTAACCCAAATCCAAATCCTAATCCAAATCCTCTTATAAACCAAATGGCCCCATAGTTTTGCTCAGAGCAGTTGAATACACAACCCACCCAGTCCTTGAGCAGACACAACCTTTAGAGGACACATATCTAGCTTAGTACCAGGCAGAGACGGGCCTACATTAATGCCGGGGTGTGGCACAGGCTACTGTTGGAGTTTAATAACATGACATGCATATATTAAACATATAATATCATCAAGCACGCAACGGAAGTCTTAGAAACAAATACTTGTAATTAGTTAACCGAAACATAAAGAAAGCGTACCTTTTAGCAATTTCAAGCAATCAAATAACCAAGAAACTAAAACCCTAAAAGTTTAGGGTTTAATGTAATCGACTAACTCAAAAGTCGATTTAGGGAATACACCAATTCAAGTGGAATTGGTCCTATATTATTGTGCACACGTATTAGTAGCGATTCGATATGAATGCTAGTTTCTATAGATTACAATAACCAACCTAAACACTTTAGTTGAGCAATAACAAATCAAAAACCCTTTGAGAAGGGATGTACGATCGGCTAGAGCACAAAGAGGGAAGAAGAGAAGAAGTTAGGGCTAATTAATGTGAACCAAGATTAACAAATAATGAATACAAGCCTTTGTATTTATAGTGTGTGAATCTTGGAGTCCAAGTTAAGGTAGGATTACCCTACCTTACCCTTAATTGGCCGAACATAAGGATACAAGAGGGATTCTAGATCCTTCTTGGCTTGTTTCCATATATTCGTCTCTCTTCTTAACTTAACGACCGTTAGTCAATTCATGTTAAGTATTTATTGTGATTAATAATTAAATATAACATTTTATATTAATTATTTAAACATCGATTCTCATACGTAAAGTGTGCAATACCATAGTCTCGTGTTCGAATCCGGTCATACACATATTAAATATATCCACAAAACTAACAGCTCCCACTTGGAGATATCTTAATATGGTAATGACATTGGTTAGCGTCTAGCAAACACGCCAATGCCCCCATAACGACCTTGAGTGTGGTTTTCTGGAAAACCTTTTAATGATTGTACTTATCCTTTTGTTACTAATGCCATGTTAACTATGGATATGTATCAAAGTCATTCCGTAAGTTAACTATTCTGTTTCTCGTTATATCTGATTGAACAAGATTACCAAATCATCTGAACGTATTCCTGATAGATCTTGGGCATGGCCATGCAAACATCTTGTCAACCCTACGAGGGGCCCAATAGTATTATACTTCGAAACAAATTCGAAGGAACAAATCCTTTCTTGACTACAACCAAAACTTATGAGTTTCACAAACACTTCTGAAAACAGCCCTTATTACTACCGGTTACGGATAGCGTTAGACTATTTCACAGAAATGTGCTACACCCGTGACAGTTTTCTGGTATCTCAAGTCTGATATAACTATTCATGATTTACTTGATGACAAAGATCTGTTAGCTTTAAAGTTTTGTCATATGTGGGAATTGTAATAGCATTTAAAGTACAAGGACTAGTTTAGACATTTGTGCTAAGTTAGCTTTGTAGTCATGTAATAAATACCCTCCTATGTCAACACTAGGAGGGTTGGGGATTCACTTGTAACACATGAGGTGTGTGTGTTTTCTTTACTTCTCTCTTTAGAAAACATACACACCTCGGCAATCAATAAACCGAATATTCAATGTTTAATCTTTAGTTCGTGTTTATCGTGTTTCCTCCACCTCCTAAACGTGAATCTATACCTCTACAATTGGTATCATGAGCGAACCTGGGAGATTCTTGGCGAAACGTGGTGTGTTTTAAGGTAAAAATGTGATTTATGGTGTGTTTTATCTTGTTTATGTTCGATTTGTGTTCAAAAGAATCCAACTGTTGCGTTTTTGTATCATAAAAACGTGACTGTTGTGATTTTTCTAGAAATCGTTCACAAATTTTATGGTTCAAGATTGTGTTTGTTGATGATTTAACGAGTTAGGTTGTGAAGGTTTCCTAGTTTTCACTCAAATCTTGGTTGGAAAGATCAAATCGTTGGTTTGTTCTTGGTCCCTAGATCGACTATCATCAATAATTCTTGGATAAGATTTGATTTTGGATTATAATTGATTATTTTAGTCCTTGAATTATTGATGTGTAAGGTTGGTGAAAGTTAGTGAAAGTTGGCAGTGAAAAAGTCTTACACGCATGGGCATAGCATGGGCAAGTGACTAAAGGACAAGAGTGGTTGAGCTGCCATCTATCACAATTCAGCAGACTGCCTTTTATCGCAAATCGCCAAAGTTATCGCAATCTTGTATAAGATTGCGATAGGTATCGAAAATCAAATTTCGACAATTTTATCGAAAATCAATTTCGACAATTTTATCAAAAATCAAATTTCGACAAAATTATCGCAAATCGAATTCCGATAATTTTATCGAAATTGGGCTTTTTCAGTCTTTATCGCAAATCAACTTCATCAGATATCGCAAATGCCATCCGAGAACCTTATCGCAATTGTGTCTGAGAACTTTATCGCAATTCAGATATCGGACAACCTTATCGCAATTGAAAAAAAAAATAAAAAAAAAATAAAAAAAAAAAGTTTTTTGGCGGGAAAAGTTGAGTAAAATTTAATTCGGAGGAGAGACTTAACGGTCCATTTTTACGCGAGATTCAAATTCTGGTACAAGAGTGAAAATTTTGGCCCAAAATTCAAATTTTTTGGCCAAAATTCGAATTTTTCGGGGAATTTTTGGCGTAAAAATTTCTTAAACTCAAATTTTTCCAGCATCATTATAATGTCATTTTATGGCATATTTCACACCAAAATCACAAATGATATTTCTGGTATACATCCTCAAATCCTACCACGTATAGCCGAAAAGATCCTGAACAAGAATCGCAATCAAATGACAATGGCTATATTATCAACTGTGACTACAAGGATGATTCATTATTACTTATTTGAAGTTGAAGTGGAATATCACGGGTACGTGTACTTAGTATCTTGAAGATATCGGGGTTGGTTGGATGCATGATTCTTCGAGATCCTTGTTTGAGCATTTATAGAATAGTGATTAAGTCTTGGGTTATCTAGTTTTCATAGGTCAAGGGGTGGATGGACGAAGACCTAGTTAACTATCACTTAAAGGAGATACGTTGTAGTACTCAGTGTCACACAAAGATGTGGATAATTCAAGAGATGTTCATATACAGTTAAGGAAGGATGGATGGGTATATGAAACGACCTATGCTTCGACATCGCGTTAGTGCTCAGTATAGGTTCTTAGTCACACAACAGTGCAAGTTTAAGTCACAAGTTTGGGTTATTCTACTTCAGTCTCAAGTTCGTCATAGTGGGTTTTCTCCATCAGTAGTCACTACATGAAGCCGTTGTTTTGATACAGGAGGTTAGATTGGGTTTATCTACATCTTCTCACGGATTACAGGAAGTGCTTCCAGTTTGTATTTCACGTACACATCAGTATGCTGATTCCGATGAATCGTAACCAGCAGGGGAGAGAAATGTACGGGCTGATCTCTCATGGGAAAAATAACTGGGATGCATTTGGTGAGATGAAGATGTTGATAATGTATTCCCCCGAACGGACTTCAGATACAGGGCAATCATAAGAGAGGTTGTCAGTTTGGGGGAGAGCACTAATTAGGGGAGAGCACGGGGAGAGCACTCAGGGCACTCTGAATTAAACCCTAATTAGATTTGCTCACATGGTTCGTCTGCAAGTAAAGAAATAAAAGCTGAGAAGATTCTGCAAGCTGAACGAAGTAATGAAGTTTGAAGATTATTCTCTGTACTTACTGTTTATATTTTACTTGTAGGGAACATTGTAAGCAATTCCCATATGACTTCACTTTGGGGAGAGATTGTTAGCTTTAAAGTTTTGTCATATGTGGGAATTGTAATAGCATTTAAAGTACAAGGACTAGTTTAGACATTTGTGCTAAGTTAGCTTTGTAGTCATGTAATAAATACCCTCCTATGTCAACACTAGGAGGGTTGAGGATTCACTTGTAACATGAGGTGTATGTGTTTTCTTTACTTCTCTCTTTAGAAAACATACACACCTCGGCAATCAATAAACCGATTATGAAATGTTTAATCTTTAGATCGTGTTTATCGTGTTTCCTCCACCTCCAAACGTGAATCTTGCTCTCTACAAGATCCATAAAGTACAATCATGCAGTTGGGATCAGTCCTATATTCAATTCATTGAATATCATGTGAATTTGGCATGTCCACGCATCAATATACATAAGTATATTCTACCAAAACTCAGATTTGTCTTAATTCAATGATATTCCCATATCATTGATTGACAACGGACTATTTAGAATAACATAAGTTATTCACGGATTAAACATGCAAATATAGGATTATAAATTAAAGATAAACATAACTAATATTTTGTTTCATTAAAATAATAATTGCTAAAACATCCTTTATCCAAATACATAACCACAGATTTACATGAAACTACTAGCTAAACGAAGTCCAATGCCATTGGCATGTTGAGTAAGCTTTTCCTTAGGTAAAGCCTTCGTGAAGGGATCAACTAGATTGTCATCTGTGTGAACTTTGAGTAGATTGATTTCACCTATTTCGACTTGTTGTCGAACATAGTGATATCGTCGAGGAAAATGTCTGGTGCCCTTCATGACTCCAGGTTCATTGGCAAATGTAATTGCAGCAGAATTGTCACAATACACATTTATAGGTGATTCAATTGAAGGCATAACTCCTAGCCCTGAAATGAATTTCCTAATCCAAACAGCTTCCATCGCAGCTTCTGAAGCAGCTATGTACTCAGCTTCTGTTGCAGACATCGCAATTGTACTCTGCTTCTTGCTCTTCCAGTCTACTGCTCCTCCATTGACTACAAAGACATATCCCTTCTGAGACTTCGTATCATCTTTATCAGTTTACCAGGACACATCGCAAAAACCTGTAACATCAAGTTCTGCATCTGGATTCCCCCCATGCACTAGAAACATATCTCTAGTAGCCCTTAAGTACTTGAGAATGTTCTTAACAACATGCCAGTGAAGTTCACCTGGGTTCGGTTGATATTGACTGGTGATATTTTGTGAAAATGCCACATCTATCCTTGTGCATCTTACTGCATACATGATAGATCCCACAATTAAAGCATAAGGGACTCTAATCATGTGTGCCACCTATGTAGGTGTTGAAGCACATAGTTTGCTACTCAAGCCATGTTCTACTTGCATTGGCAAATATCCCTTCTTGGAATTCTGCATCCTGAATCTATTCAAGATTTTATCAATGTAAGCACTTTGACTTAATCCAATTAACCGCTTAGATATATCTTTGTAGATCTTGATCCCTAGGATGTATGCTGTTTCTCTTAAATCCTTCATGGAAAAACACGTTCCAAGATAAGACTTAACATCTTGTAAACTTGGAATGTCTTTTTACATAATCAATATGTCATCGACATACAGGATAAGGAAAGTAACATTACTCCCACTACCCTTATGGTATACATATGGCTCATCGAGATTCTGAGTGAAACCAAATTTCTTGATTTTCGTCAAATCTCTTATTACATTGCCTTGATGCTTGATTCAATCCATAAATGGATCTTTGAAGTTTGCATACACGCTTTTGAAATTATGGATTCACAAACCCCTCAGGCTGCGCCATATAGATATCCTCATCTAGGCGACCATTTAAGAAGGCGGTTTTGACATCCATTTGCCAAATCTCATAGTCATAGTACGCTGCTATAGCTATGAGAATCCTAATAGCTCTAATGTCTACTACAGGAGAAAAGGTCTCCTCGTAGTCAATCCCATAGGTTTGAGTAAAGCCTTTAGCTACCAGACGAGCCTTATAGGTGTGTAAAGAGCCACTTACTTCCAACGACTTTAGCATTAGGAGGAAGGTCTACTTCAATCCAGACATCATTATCTTTCATGGATTGCATCTCCCCATTCATTGGTGCTTGCCATTTGTCCTTTTCAGGATCAGCCATGGCAGCCTTATAGTTAGCAGTTTCTCCAAGATCCGCTAACATATTTTCCTCAACTTCTACATTTAAACATAGACGTTCAGGAGCACGTGTAGTCCTTACAGACCTACGAATGGGAATAACTTCAGGTGGAGGACCCAGACTTTCAGGTTCCACATGAAGTTGGCTAGTGTTTTCAGAAGGTAATGTATCTTCTTGATCATCTTCCAGATCATAAACTCTTCCACTGAATTCTTGAGATATGAGATCCCTTTCAAGGAAATTTATGTGTGCGTATATCGTTGTAGGTTTAGATTATATTATCAAGTTTTAAATTTATATTTAGCCGACTTATCCTATAACACACACTAACGAGCAGTGTACCCGATCAATGTAGCTAGTTGGTAAGTAGAGTGTCGATCACTAAGAGTGTAACGTTAACACCTAGATATCTATCAGTATTTTAATCCTAAGTTAGTTCTAAAGTCCTAATCTAACGCAAGAGGGGGTTTCAGCCTGAGAGACTGTCATAATGTGTAGATTATGTAAATAGTAAATAAATTAAGGGAACAAATGGCACACACGTACACAGATAGAAAACAGATACAGATAAGAGGCCTGGCCGATAGTAGGAAAGCTTGTCACATGTTTAATTTCTTAGCTGTATAAGATGAGTGCTAAAATCTATTCTCTTTCAGTGGAATTCTTAACACAGGCGTGTAAACACCTAATGATTACTAAGTTTATGTTTTATTTATCCCTTTTACAGGCTTACATAAACTATGCAAACGATGTTAATGAAGTAATTGTGCGAGCCTACGTTGACAAGGCACGATAAACTCAATATGTAATCAATGCACATGCATTAAGAAACTAAATAAACATCAAATACTCTTTATAAAAGCTGGAAACAATTAAGTCCGATCAAATAGTGAGAAAGACGCTAACTCAATGATTAACAGATTGCTAATACAAGTAAACGAGTTTTCCTATGAATTAAAATACTAGCAGGACCTTCTTACTGCTCTGAATTCGTCCTTTAGGTTGTGTCTTGTGCTACCAATTCGTCTGGTTTTCTCCCTTGTTGTGTGTGTGTCGAATGTGGTTGTCGAATGGGGTATTTATAGTTTCTGATAACAGGGTCGATACGGCGTATCCATTAAGTTGATACGTCGTATCTAGGTAACTTCGCGTGGGGCCCAAGATTATTATATTCTAGAATATTCGTACACCGTCATAAGATACGGCGCAGCTTCAATCTTCATACGGTGCATCGTCCTTCATAATATTGGATTATTTTGGTGAAGTCTTGAGATTAATACGTCGCATATATGGAATGTAATACGGCGTATCTGGAGTAAAACAAGTCAGATCTTCTCGTTGACCAAGGTTTCATATACGACGTATGGGATAATTCCATACGGCGTATGCTTCAAAGTCAAGCAATGGTCTTCATAATCGTCTAACTCTAACCATGAAGATCATTAATACACACACACAACTAGTGTGTTTCTCTCACTAGAACTTCCCCTCTCTAGTATCTCTCTCTCTCTAACTCTAACCATGAAGATCATGTTCTTCCATAACCCAAGACCTCCCGAATCCCACATAATTAACATATAATTCGATCCTACAATTGGCATCAGAGACAAGTTTTAGTTATTGGTTGATTTCGTGGTGTATTCTTGTTATTAATCGTCACTTTTGAAGCTGTTATACCAAAGTTTTTTATTGTCTTTACTATCTTTTGGGTTTAACAGTTTTGTTAACTGTATTAAATCTGTTTTACCATCTTTTGGGTTTAACAGTCTTGTTAACTGTATTAAATCTGTTTTACCATAGGCCTTAACTGTCTGAAATAGTTTTTTTTGGTATTACTTAGATTTATACAGATCTGGTCCAGTTTTGTTTCAAATACAAATCTGGGTTTGAACTTGTATTTCTTGGTTGCGGTTTGATGAAAGAGAAAACCAGATCCGGTTTTTTAGGGAAAGTACAAAAATGACAAGAAGTTGCGGTTTGACTGGTCAACTGCGGTTTGAGGTTGCGTTTTGTTCTCAACTACGATTTGACCATTGCAATTTGCAACTGTGTTTTGCCTTTTGAAGACCCTTTTTATTAGCAAATATAAAGGTTATGCTGCCAAAATGTCAAGAAATCTTACGTTTTGTCTCTGCGGTTTGACTAATGTCAACTGCGATTTGACCATAACTGTTGACCACTAACCAAATACAAAAGACTCATTGTGACCTCAGTTCTACAACATCATTAGTCCAAGAAGTTTACAGCAAACGAAATGAAAATGAGAAGCAGAAAACAAGTTACGACTACAACTACAAACGTTACTCAAGTCCAAACCGATAACAAAAAAAAAAAAAAAAAAAAAAAAAAAAGCAAAAGGAACGCGAGCCAGCAACAAATAACCAGATCCTACATATATCCTAAATCAATTCGTGACTATCCGCAACAACTAATTCATCCTCATATCTCAAACCAAACAAGACTCAAAAGTCAAGCAAATGAAACTTATCAGTCACCATAGATCTTTCAAAGGTGTGACCTTTTCGAAAATAAAGAAAGAAGTATGACACTGTGTCATTTTCTTTCTTTGTTTCGTTCCATCTCACATCAACTAGGGCTCAAATGAAAATGATTATGAATTCTCATAAGATCTTAGCTCACTTTTCGTGGTAATCATTGATACATCAAGACCATTGAAGGCCTTTCACACGGAAAATATACATCATCAATCTAATTTTTTTGAAGACTAAGCTTCAATTAATTATCCGAAACACAAAAGAAAAGATTTATAACAATGATGGTATAATCTTTTTCTTCAGTTCGTTCAAAAACAAAAGTCAAATGAATACAACCTTACCCGAGACCCAAAGAATGGATCTTGAAGACTTATTTCTTGATCCGGTTTGAGCATCGAAAGAAGATATAGGGTGCGTATGGTTAAGCTTGTGTTTGTGTGGTTCGATTGGAAGGACTTGTTAATCGGATTTACATCGTGATGATGATGAGGTTGAAATTATAGACCTGTTTTGGAGAATAGAGGGGGCGGATTCATGTGCGATTAGGGTTCGTGTTTGGTGGCTGAGTGAAAGGAAGAAGATGGGGCGTAATTATGTTAGAAGTGTTTAGGGTTAACTATGAGTAAGATTAGGGTTAGGAGTTATAAGGTGTATTTTATATGCGAATATTTAGTGCAAAATGGGATTAGTTGTATTGGGCTTATATGAACTATCAGGGAGTTGGGCTGGAAAGTGATATAAGATGGGTATTTGGGCTGTCCTAACAAAAATTGGTGATTAGGCTATGTTTTGTGCTAAAGGATTTGGTTGGGCTAGAGTGTTACTTGTCTCACTTGGGCTTGATGGTTACTAGAATTAAATGGTTGTTGGACTATTAATTTTGACTAATTATTTTTGGACTAAGGTTGGACTTGGACTTGGACTAAAATAAAAATTACGGGGTTTGACTATTTTTTTGGGATAAGTTGGTACTACTTGATCGGTTGAAAGTTGTTTTTCGAGATCGCGTTTCGTCACGAGATCATTTGAGCTTAACGGAATTGAGAAATTATGGTAGCTTGATTGGTTTGTTAATTTACGGGTTCGTGTACTTAGTGTCTCAAATATCTCGGGGTTGGTTGGATGCACGATATTTGATGATCCTTGTTCGAGCGTACTTACAGTGATTAAACTTGGCTATCTAGTTATATCTGTCAAAGGAGTTACGTTGTAGTGCTCACAGTATATAGCTATCACTTAAAGGAGTTACATTGTAGTGCTCAGTGTCACACGAGATGTGGATAGTTCAAGAGGCGGATATATACAATAAAGGATGGAAGGTTGGGTATATACCACCACCTATAATTTAAGGAGTAATGGTGGTCTGCTCCAGATAGGTTCTTAATCACAAATTTAGTGCAAGTTTAAGTCGCGGATTTGTCTATTATCAAGCTTCATCAAGGGATCGTCGTTTCTCGAGCTTCTAACGGGATTGTAGTACAAGATCTTCAAAAGAGGTGGTTAGACTTAAAGACACGAGGTAGATTGGTTAGAGCAAGTGGTCACTGCATTAACCGACTGAATACGAGGTTGGTAAGTTAGCCAAAGGGTTTAAAGGTTGAGATGTGAACAACAATTCTCATGGGATATTCGACGCTACAGAACGTCAATGATGCTTCCGAAAGTTCGAAACCATCATGGGGGAGAAAGGTGTACTTTGATGTTATAAGGTCAACTTCCAGGGGGAAGTAGTTTATACTACTTTACTTAGTATGGTTTGTGAAGTATTCTACATATGGGAGAAGAATTGTTGCTGATCTCTTGCATGTCACCCCAAATAGATATTCACCAAAACCAAATTTTTTCTATTTACATTTTTTGTGAAGTATTCTACATGTAGGAGAAGAATTGTTGCTGATCTCTTGCATGTCACCCCAAACAGATATTCACCAAAACCAAAATTTTTCATAACACATTCAATTTGTTATTGTCTCACGGTTTCTTCTTGGTTTTGTAAAATCCCGCGAAAGAATCTATTTCTCGGTTTAAATCATAGATTTGTAAAATCCCGTGATGATGGAACTATCCTGGAGAAAGAAAAGTGCATTTCCGGATCTTAATTGATTTTGGTGCTACAGTTTCAACTTCGAAGAAGGGATAAAGTGTGTACTTCATGTATTGGATGATTTATGATATACTTCATGGCATTTTGGTTATAACAAAGTTTTATGGGGTTATGCGCTGTTGACAACGATCGGGATAAAACCATTATCAAAGTTCATTTAAAATATCAAAAAGGGCTAGATCTGGGCATTTAAACCACAAGATGTGACTACGGCGTTAAGTCACTATTATTTATTTGAGGTTGAAGTGAAATTTCACGGGTGCGTGTACTTAGTATCTGAAGATATCGGGGTTGGTTGGATGAAGATTCTTCGAGATCCTTGTTCGAGCGTTTAACCTTTACAATGACGAAGACTTGGATATCTAGTTATTTTTGTGATTCTTCCTCTCTATTACCACAAAATAACTATCACTTTAAGGAGATACGTTGTAGTACTTAGTGTCACACGAAGTTGTGGATATCCAAGAGGTGATGTACGTCTTATACTTGATGGTTGGTTGGTTGAAGAGTATAGAGTACTTAGGGATTCGAAGTTGCACGAACTCTCTACACCATTCTTAGTCACACATTAGTGCAAGTTTAAGTCACAAGTTCGAGTTAGTTTACTTCAGTCTTAAGTTCATCATATTGGGTTTTTTCTCCATCAGTAGTCACGACAAAGAGCCGACATAATGATAATGGGGTTGGTAACGAGTTAGCTGAGAGAAGTAGAAAAGAGAGAGATGAAGTTTGAACACATCAGCTCAGGCCTCAATCTTCATCGACAATGACGTCTGTTCAGTTCAGGTCTCGATCTTCAACGACAATGACATATGAACACCGCAGTTCAAGCCTCGGGCCTCAATGTCAACATAATGGCGTCTGCTGACAACACTTCAGGCCCCGTTCCTCAAAGAAAAGAAAGGCGTACGCTTGAGTGCGCTTTATCTTCGAAAGAAGAGAAATGTTCTTGTTTATGACCATTCTCATCAAGCTTCATGCTCTTCCCATGTTCATTCAGTCATCAAGTGGATCAACGTACATTGGAGTATATTCTTATTCACTTGGTCTATCAAAAATGGCAGTTGGCAGTCATATGCAATTTTTGAGGGGGAGAAGGGTGAATATACTAAATGTCAGTCATCAAGTGGAGTCACTCACAGTTGATGGTATTCTTATTCACTCGTTCAAATCAAAAATGGCAGTCACATACAATTTTTGAGGGGGAGAAGGGTGAATAAACAAATTGCCAGTTATCAAGTGGATCTACTTACATTGGAGTATAGTCTTATTCACTCGTTCAATCAAAATGGCAGTTGGCAGTCATATGCAATTTTTGAGGGGGAGAAGGGTGAATAAACTACATGTTGATTGAGACTTGAGAAATGGTCATACGACTCTCCTTCAACACCTAATGTTCCACTTATTCCTCAAGGTGTTGATAATGACTATCATGATATTGAAGTTGCACGCTTGAATAATGATCCGTTCTTGGGTATTCCTTTCCCAGAACCAGGTTCTGAAGAATCTCCTTATTCACGGATTGTTGTTCCTTCCAATGTGCACTCTGTAAATCAACCACAAGAACATAATGGAAAATGTCGGCTAAAACGTCAAAACGGCTAAGAGTTTGGACATGGAATGTCAAGTGATCACCGAGTTTATTTGGTATCCCTTATTTGAGATTGAAGTGGGTTTCACGAAGGGTTCTACTTATTTCATCATCGAGACTTCATCTTTCGATTGATGACTTGCTTGAAGTTATAAAATTTATGATTGGGACTTGGATTATCTAGTTATACCCGATGTAAGGAGTTACATTGTAGCTCTCACGGGGTATAGCTATCACTTCAAGGAGTTACATTGTAGTGCTCAGTGTCACACGCAGATGCAGATGTGGATAGTCTCAAGAGGTGTTGTACTTGCTTTGGCTCTTAGTTGAGTGTATAAGGGTACTTAGGGGTTTTCTTCTTCATCGTTCTTCAATCAAAAAATATGTAAGCTTGAAAGGGGTTTTCTTCTGCATCGTTCTTCATTCAACAACAGTGCAAGCTTAAGTAACAAATTTAGGGAATTCTTCGTCAGTTTCAAGTTTGGTATATCGGGTTTGCTCTCGTAGATTATGGCATTAGGTTAGATAATGTCCCAATTATGTGTGATAATAAAGGTGCTATAGATTTAAGTAAGAACCCCGTTCAACACTCTAGGACTAAACATATAGAAATACGCCACCATTTCCTCCGCGATAACGTTCAAAAAGGAAACATATCCATAGAAAAGATTGCATCGGAAGATAACTTAGCAGATATATTCACTAAACCCCTTAAGCGCGAACTATTTAACCACTTACGTTTAGGATTAGGAATGATGGAACAAATTGACTAAATTTTTTTTCCTTTCTTTTCTCTCCTGAGTCTAGGAATCTATTTTGCACAAAATTAAAGATTGGGAAACATTTTTCTTTTGCATAAATGTTTTTACAAAACCCAATCTATTTTCTTCAAATCATTCTCACATCTAGGAAAATACATGAAAACCATTTTTTTACATTGTTGAATAATGCTAAAAACATTCTTTTTCTTCATGCATAAGATCTTACATGAATTGTCAAAATATATAATCTAATATATATCTTTGATATTCATATATTGAGCAAAATCAAATCAAGGAGACTTTGGATTGTTTCTTAGAAAATTTTTGCATTTAGGAGTCGAAACAATCTCATCTCCACATTTGTTGCATATAGGCACACACTAGAACAAGATTATTGATCACATCCTCACAATTGTTCCATCATCAAGTCCCCATTAGTGTAACACCCCCGTTTTCGATATTCGCAGCGGAAATATAAGTTGGGGTGCTACTAAACAGTTCACAGTCATGATAATAGAAAACGACTCGAAAATGAGACGTTTTAGATAAAATTGTTATCATTCATTTATATCAGAGTTACAATATGCAGGTCCCAGCAGGAGGTTCTCAAAATACATTTATAAAAATATATTATTGGTTTGAATGATAACATAGTCCATAGCCAATCCCGTGCCAATCTATGCTTCCGATAACCTGAGAATACATGCTAAAACGTCAACACAAAGGTTGAGTGAATTCATAAAGTTTAGTAAATGAAAATGTTTCATTTATTCAGAAATAAGCCAGTTTCTGATGTCAAAAATACTTTGTTCAGTTATTCATAAATAAGCCCTTTTCAATATTTCAGAAAATAAGCCCTTTTTCAGTTATTCGGAAATACTTCGTTCAGTCCAGTTGGAAATCATTTAAACACAAGATTAAATATAATAATTGGCACACACACAATTATTATCAGGGAAAGATGTATTTTATTGCGCTAAGCCTCATGACACGCAAAACATTAACAGAACATCAACAGTCATGAACTAATGATGTAATAGTTACCCCATAATTAAATGTAGGTAACCTTGCCCCCGGGTAGGAGATAGCCACATCTCTTTATTCATCTCAAATATAATGCTTTGGGTTACGTTACGGTAACACAAAGGGGTTGTCAGCCCAATAGATCTATCCACAATATTCGCGCTCACCCTGGTTTACGGGTGATTAGAGGTTCATGATGGGGGGTCTTTTGGCTTAATCTAACTTAGCGTAAGGCAATAAAATAAGAATAACGTTGGGATAATACTTGTGTTTAATACGGAAAAAGTCCATTAGTGATTCATAAATCATGTAAATGCAAACAGTGTTTGCCAATCTTGCCAATTTAATTCATATCATATGAAAATAAGGGCTATGAAATTTATATCAATATATGAAAACTTAGAATTGCTTGTGAAAGTAAAAACAGATAATTGAGCATGTATCTCCCCCAAAATAATTCAAAACATGTAAAAAGTAGGGGTTATGAACTCACCTGATCAGTCTGGATGGAAAACAAATGAAAGAAAGTTGATAAACGTCTCCGGTCAAAGAACCTGGGTTGTTATGCCAATATTTAGTAATTATTTCTAATGATTATAGTTTATTCCATTTCGTTCTGTTTTGTTGTTTGGTTGATGGTTAAATGTTTTAATTGAGCCAATATGTAGTTTCAAAAGTAAGATTTTATCTTATCTTTTATCTGTAAGTTTTGGGTTCGGTTTGTTTGTTAAATATATATCTTTCGTTCGTTCGTCAGTAAAATAACATGTTACGTTAATATTGAGTCGGAAAATAAAAATAGAAAGGATAAAAATAATGGTTAGGAAAAGTTATGCTTTAATCCCTAAGGTTTGGTCAAATGACAGTTTATACCCTGGACTTTTGGAAAATGACAGTTTCTACCCTCAGGTTTCAAAAATGACAATTTCTACCCTGTTCATTTAATATTGCCAAAAATAACCCTTGATTATATTTATTTACAAAATCAACCCTAAAAACTTTAATTTAATAAAAATCACACTCATGAAATATAGGACTTGGCTAGAGTTTTGGACGCGAATAACTTTACGAAAACTAAATGATTTTTCATGTTCTTGGTTTCTAGTAAAAGTCAGCTAGGTCGACTTTAGATATGACAAAATTCATATTTTATAGAAGTCGTTCGATACTCGAAATAAATCACTAAAGTCGACTAGATATCATGTTTTTATAAAAATCGGGTAAAAGGGTTTTTATACTAGTGATGACTCCACCTTTGGACTCGAATATTTTCTAAACCACTCGATGGTTTTAAATGATTTTTCTTTCTAAAAATAGTTTTGCTACATGAACTTTAGTATGCCAGAGACTCGAAATTTATAGGGATCAAATAGAGGTCGAAAGTTTGGTTGAAACTTGGTAAGTTGGTCGACTAAATAGAAAAATAATAACTGGGTTTTTAGGTTTCTACTTTAGCGATATGGGCAAGACTTTAGACTTAAATAACTTTCGACTCGTTTGATCTTTTTATGAAATTCTTGCTCCTAATTAAAGTTTGCCATGTGAACTTTTAACATACTAAAAATCAGATTTTTCCAAGGTCGTTTGAGGGTCGAAAATCAGGTCCTAAGTATGGTGACTAGTCGAGTGAAATAGAAAATTATATAACTGGAAATTCACTTCTATATTTAGCGATATAAAGCAGATTTTAAGACTCGATATTTCATTGAATACTTGATCATTTTTAGTGATTCCAGTTTCTAAATTTAGCTTGTTGGGTGATCTAAACATGTGCCAAAATCCAAAAATTAATAAGGTCATTCGGATGTTGGTTTCGTGGTCAAAAGTAGGGCTGTGGGGCTGTTTTTCCTACTCGACTGAAATACAGAAAACACAACTCGATGGGTTTTTGAGGGTTTTAATCATTTGTAACTAAGGTTTTTATGTAAGGTGTGATTATATTTGATATGTTTAAACATATTTTACTGACCTTTGATTTACTTCAACAAAAATTCAAAAACCTAGGGTGCGTTAAGGTTCTGTTCGAACAGGCCAAGAAAAAGAAAAAGGAAATTTTTAGTTTTTGATCTTGTTTCATTTTAGATATTATATATTATGGTTTTGAAGAACATGTAACATAAGTAGACAGAATTTAAAAGGGTTTGTATGAACTTACTTAGGGTTTAGCCGATTAGGGTTTTAAGAAAGAATGAAATGATGCCTTGAACTCGACAGTTCTCCCTCTCTTCTGGACCTTCTAGGTTTGTTTTGAGAATATTTTAGGGCTGAGATTAGGACAGGAATAGGCTGTATTTGTTTTAGTGTGTTGGTTCGATTTGGCTGTGGAATGAGAAGGGAGTTAAGTTGCTATTTATAGAAGTGAGAAATTAGGGTTTTGTGGGGTATGAGGAGGGGACATTATATGAAGGCATGGCTGACAGAAAATGGGAGAAGTATGCCACATGGATAGGAGGAGGAGGATGGAGAAAGGAGGGTGATGTGGCCAGTTTTATAGCCATAGTTTGCAACTACCAATGGTGTGTGTTCTTGAAGAAGAAGGGTGACAAGTGGAAGGGTTTTTAGGAGAGGGCATGGAGTGGCTAGGTTCAATGTTTCCTTAAGATACAATTCGGTTTGGTTGTGTAGTTAGGATCGAATCAGATTTTCTAAGGAGGGGCGTGTGAGCTTTGAGTGGTGGTACTTTGTGCTTTAGAGGGTTGTAACTAGGGTTTAGGGAAGGAACTAATTTAGTTAGGAGAGTTGGTTATTTAGAAAATAAGTATGTTTATTATTCTCATTTATGTGATTCGAATTATACATGAAATGGAAAGGAAATCGATTTGAGCTTATAGGAGTTGTATCTTAGGCTTAAATGTGTTGTACAATAATTTAGGAAGTGAGAAAAATATAGTTTTAACATTTATTTAGTTTATAAAAATTATTTGTTGAAGTTTATTATGTTAAAAGGTAATTAAATGGAATTTACAGTTTTTGTGCATTAGACACTTGTACTTTGGCTTTAGAGACTTGTAAATATATTTAAGGAGTTTAGAAAATATAATTTATAAAAGTTATGCATGTAGGGTTTGTAAATTATGCTTTAAAAATAATATAAATGAGATTTTAATAAAGGTTTTGCAAATAAATGATTTTATGCATAAATGACTTTTACTATAGCTTAAATAATTTGTAAACTTAATTTTTTATAAAAATAATCTAGAAATAAATTAGGGTTTGTGAAATGAATACATGAAATAACACTTATGTGAAATTAGGGTTTTATCGGGAGCTGAAATGGAATTAGGGTTTCTAGTGCTTTAGTAACTTGTACATTAACTCAGATATGTTGTATTTTTATATTCTGAGGTTTAGTTATTCATATTTGGTGTTGTGGTAAATTTTAGGGTTTCATAGAAACTCTATTCAGATAATGAATGTTTTGTTAATATGTTCGTTAAGGATTTATCGTAAAATGGTAAATGGTATTCTGTAATGTTTTTATATCATGATGTTTATGAAATAAACATTAGGTTTGTTAGGCAGGTCTTGTGGGAGCACGTTTATCAATGATGTGATCTACGTCACATAAGATGAGAGATACATTCAAATAAAAAAAAATTACCCGTGGAAAAAGGATAATAATTATGTAAAGTAAATAGGAAATTTTACGAGTGGTTACAGTATCCCCCTGTTGAAGGGAATCTCGTCCCGAGATTCGGCCTATGTTGGTTGGAAGGTTGGGAAAAATGATGTATAGGGATAGCTAGATTCAGATTTCTAACTTATCCAGATAGGGAACACGATAAAGGAAAATCGTACAACGATTTGGGTTAGGATGAGAGTTTGATATACTTAAAATGCCTCAAGTTAAAAATAATATTACTTAAAATATTATCTTTTTCTTGGTTCTGATTTCGGATAATGTCGTTTCACTGATAACCCTTGTTTCTTCGTTTAATACCTAAGGATCAAGGTTTGGTCAGTTACATCTCTACTATATAAGCTAAATTTGAATGTTTTGCCACCTGATGTGTCACTATGCAACGGTCAGACTCCTAAAGTGGATGAATAGTGATCTTAACGTTCGAATATAACGGTCGAATATGGCTAGTTTCTTCCTATAAATACCTCATTTCTAATCCTCATTCTTTCATCACAAAATTCCTTTCTAAAAACCTCAAAATGCCGCCTTTGGCAATTATCTTAGCAATTGTGTACATTGTTGCGGTTGTTACCTACATGGCGTATAATCCGGAAGGGGATTTTGGTCTCCAAGGTGCGGTCTTAGTGTTTGTCATACTACTTACAATTGTTGCCTTTTTCATGGATTAGACTTGGGAAAAATAAGTCTTGCGCTAGGGTTACTAGGATGGTCTTAGTTTGTGTTTTCTAGGTAATCCTCAATGTAATAAAGCTTATGTAATCCTTGTAATATTAGCACTTCAGTTGCTAATTATGGTTCTATGTATTATCTTCCAAGAGTTCGAATAAAATCTTAGGGTTTTTCTATCCATAATGTTGTAAAATTCCTATCTTAGAGATGGTGTGTAGTAGCTGTAGACTTTTGCTGTATGAAATCAAAATAGTGGTTTATGAACGATTTGTTTTGTTTCAGCATTTTGCTTTTGAATGAAAATTGGTAGTAGAAAATATGAAAATATAACTGTCCAATTCATCACATGATTCTTCCGGAATTATACATAGTTGATCAGGTTATGTATAATTGAGGACCAAATGATGTAATGTTTCATACAGTCACTGTGATATTTATTCAAAAAGTTTTAGATGGTATTCAACGCTTTATTTTTAAAAAATAGCTTCATGAAAAAATTTCAAAAGCATAGGAAAATTTTTGTCCACACTACAGTGATGGGTTATGGTTTCCTAAGGTATTAATGAAATAACCTCAAAATAAATCTTAGAGTTCATCTAAGGTTTCACTAGGCAACGTTTATGAATAGGGTATGGAGAAATAGAATAGATATGAAGGCTAAACGCTGATTTGGGAATATGAAGGAATTGTTACAGGATAGAGATTTCATAAGATAGAAAGATAATTTATTTAGGTTACGTTCATCATAACTAAGGAGTATCTGAAATGAAAATTACAACTTAAAGAGTTCTAAACCTCAATTTATTCATTACTTCTGAGATATCAAACTTAAAGGTCATACTAGGACATAGATGAGATTCCTTAGTAAGTTCTAGTTTTCTTCCGAATCAGTCTTAGTTTTCCAGTCGGGTTTGAAGCTTGGACATTGTTTCCTATGATGTCCTTTTCCTTTACAATTCCCACACTTGATAGAACAATTTCCATAATGATGTAACTTACATCGCTGACATAGAGGTCGTTTTCCTTGATAACCAACTTTAGGGGTAAGATGCTTGTGATGGCAGGCGGGGTAGTGAGTAGGGATGGTGGGTTCTATTTCACTATGTTTTCGCTTTTGGTTATTTTGTTTAATTCCTAGGGTATGGGTAGGTTTAATCGTTCCTTCCGCTCCTTGGTTATGAACTGGTCTATAACAAGACATATTCATCGTCTTCTCTTCGGTTGTCATCTCATTGTTTTCTAAACGAGCCGTTGTAGCCACCTCGAGCACAGCTGTAATGAGGTTGATTACCAACTTCTGGATAACTTCGGGAGTCATTGGCGCGGTTAACATAGGCATAGTATTTTTCATACTAACGTTCTTCCGAATATGTCTGGTTAAATATCGTAGATAAATGATTAACTCTTGGTATAGCTGCTAAGGAATTAACTAATTCTCTTAGATTTCGGCAACTTTCTTTTCATTCATCAAGGTTCTCTTCCGAAATTTTATCTTATGGGGTTCTATGGTTATTGATGAACTAAAATAAGTACATTTTATTATCATCATTTATCCTATTTATTTGACTTGTTTTATTATATTATGTATGAGAATTGGTGCATTAATGTTTACTTTAGTGATTCTCAGGTAAAAACAAGTATTAGGTGAAACTTGACGATTTTGGACTAATTATGGAGCAAAACAAGCGAAATGTCAAAAGGCTACTGAAATCAAGAAGATCAAGTTCATTCTGCTCCAGATACGCCGCAACATACTTATTACATACGGCGTATCACTATCAAGATTTCGCAAGATACAATCCAAGATACAGGAAGGACATGCGCCGCATAGAGAAATCAAGATACGCCGCATCTTAAGGCGGTGTACGAATATTCTCTGAATATATTAATCTTGGACCCCACGCGAAGTTAAGTCAATGCGCCGCATCTACTTATCCTATGCGCCGCATCTAACCCTCAGACAGAAACTATAAATACCCCAAGGTCAGACGAATTTCGAGGTTGGACAGTGTGCAAAAATCCCATACGTAGAAGTACCAAACCACAGCCGAATTCAGACGATTTAGCAGCACAAGACACACCAGAAACGAAGATACAAGAGCTGTAAGAAGGTCCTGCATGTATTCAATTCATTAAGTAGTTTTGTTTTATTGTATTAGTACACTTTAATTCATCAGGATTGATGGGCTGATTCCATGTGACTACGGAATATCATGGGCACCCCTTAAAATTGCTTTCCCATTAATTAAAGTTTATATGTTGATGTCTTTGGTGACTTTTATTAGTGCATTGATAACCTCTGTGTCTAACTGAGCATTGCTTGGGTCGCCATGCCCCTTCCTCGCCTATTTGTTTTAGCGTCTCTTAAATAAATAGGATAGACATAAGTAATCATTAAGGGTTTACTCGCCGATAAGATTAGAGCCAACGAGAAAGGTTTAACTCGATGCATCGCATCGATCTATACACTTCATATAAAACTAGCAATAAAACAAGTGACAAGCTACTTAATTATCAGGACAGGTTTTCATATTGTCTCAAGTATCTATCTGTGTACGTGTGTGCTATCGCTGATTCGTGCTCATTAGTTTAGTTTACTATTTAATTATAACCAAATCGTGCCAGTCTCTCAAGCTGAACCCCCTTGCGTTAGATTAGGTTGTATAGCTAACTTAGGATATTAAAATACTGATTAGAATAACTAGGTAATACGTTCCACTCTTAGTGATCAACACTCTACTTACCATTATATTCATACTGACCGGGTACACTGCTCGTTAAGTGTGTGTGTTATTGATAAGTCGGCTAAATATAAATTTAAAACTTGAGTAGGCATTAATACTGCTAAACCGCAACGACACATCGCACACATCAGTTATGATACGTCTGGCTGAGAATAGCGTAATATTAATAACTTGATCAATTGTATTTACCAAAAACAATTAATACAAGATCTTTTATTAATATTGCATGGAGTAGGTTTAGGGTTTTCTATCGTTATCTTAAGGGTTAATCCTCAAATTATCTCTGTTGCTTAATGGGCTCTATGTTTAGTTAACTAGGTAAGTGACACTTATTGGGCTCTAGGTATAGTTTATACGAAACTGATGCGTGGTTTTGCAACCTTACAACAGGTTTTACCTCTCGAGGGATCTCAAGAGGCTTACAACCCCACCAGGCAGTGTACCTGACCGATGTAGTATAGTGTAGTGGTAAGTACGGGGGATTGATCGTTCTCCACAGGGAATAGTGTTCGTTAGGTATGAAAAACTACTCTAATAGGTCTAAGGTGAAGGAAGATTATTTTTGTATTTTTATGTTTTTTTATGAAAGCAAGTAAAATCTCGGGTTTGAAGGAGTGGGCGGAATTAGTTGCTAGTCAACTAACCCAAATAACTACAAATGCAAATAAAATAAATAACTGAAAATGAAAAGTGTGGTGAAATTAATATGGAGAGAAATGTGTTTACTTAGATTTCCTTACTCCCTAACTATCTTTTACCGGTTGATTAGTGTGTATTAATTACGTGGATGACGGGTGTATTCCTTAATACCAATCGTGGGGTGGCGTACGTACTTCCCCAACTATATGAACTCCTACTTCACTCCTATGTCGAGCCGGCTAAGAAGCTCCTAACATGGGATCACTAGAATTCGCTCATGCATTAAATACAACCATAAAAACCTAGTACGCATTGGTTCATGTTTCTTAAGACGTTCAAGCAAGTTACCGAATAGGAAGTTAGCCAGTTTTCTTAAGCCTAACATCGATTAACATTCATCCAATACAACTAATAACACACTAATAACCAATAATCAATAATTAGGTTTCATTAGATCTAAGCAAACACAAGATAAATCTAGCCTAGCATGTTAAACAAAAGACAAGAACAAGATAGAATCAAACAACACATAGACATATTGAATGATTAATTGATAACTTATCTTCAATGTAACATGGAAGATCTCAAGGCAAAAAGCCTTGAAAAAGCTGCTAAAATCGTCCTAGGGTTTTTACACACAAAGTTCCTCCCAAAATTCCACACTAATGACAAAAAATTGCAAAACTATATATAGAGAAATAGATCTGACGGCGTCACGTTATGGAGTGTGACGTCGTCACCTCGCCGCTTTTAGGGTTCCCGGATGGCCTTCTTGACACCGTCCCTCTTTAGCTCTCCAAAATCCGTTCTGGCTTATCAAGGCTTGACGCCGTCAGAATTAGGCGTGACACCGTCCCTCTTTAAATTAAACCGTGACGACCTTGATCACTCCAAAGGGTGACGCCGTCAGAATTCCCATGCAAATTTCTCTGGCTTATCATGAGTAATTTTCATATCCACCACTTTTGCCAAGCCATGACGCCATCAAGAATAAATCCTAATGCCGTCACATGTACTTTCCAGCATAATTTTGAGTCTTTGCCGTTTTCTTCACTTTTATGCTCCAAAAACGTCCAAAATGCTTCCTTTTCCAGATTTCTTCTCCAAAGTACCTAAAATGACAAAAGGAACGATTTAGGGCAATATTTGATCAAATAAATACGATTTAGGGCTTAAATGACCCCCTAAAAGCGGTACACTTTTCGCTTCATCAAATACCCTTACACTTGAGATTTGCTTGTCCTCAAGCAAATGCGCTTTTATTCTAATCAAAATACAAGTTAGGGGTCATTTAATGCTAATATAAAAGTAATTACAACAAATAATCGTTCCACTTTAATCATAATAAGCACGGAGATTACAAACTAGCACCTCACAAGTAGTGTTTAGATACTCACATCTCTCAAGTGTCATCAAAATAAATCTCATAAATGAAAACGGATAATATCTCTCACTACCTGTCATAGCAAATAGATTACCATAGGCTTGGGAAAGGATCGAAAACCTCCTCCACTAGGCGTAAGCACCTAAGATAAACTATCAAAGAGGGCTTTTACATGGGTTATAACGTTAGGTGTAGGGATATGATAAACACGGATTTGTTGGATAAGGGATATTTTACTGGTGGCGAGTTAAAGATCTTGATTAATTACATGTACTATACAATGTTGCTAAGCCAAGACTCGACTCGATCTTAAGCTAAAAACAAAATAACAAAAACATAAAATAAACATAAAATGAAACGGGATGGTAGTCCGTATGTTTTTTCTATTTTTCTTTTTCTCTTTTTTTTGTATTTTTCTTGATTTTTTCGATTTTTTTTTTGCATACACTTTTGCCCTACCATCCAAAATAATACATCATAGGGGCGTTGCATTCCCCTTACACTTGAACTTTTACATACTTTACAAATAACTATTCTAATGACTCGAATTAAGATAATTGAAAAACTTGGAGTACTTTTTAAAATATTAAGCACGTATGGGGGTAATAAATGATGTTCTTCCCCATTACTCCATTACACTAGTACTTTACCCATGAGTCCCAATCGTCCCAAAACAATATGTACAAGGATATGACTCGACTTAGCAACCATGTAATCAATTAGATAATTAACTTGGGGTTTAAACAAATGTTGTCACAATAATGCACAAAAATTGAGTGCATACAAGGTGGGCTAAGGCGATTTGGGTGTACATTTAAGTGGGGTGTAAACAAATTCTTCCTTTAAGTAAAATGCTTAAAGGTCGAAACGAAAAGATAGGCTCTGAGGGGTGTACTAGGGGTATCGTGTACTAAAAATGAGTACAACGCAAAGGGTGTGGGAGAATTACTTGACCAATGTAGCCAACGTAATTATAACAAAATCACAGGTGTAAAACAATGGGTTAATCCTAATGCCTCTTATCATGTAGTAAATCTAACTACACGAATGTAGTCTCACTTGTGGCCTCGGAATGGTCCTAACGCAAGTTCTAGAATCTAAGTGCTACCGGTACACACATCATAGCATAAATGCTTTTCCTACCAATTCTAGGGGCGAACCTCACATATTTGGGGGTGGAAAATTTTTTAGTGGTACGGTTTTTGTGCTAGTCATATAACTCCTATCCGTGAGACGCTCATTAAGATCAAAGTTTCACTCCTAAATGTTGTAAAAAAATTTAAATTTGGCACTAAAATTGCCTTAACAGGTATTTCTCTCAGTTTTATTACACATCTACTATTAAACATACAAAAATCAAGCGTAATTGTATTCTCTAAAGTATCGTACTTTTACCCCCCCTTACACTTAAGATGAACATTGTCCCCAATGTTCAAATAACAAGATGTAAAAGCATAAAGTAAAAGAATGAAATCAAATACTCCCCTGATTCGCTCGGCGGATAATGTGGTAACACGGTTAGATCTTCTTCCAAAGTAATGTTGAAGCTCCATGACTAATGCATCGCCATAAGCTTGATTCCACAAACATCTCCTTGTCCAAAATAACCTGTTAAACCTGAGAAAACAAACACGAAAACCTGCATAACATCGGCGGGATAAACTCTATATAAGGATATAATGCTTGTGGAATGATAATTTTGCAGATTCCTGGAGATTATAAGTTAGATATTTAATAAAAACTTTTTATGAAAACAAAACTTTCAAAAATTTTCAGAAAATTAAATCTGACGCCGTCAGAAATGATCTGACAGAATTCTCATGTTAAGTTTCCGGAAAATTTCTGGAAAAACCTATACCTTACTTCCTGGAAATCCTGCAAAACATCATTATGACTCGATACAAGCATTTGACTCAAACAAATACTAATATGTATGTTAATTTAATATTATTACGATTCATGTTCATTTGTGTTCTAATAAACCGATTTGGATTTCCCTTACACTTATCTTTTGCAAAATACCTTTATATGTAGTTAAGACGAAGTTAAAAACAAGATAAAGCATTTTCACAATTTTAGTTTTGAACATGAATCAATAATAATAGAAATTAAGCATGCATACGGAAACAAATAAAATCAAACAAACAAATAAATAAACACACAAAGCAAATAAAGCTTGGGTTGCCTCCCAAGAAGCGCTTTTCTTTATTAACGAGTCTTGTAGCTAGACTCAAAGTCCTTCTACCCAATGTAAGTGAGTTCGTCATCGAGGACGTTTTTAGGGTTAAGCTTGGATTGAAGTTTCCTATTGGTCCGCTTAGTATAATATATCTTTTCAAACTTCTCTCCATCCGGGTCATACAATGTCATCTTAATATGCCATGACCCATCTCCATCTTTGGGTGGTTTGTCCCAATCCCACTTATGATCATCTTCCTCATGAGTCCACTTATTCATTCCGAGGTTAATTGGCAAAACTCCTAGGAAATCAATCATCTTCCTAAAAACTAGAGAGTCTTCAAATGGATCCAATTCGGTGTCCCTAGCCAAGAGTTGTTCTACCGCATGTGTTCGGTTCACAAAGTCCTCTTCTAGGTAAAATGGGCGTTGGGGTCCTATGAAGTCTCTATCAATCCAAGGTCCATATCTAGATGGTCTCCTATTTGATTCTAACCAATGTGGTGTTGGTTCCTCACTAGTATCATAGGCATGTTTCTTAACATCATAGACTGACCAAGTATCACCTTCTCCTACCGCTATCTTAGATTCCTTACAATCAATCATAGCACTAGCGGTCGCCAAAAATCCTCTACCTATCAACAAGGGGCATGTAGGGTCGCTAACCATATCAAGGACGTGGAAATCGGCTAAAATGGTTAGTTTTCCTATGTGTACTAACACGTCTTTAACTACTCCAACCGGGTAAGCAACACTTCCATCCGCTAAGCCTATTATCACCTCGGTTTCTTCAAGTTTTCCTAGTTTTAGAGAGGTGTAGAGAGGTAGCGGGAGTAGGTTAAGGCTTGATCCAAGATCGGCTAATGTGTCATAAGCCTCCGAATTACCGATCTTGCAAGGTAGAACAAATAAGCCCGGATCATCTAACTTCTTAGGTAGCTTGTTTTGAACAAAGGCGGTCCCTTTTTCGCCTAACTTGAGCTTCTTCTCATCCAACACATCAATAACCGGACTTTCAAGGTGGAGCTCCTTGAATTCTTCGTCAAGGTTTTGAGTGGGAGGTGTTTCAACTATGACTTGGGTTTGTTTGAAACACGAGCTCATGGAATTGACCGAATAATATTGTGGACAAGAACTAGGAGACGTAACAGATGAAACGGCGTTGACGTTTAGTTTCGGGTTCTTGACCGTGTTGCTAGGGAGTGCTCCCATTTCTCGGTCATTGAGGGCTTTCAACAAAGTGTCAATCTTATTGGTCATCTCGCTTTGTTGTTGATTGAATTCGGATTCGAATCTAGCTATCCGAGCTTCTTGAGATGCCATAAATTGGGACATCAATCCTTCAAGATGATTGGTACTACCATTGCTGGAAGGATTGTTGTTGAAAGTACGGTTCGTGTTGGAACCGCTTGATTGGAAACGATTAGGTGGGTTGGAAGAATTAGTTTGTTGTGCGTTTTGGTTTTGTTTCCACCTAAGGTTTGGGTGATTTCTCCATGAGGGGTAGTATGAATCACCGTAAGGGTTTGGCTCGGGTTTGAAAGTGTACCACTTGTCTCCCGCTCCGTCGGTACGCGAGGATGCGTAGTCCGCAAAAGCTTGTTCGGGGAGTTCCATGCAATCACGAGTGTCGTGGGGACCACTACATAATTCACATGAAGAAGTGATTTTGTTCACTTGGCTTGAAGATTTAGGAGCCTCGTAGGATTTCATAAGAAACTTGACTTTATCTTCAAGTTCTATGATCCTACGGTTGGAAGTGCTTGAATTGTTCGAAGGCAAAGATATTGCCTTGACCGTTTTATTCAAATCACGGGGATCATTCCAACTTTCGTTGTCATAAAGAGCAAGATCTTCTATGAGATCCCATGATTGTTCCGCACTTAGATCACGTAGCTTACCACCGGCCGATTGGTCAATGGTTTGCCTCGTGGAGAGATTGATATGGTCATAGAAGATTTGGACTTGGAGCCAAAGTTCTATGCCATGGTGAGGGACTTTTTGGAGTAAGTCCTTGAATCGAGTCCATGCCTCGTAGAGGGTTTTGCCTTGACGTTGTTGGAACATCAAGATATCATTCCTTAGCTTGGTAGTTCTTCCCGGTGGGAAAAACTGAGCAAGGAAACGAGTGGTGAGATCATCCCAAGAGGTGATGGATCCTGCGGGTAGACGCTCTAGCCACTGACTAGCTTGGTCCCGCAAAGAGAATTGAAAGAGACGCAGTCGGGTCGTCTCTCGAGTGGCAACATCAAGGTCTATGGAATCAACAATTTTGAGAAAGTCCTTGAGGTGTTGAATAGGATCTTCAGAACGAAGTCCATGGAATGCGCATCCGCTTTGCACCAACCGGATGGTGTCGGATCGCAAGGGTGTGACATTGGCTCCTTGAGTGAGCTCAATGGTGTTTCGATAGCCATGGTGGCTAGGACGGGAATACTCTCCTAAGGTACGGGCTCTAGGAGGTGGTTGTGGTTGTTGTGGTTGTGGGTTGTCGGGATCAAGGATATTACCACCTTCCATGATGTCGGATGGTAATGGTTACGAACAAAGAAACGAAGAAAAAAGATAGACTAAAGAAAACCTAGAAAAATAAAATAAAAATCTCACTAGAAAGGAATCTAGTGAGTAGACCTAATAAAATAAAAATTCAACCTAAACAATAACTATTCCCCGGCAACGGCGCCAAAAACTTGATGCGTGGTTTTGCAACCTTACAACAGGTTTTACCTCTCGAGGGATCTCAAGAGGCTTACAACCCCACCAGGCAGTGTACCTGACTGATGTAGTATAGTGTAGTGGTAAGTACGGGGATTGATCATTCTCCACAGGGAATAGTGTTCGTTAGGTATGAAAAACTACTCTAATAGGTCTAAGGGTGAAGGAAGATTATTTTTGTATTTTTATGTTTTTTTATGAAAGCAAGTAAAATCTCGGGTTAGAAGGAGTGGGCGGAATTAGTTGCTAGTCAACTAACCCAAATAACTACAAATGCAAATAAAATAAATAACTGAAAATGAAAAGTGTGGTGAAATTAATATGGAGAGAAATGTGTTTACTTAGATTTCCTTACTCCCTAACTATCTTTTACCGGTTGATTAGTGTGTATTAATTACGTGGATGACGGGTGTATTCCTTAATACCAATCGTGGGGTGGCGTACGTACTTCCCCAACTCTATGAACTCCTACTTCACTCCTATGTCGAGCCGGCTAAGAAGCTCCTAACATGGGATCACTAGAATTCGCTCATGCATTAAATACAACCATAAAAACCTAGTACGCATTGGTTCATGTTTCTTAAGACGTTCAAGCAAGTTACCGAATAGGAAGTTAGCCAGTTTTCTTAAGCCTAACATCGATTAACATTCATCCAATACAACTAATAACACACTAATAACCAATAATTAATAATTAGGTTTCATTAGATCTAAGCAAACACAAGATAAATCTAGCCTAGCATGTTAAACAAAAGACAAGAAAAAGATAGAATCAAACAACACATAGACATATTGAATGATTAATTGATAACTTATCTTCAATGTAACATGGAAGATCTCAAGGCAAAAAGCCTTGAAAAAGCTGCTAAAATCGTCCTACGGTTTTTACACACAAAGTTCCTCCCAAAATTTCACACTAATGACAAAAAATTGCAAAACTATATATAGAGAAATAGATCTGACGGCGTCACGTTATGGAGTGTGACGTCGTCACCTCGCCGCTTTTAGGGTTCCCGGATGGCCTTCTTGACGCCATCCCTCTTTAGCTCTCCAAAATCCGTTCTGGCTTATCAAGGCTTGACGCCGTCAGAATTAGGCGTGACGCCGTCCCTCTTTAAATTAAACCGTGACGACCTTGATCACTCCAAAGGGTGACGCCGTCAGAATTCCCATGCAAATTTCTCTGGCTTATCATGAGTAATTTTCATATCCACCACTTTTGCCAAGCCATGACGCCGTCAAGAACAAATCCTGACGCCGTCACATGCACTTTCCAGCATAATTTTGAGACTTTGCCGTTTTCTTCACTTTTATGCTCCAAAAACGTCCAAAATGCTTCCTTTTCCAGATTTCTTCGCCAAAGTACCTAAAATGACAAAAGGAACGATTTAGGGCAATATTTGATCAAATAAATACGATTTAGGGCTTAAATGACCCCCTAAAAGCGGTACACTTTTCGCTTCATCAGAAACCATTTGTCTATTTAAACAAATGATAAGATTTTAAGGAAAGTCATTACTTAAATGCACAGCATTATAGTAAGACATGATGGAAAATAATTTATTCTCAACAATAATATATACAACAAAAGATATTTGTTATACATTTATTGATTGATTACAAACTCTGAAGATTTTGGGTTTATTGGAAAATACAGGAAATACCTAACCAAATACTATTTGGTACAGTAAACACAACGTTGTTACACATGAGTTTGAGATCAGCCACGTCCTTGACGTAAAATCTTAATTTCATTCTCAAGTTGTAGTTGTGAGATTTCCATTTCCAAGAAACGCTCCTGAAATTCCGTGTTCACCTTTATCTGACTGTCCAGCATAGATTCCAAAGTAAAAATCTTCTGACCCTGGCAGATTGCCGTCTCTCTGGCCATCCATAGGGTTCTCTCAATCTCCGTCACTCTATCACGTAGTTGACTGTTTTCCCTCTTCGCATGACGAATCCTATAATCTAGGCTTTTATACTTATGTTCGTGCGTATTCTTCATTCGTTCAACACTTGCTTCCAAGTCAAACACCGTTCTTCTTTCGGCATCGGTCCTTCTAAACAGAGTGTCGAAATTACGGTCGTACCACTCGAAACGTAAATGTGGTAACTCCTCCAAATGTTTAGCGTGATTGTCGAGAGTACTAGCGTGTTCATAAAGAAGAGTCCACATGGGATCTTTAGGTTCAGGGGAATTAGGCGTAGATATAGCATCTGGGAAATTTAATATTGGGGTTTTGGGAGTATTAGCTTCTAGACGATTCGATTCATCATCTTTCTGAATTGTTTCTTGGTGGGAGTTTTGTCCAACCTCAAATGTTGTTGGGCAACCAATAAACTTTTCATCAGATGGGGATTTCCTAAGGGAGTGGGTAGGTGATGTACAAATAGTACGGAAAGTCGTTTCGTTAGGTTCGGGAGTTTCGGGGACATGATACTGTAGTAACCCGTAAAAATGAAAATAAGCAATTCTAATATTTGCAAATAAAGCAAATCAAATAGTTATCAGATAGGGGAATTATTAATGCCAAATAATCATAATAAAGGATGCACTAAATACTGAAACATACCTGGCACGGAAGGCATAGGACTTTATGATGTAAGTTTATTTATTTTTGAAAACGCGGTTATAGTCCAATGTTTAAAAACACTTGGTTCTCTATAACCATGAGCTCTGATACCACTCTGTAACACCCCCGTTTTTGATATTCGCAGCGGAAATATAAGTTGGGGTGCTACTAAACAGTTCACAGTCATGATAATAGAAAACGACTCGAAAATGAGACGTTTTAGATAAAATTGTTATCATTCATTTATATCAGAGTTACAATATGCAGGTCCCAGCAGGAGATTCTCAAAATACATTTATAAAAATATATTATTGGTTTGAATGATAACATAGTCCATAGCCAATCCCGTGCCAATCCATGCTTCCGATAACCTGAGAATACATGCTAAAACGTCAACACAAAGGTTGAGTGAATTCATAAAGTTTAGTAAATGAAAATGTTTCATTTATTCAGAAATAAGCCAGTTTCTGATGTCAAAAATACTTTGTTCCAGTTATTCATAAATAAGCCCTTTTCAATATTTCAGAAAATAAGCCCTTTTTTAGTTATTCGGAAATACATCGTTCAGTTCAGTTGGAAATCATTTAAACACAAGATTAAATATAATAATTGGCACACACATAATTATTATCAGGGAAAGATGTATTTTATTGCGCTAAGCCTCATGACACGCAAAACATTAACAGAACATCAACAGTCATGAACTAATGATGTAATAGTTACCCCATAATTAAATGTAGGTAACCTTGCCCCCGGGTAGGAGATAGCCACATCTCTTTATTCATCTCAAATATAATGCTTTGGGTTACGTTACGGTAACACAAAGGGGTTGTCAGCCCAATAGATCTATCCACAATATTCGCGCTCACCCTAGTTTGCGGGTGATTAGAGGTTCATGATGGGCGGTCTTTTGGCTTAATCTAACTTAGCGTAAGGCAATAAAATAAGAATAACGTTGGGATAATACTTGTGTTTAATACGGAAAAAGTCCATTAGTGATTCATAAATCATGTAAATGCAAACAGTGTTTGCCAATCTTGCCAATTTAATTCATATCATATGAAAATAAGGGCTATGAAATTTATATCAATATATGAAAACTTAGAATTGCTTGTGAAAGTAAAAACAGATAATTGAGCATGTATCTCCCCCAAAATAATTCAAAACATGTAAAAAGTAGGGGTTATGAACTCACCTGATCAGTCTGGATGGAAAACAAATGAAAGAAAGTTGATAAACGTCTCCGGTCAAAGAACCTGGGTTGTTATGCCAATATTTAGTAATTATTTCTAATGATTATAGTTTATTCCATTTCGTTCTGTTTTGTTGTTTGGTTGATGGTTAAATGTTTTAATTGAGCCAATATGTAGTTTCAAAAGTAAGATTTTATCTTATCTTTTATCTGTAAGTTTTGGGTTCGGTTTGTTTGTTAAATATATATCTTTCGTTCGTTCGTCAGTAAAATAACATGTTACGTTAATATTGAGTCGGAAAATAAAAATAGAAAGGATAAAAATAATGGTTAGGAAAAGTTATACTTTAATCCCTAAGGTTTGGTCAAATGACAGTTTATACCCTGGACTTTTGGAAAATGACAGTTTCTACCCTCAAGTTTCAAAAATGACAATTTCTACCCTGTTCATTTAATATTGCCAAAAATAACCCTTGATTATATTTATTTACAAAATCAACCCTAAAAACTTTAATTTAATAAAAATCACACTCATGAAATATAGGACTTGGCTAGAGTTTTGGACGCGAATAACTTTACGAAAACTAAATGATTTTTCGTGTTCTTGGTTTCTAGTAAAAGTCAGCTAGGTCGACTTTAGATATGACAAAATTCATATTTTATAGAAGTCGTTCGATACTCGAAATAAATCACTAAAGTCGACTAGATATCATGTTTTTATAAAAATCGGGTAAAAGGGTTTTTAAACTAGTGATGACTCCACCTTTGGACTCGAATATTTTCTAAACCACTCGATGGTTTAAATTATTTTTCTTTCTAAAAATAGTTTGCTACATGAACTTTAATATGCCAGAGACTCGAAATTTATAGGGATTAAATAGAGGTCGAAAGTTTGGTTGAAACTTGGTAAGTTGGTCGACTAAATAGAAAAATAATAACTGGGTTTTTAGGTTTCTACTTTAGCGATATGGGCAAGACTTTAGACTTAAATAACTTTTGACTCGTTTGATCTTTTTATGAAATTCTTGCTCCTAATTAAAGTTTGCCATGTGAACTTTTAACATACTAAAAATCAGATTTTTCCAAGGTCGTTTGAGGGTCAAAAATCAGGTCCTAAGTATGGTGACTAGTCGAGTGAAATAGAAAATTATATAACTGGAAATTCACTTCTATATTTAGCGATATAAAGCAGATTTTAAGACTCGATATTTCATTGAATACTTGATCATTTTTAGTGATTCCAGTTTCTAAATTTAGCTTGTTGGGTGATCTAAACATGTGCCAAAATCCAGAAATTAATAAGGTCGTTTGGATGTTGGTTTCGTGGTCAAAAGTAGGGCTGTGGGCTGTTTTTCCTACTCGACTGAAATACAGAAAACACAACTCGATGGGTTTTTGAGGGTTTTAATCATTTGTAACTAAGGTTTTTATGTAAGGTGTGATTATATTTGATATGTTTAAACATATTTTACTGACCTTTGATTTACTTCAACAAAAATTTAAAAACCTAGGGTGCGTTAAGGTTCTGTTAGAACAGGCCAAGAAAAAGAAAAAAGAAATTTTTAAGTTTTTGATCTTGTTTCATTTTAGATATTATGTATTATGGTTTTTAAGAACATGTAACATAAGTAGACAGAATTTAAAAGGGTTTGTATGAACTTACTTAGGGTTTAGCCGATTAGGGTTTTAAGAAAGAATGAAATGATGCCTTGAACTCGACAGTTCTCCCTCTCTTCTGGACCTTCTAGGTTTGTTTTGAGAATGTTTTAGGGCTGAGATTAGGACTGGAATAGGCTGTATTTGTTTTAGTGTGTTGGTTAGATTTGGCTGTGGAATGAGAAGGGAGTTAAGTTGCTATTTATAGAAGTGAGAAATTAGGGTTTTGTGGGGTATGAAGAGGGGACATTGTATGAAGGCATGGCTGACAGAAAATGAGAGAAGTATGCCACATGGATAGGAGGAGGAGGAGGAGAAAGGAGGGTGATGTGGCCGGTTTTATAGCCATAGTTTGCAACTACCAATGGTGTGTGTTCTTGAAGAAGAAGGGTGACAAGTGGAAGGGTTTTTAGGAGAGGGCATGGAGTGGCTAGGTTCAATGTTTCCTTAAGATACAATTCGGTTTGGTTGTGTAGTTAGGATCGAATCAGATTTTCTAAGGAGGGGCGTGTGAGCTTTGAGTGGTGGTACTTTGTGCTTTAGAGGGTTGTAACTAGGGTTTAGGGAAGGAACTAATTTAGTTAGGAGAGTTGGTTATTTAGAATTATACATGAAATGGAAAGGAAATCGATTTGAGCTTATAGGAGTTGTATCTTAGGCTTAAATGTGTTGTACAATAATTTAGGAAGTGAGAAAAATATAGTTTTAACATTTATTTAGTTTATAAAAATTATTTGTTGAAGTTTATTATGTTAAAAGGTAATTAAATGGAATTTATAGTTTTTGTGCATTAGAAACTTGTACTTTGGCTTTAGAGACTTGTAAATATATTTTAGGAGTTTAGAAAATATAATTTATAAAAGTTATGCATGTAGGGTTTGTAAATTATGCTTTAAAAATAATATAAATGAGATTTTAATAAAGGTTTTGCAAATAAATGATTTTATGCATAAATGACTTGTACTATAGCTTAGATAATTTGTAAACTTAATATTTTATAAAAATATTCTAGAAATAAATTAGGGTTTGTGAAATGAATAAATGAAATAACACTTATGTGAAATTAGGGTTTTATCGGGAGCTGAAATGGAATTAGGGTTTCTAGTGCTTTAGTAACTTGTACATTAACTCAGATATGTTGTATTTTTATATTCTGAGGTTTAGTTATTCATATTTGGTGTTGTGGTAAATTTTAGGGTTTCATATAAACTCTATTCAGATAATGAATGTTTTGTTAATATGTTCATTAAGGATTTATCGTAAAATGGTAAATGGTATTCTGTAATGTTTTTATATCATGATGTTTATGAAATAAACATTAGGTTTGTTAGGCAGGTCTTGTGGGAGCACGTTTATCAATGATGTGATCTACGTCACATAAGATGAGAGATACATTCAAATAAAAAAAAATTACCCGTGGAAAAAGGATAATAATTCTGTAAAGTAAATTGGAAATTTTACGAGTGGTTACAATTAGTCTCTAGTGCCTTTGCCCCATTACCCTTGCCTTAGATGATTAATTGCTTTAATTCTCTAAATTGCTAGATATAACTTATTGCTTGCTTATTTATTTAACTTATATGCCATGCATGCTTAATATGTTTATCTATTGCCTCAAAGAGTGGGACTTGCCTAAAACCAAAAGCTCAAAACATAGCCATCCTCACTTATTTCTGCAGAAAAACCTATTTCTGGAACCCAGAAAGGTACCAGATGGGCGGCCCCCTTAATTCATAAGGTGGCCCCCTTAATTATTAAGGGGACCGCCCATAATTAAGGGGACCGGCCATCTGCTGGGCAGGTTCACAGAATCTTTTTCTGCTTTTTAGCCTATTTGATCCTATCTTTCCCCAAATTCACAAACACATTCTGTCCTAATCACCCAACAAGCCTATCCATTCCTAAACCATACAAATCCTCCACTATAAATAATCCCATTCCTCACCATATTCAATCATCCCATCAAGTCTTCTCCCATCAACCAAAAACCAAAAACCTCAAAGCTAGCAAGGATGACCTTAAAACCCGGGTGGAAAAGAAAACCTCACCCTCACCACAAGTCCATCACAAATGGTGCGACTAGACAACCAACACCTCCATCATCATTCATCCCCAACTACTCTCCAAGATCACAACCTCATTCCATTGAACCATTTCACAAACCCTATCATTTTGGCCAAACATCCACATTCATTCCAAACTACTCCCCTAAACATCAAACCAACTTCAATGGAATTCTTGAAAACCCTCATCACCTTGGTCAAACATCAAACTTTACCTCAAATCATACACCCCAATACCATCCATTTCCACCAAATAACCAAATCCCCATTCATGAAAGGCAAAAGCTTCATGAAGAGATTAACCAAATCCATGATCTTAGTGATCTCCTTGCTATGCACCTCACACAACGCAACAAGGGACAACCTCCATCCTTACCTTACTCAAATTGCCTACCCCACTCTCTTAACTTGGATCAAGTTACAAACCACACCCACTATTGCCCTTGTTGCATCTTCCTTCAAAAACAAATTCTCCACTTAAGTGAAGATATTTCTTGGATCAAATATCTACTCACTCGTCCTCATCCCATTCCACCCCTAAGACGATATAACATCGCTGGATCCGCTCCAATTCCCTCACCATCACATAACTAAAACCCATCCATATGCCTTCCGCCCCAAAATAAAATCCCTCACTCTTTTGTGTCGCAAGCAAGTCCAATCGCTCTTCTTGGCAATATGAGGACCATTAGTGTTTTTAAGTTATGTTGTAATCGTTATGTTTTAAGCATTTTATGTAATGTAATGATGATTCATATGTTATACATGATCATCTTGAATGCATGAATAAATTAGTTGGTTGTTCTAAATATTTTTGCTATGCATATATATGTGTCTTGTGTTTCTTAACTTGTTTTTGCAGCCAAGATTTCCATAGCTCATCTCCTTGGTGCCCTCGAACAAGGGGGAGCACACATCAAGGGGGAGTTCTCGTCCCGACAAAGCTTGTCGGCATAACCTTTTTGATTCAACAAAAAGGGGGTGAAGTGAATGTAAACTCACTAAATACTTGTCCAAAAATAAATTTTTGGTTTAATGAGTTTAAGTTTTGTAATCATCAAAAAGGGGGAGATTGTTGACATAAATAATGCCTAAAAACATTATTAATACTTATTCATATCTCTATGTTTTAATGATCACAAAATATAAACTCATTAAACATAAACTTATCAAATAAACAAGTATTTAGTTGTAAATTTTCATTTCTACAACTTAATCACTTAAGGTATGAATAAACAAGTGCTTAATGTATTATATGATCAAAGGAACATTTTTATTAATCTCTAAACTTTTTATAAAATGTCAAAAACATTTTATATATTTTTGAAAAACATTTTTGGTATTAAATAAATATGTTTAATCTTTTATAAAAATATGAATTCAAATTTTCAACCAAAAATGGCAAAAATGTTCCAGAAAAACCTTCCCCACAAAAGGACAAAACTGGCCAACGTTCAGCAGGGGCGGCCCCCTTAATTCTTAGAGGCGGCCCCCTTAAAATTAAGGGGACCGCCCCCCTATTTAAGGGGACCGCCCCCGCTCCAGTAGCTCTCAGATTTTGCCTATAAATACTGGTTTTTCTCTGGACTTTTACCTCACCTCTTGCACTAAAAACTTTCTGGTTTAGATCTCATTTCATATTTTCAAAAACCCTTTGATCATATAATTATAAGCTTTTGTTTCAAGTGATCCAAAGCTTCAACCTCTCAAGTGCAAGAGAAGAATACTTCTATCCTTCAAGACAAGAAGTATTACAACTTGGTGTATCTCTTCCATCCAAGTTGTTGGTGTATCATAATTGTAAATCATTCATTCATTTGTACATGTTGTGTATATTTGTTAGATAGGTGTGTGTATAATTGTATAGGTTAGATTAGTGTGTAAGTAGTGAAGTTGTGAAGTTAAGGTGTGTAAGTAGTGAAGGTGTGAAGAAGTAGAGAAGTACATAAGTAGTGCTAGGTCGTGAAGTAGTCGTGAAGCTATAGTGAAGAAGGTGTGAACAAGTCGTGAAGAAGGTGTGAAGAAGTTGTGTTGTGAAGTTGTGAGATTGGTTCTAGCTACGATTAGAACCCGACATTTAGCTTTGTGTCGTTAAGCCGGTGTAAGCAAAAGTTGTGTAAGGTTTTCTCCGCCATAAGGGAGCTTGTTGATATAGTGAAGAAAACTCTCGGGTTAGGTGCTCGGGGAGTGGAGTAGGGCAAGAAAGGTGTCCTTGTAGCCGAACCACTATAAATCCTCTATCTCTCAGTTAGATCTTTCCATCTCTATCTTTTATTTTATTCCATTACTTTACTTGCATTGCTAGTTTAGATATACTTATATTTGTTCATATTGTTCAAGAGTTGACTTCACTTAAATTCGAATCTAAGTTTTTAAAAGTAAACAAAGGTTTTCATAATAAAATAAAAAGACGTAAAACTATTCAACCCCCCTTCTAGTTTTCCACAATTGGTATCAAGAGCCACGTCAAACAAGATTTTTAAAATAAACTGTATTTTAAAACTTGAAACGATCTATGGAATCTGAAAAATATTTAGAAGGGCAATCTATGCAAAGACCACCACTATTTGAAAGTGATGGTTTTCTGTATTGGAAAAATAGATTCGAAACTTATGTGAAATCAAAAGATCTTGATCTTTGGCATGTTATTACCTTTGGTGATTTTCCTCCTATTCAAAATAATCCTTTAACTAAAATAGATGAAATTGTACCTTTTGAAAAACAAAATGATGATTTGAAAAAGAAACTAGCAAAAAATAATGAGGCTAAAATGGTAATTTATAATGCGTTACCACGCAAAGAATATGAAAGAATTTTTATGTGTCAAACCGCAAAAGAAATTTGGGATTCTTTACTAATCACTCACCAAGGTAATAGTCAAGTCAAAGATAAGAAAATAGATCTTCTTGTTCAACAATATGAACAATTTACAATTCCTGAAGAGGAATCTATTGATAATGCATTTGCTAAATTTAACACAATCATCACAAGTTTAAAAGCACTTGATGAGACTTTTTCTAGCAAAAATTGTGTAAGGAAATTTCTTAGGGCATTACATCCGAAATGGCGTGCGAAGGTCACAGCGATTGAAGAATCGAAGAACTTGATGACGTTATCACTTGATGAACTTATCGGCAACTTGAAGGTTCATGAAGAAATTGTAAAGAGGGACTCGGAAACGGTCAAGAGCAAGAAAGATCAAATCAAGTCTCTCGCGCTAAAAGCCAAAAAGGAACTTAGTGATGACGATGATTCAAGTGACGATAGTGAAGACAAAGAATATGCAATGGCCGTAAGAGAATTCAAGAAATTCTTCAAGAGACGAGGAAGATTCACGAGACAACCTCGAGATGAAAGAAGATCGCTTCAAAGAAATAGGAATGATAATTACGGGAAAAGAAAGTGCTTTAGATGTGGAAGCCAAAACCATCTCATTGGCGAGTGTCCAAAGCCACCGGGTTATGACTACCAAAGCGCTTTTGTTAGCGGAGCATGGAGTGATAGCGACAAAGACGAAGCGGACAAAGTAAATGACGAAAAATGTCTTGTAGCTCAAGCCACCGATGAAATATGTCTAGGAATAAATTTGGAGCCCGACGAATGGATCAAGGATAGTGGATGCTCGAAGCACATGACGGGAACCCGCAAGCTATTCTCCTCCTACAAGGCATACAACGGAGGTAATGTTATTTTCGGTAGTGATTTTCGTGGAAAAATCATTGGCAAAGGTACGATCTCTCAAGACTCCCTAACTATTGAAAATGTTGAGCATGTAGATAATTTAACATATAACTTGTTTAGTATAGGACAAATATGTGATAATAAGTGTAGGGTTACCTTTACAAGTAAAGATAGCGAAATAGTTAAGGACGGAAAGGTCATAGGTAGAGGAATTAGGAAAGGTGGCGTATATGTTATGAAACTAGGAAATAAACCGGAAGATAAAATATGTCTAGCAACCTTAGATGAAAACTCTACATTGTGGCATAGGAGATTAGGTCATGCAAATATGCAACAAATACAATCCCTAGCCTCTAAGGAATTAGTTAGAAACTTGCCTAACCTAAGATATAACCAACACTTTTGCGATGCGTGTAAAATAGGAAAACAAGCACATGCTAGTCACAAAGCTAAGAATATAGTCACCACTACTAGATGCCTTGAATTATTACACATGGACCTTTTTGGTCCATCCGCAGTGCAGAGTTACGGAGGTAACCGTTATACCTTAGTAATTGTAGACGACTATTCACGATACACGTGGACTAGTTTTTTAAGTGATAAAACCGAAGCCTTTAATAAGTTTGAAATATTTAGTAAAATGATTCAAAATAAATTAGGATGTTCTATAGTATCCATTAGGACGGAACATGGTCGGGAATTTGATAACGAAGTGCAGTTCGGAAAATATTGTGATTTAAATGGAATATCTCACAATTTCTCCGCTCCTCGCACTCCACAATCAAATGGGGTAGTAGAAAGAAAGAATCGAACATTACAAGAAATTAGTAGAACAATGCTAAATGAACAATCTATCCCACAAAATTTTGGTGCCATGCCGTAGATACATCAACATATATAATAAATAGAGTTTCAATTAGGCTAATTTTAGGAAAAACCCCATATGAGTTATTAAAAGGTAGAAAACCTAATCTAAATTACTTTAGGGTATTCGGGAGAAAATGTTTTGTTCTCAATACAAAAGATTATCTTACTAAGTTTGATCCTAAGTCAAACGAAGGAATCTTTCTAGGGTATTCTCAAAATAGTAAAGCATACATAATACTTAATAAACACACAATGAAAGTAGAAGAGTCCTTAAATGTAACATTTGATGAAACTCCACCACCACCTAAGACATTTTCCCTAGAAGATGATGACCTAGTTGAAAAAGAAGCTATTGAGGTTAGTAAAATTAAACCCTTAGGCGATGATAATGAAGATATAACTTTAGGAGATAACGAAATTGTAAATGTTAAGGAATCTAAATCACACCCGTTAGATAATATAATAGGAAACCTAAATCAAAGAACCCTTAGATCACAAGCTTAAGATAAAAATAACTTCTTTTGTTTCCTATCAACTATAGAACCTAAAAATATAAATGAGGCATTAAAAGATGAAACTTGGGTTATGGCTATGCAAGAAGAACTAAATCAATTTAAGACTAATGACGTTTGGGAACTAGTCCCAAATCCCATGAATATGACCATCATAGGAACTAAATGGGTTTATAGAAATAAGTTAGATTAAAATGGAATAGTCACTAGGAACAAAGCTAGGTTAGTTGCCCAAGGTTATAATCAACAGGAAGGAATTGATTATGACGAAACTTATGCCCCCGTAGCTAGATTACAATCTATAAGAATACTTCTTGCCTATGCATGCGCCCTAGATTTTAAGTTATTTCAAATGGACGTGAAAAGTGCATTCCTTAACGGTTTTATCAATGAGGAGGTATACGTGGCACAACCTCCAGGATTCATTGACTTCGCAAAACCTGATTATGTTTATAAACTCAAGAAAGCTTTATATGGACTCAAACAAGCTCCCAAGGCTTGGTATGATCGATTAAAAGCATTTCTTATTAAACATGATTATTCCATGGGAATGGTAAATAACACTCTTTTCACGAAAAAGAAAAGCCCAAATCTCATCATTGTCCAAATATATGTCGACGACATTATATTCGGATCGACTTGTCAGGATATGTGTGATGAATTCGCCAAAATCATGCATGATGAGTTTGAGATGAGTATGATGGGTGAACTTAATTTCTTCCTAGGATTACAAATAAAACAATTAGAAGATGGAATATTTTTTATTCAATCTAAGTACATTAAGGAAATGCTTAAGAAATTTGGATTAGAAGATGCTAAGCCCATGAAAACACCAATGTCTACGGAAGTGAAACTCACAAGAGATGAAGAGGGTGAGTCTGTAGAAAACACTAAGTATAGAGAAATGATAGGTAGTTTACTATACTTAACGGCAAGTAGACCGGATATCATGTTTAGTGTCTGCCTTTGTGCTCGCTTTCAGGAGGATCCCAAAACCTCTCACCTAGAAGCGGTTAAGCGTATCTTCCGATACATTAAAGGCACTATACACTTAGGATTATGGTATCCTAAGATATCCGGCATAGAAACGATCGTCTATGCGGATTCGGATCATGCGGGAGACTACGTGGATAGAAAAAGCACTAGCGGAATTTGCACGCTCATGGGATGTTGTCTAACATCTTGGTTCTCAAAGAAGCAAACCGCTCTTGCTATTTCTACTACAGAAGCCGAATATGTAAGCGCTGGAAAGGCATGTCAACAAGCACTATGGATGAAACAAGCTCTCGTAGATTATGGCATTAGGTTAGATAATGTCCCAATTATGTGTGATAATAAAGGTGCTATAGATTTAAGTAAGAACCCCGTTCAACACTCTAGGACTAAACATATAGAAATACGCCACCATTTCCTCCGCGATAACGTTCAAAAAGGAAACATATCCATAGAAAAGGTTGCATCGAAAGATAACATAGCAGATATATTCACTAAACCCCTTAAGCGCGAACTATTTAACCACTTACGTTTAGGATTAGGAATGATGGAACAAATTGACTAATTTTTTTTTCCTTTCTTTTCTCTCCTGAGTCTAGGAATCTATTTTGCACAAAATTAAAGATTGGGAAACATTTTTCTTTTGCATAAATATTTTTACAAAACCCAATCTATTTTCTTCAAATCATTCTCACATCTAGGAAAATACATGAAAACCATTTTTTTACATTGTTGAATAATGCTAAAAACATCTCTTTTCTTCATGCATAAGATCTTACATGAATTGTCAAAATATATAATCTAATATATATCTTTGATATTCATATATTGAGCAAAATCAAATCAAGGAGACTTTGGATTGTTTCTTAGAAAATTTTTGCATTTAGGAGTCGAAACAATCTCATCTCCACATTTGTTGCATATAGGCACACACTAGAACAAGATTATTGATCACATCCTCACAATTGTTCCATCATCAAGTCCCCATTAGTCTCTAGTGCCTTTGCCCCATTACCCTTGCCTTAGATGATTAATTGCTTTAATTCTCTAAATTGCTAGATATAACTTATTGCTTGCTTATTTATTTAACTTATATGCCATGCATGCTTAATATGTTTATCTATTGCCTCAAAGAGTGGGACTTGCCTAAAACCAAAAGATCAAAACATAGCCATCCTCATTTATTTCTGCAGAAAAACCTATTTCTGGAACCCAGAAAGGTACCAGATGGGTGGCCCCCTTAATTCATAAGGTGGCCCCCTTAATTATTAAGGGGACCGCCCATAATTAAGGGGACCGGCCATCTGCTGGGCAGGTTCACAGAATCTTTTTCTGCTTTTTAGCCTATTTGATCCTATCCTTCCCCAAATTCACAAACACATTCTGTCCTAATCACCCAATAAGCCTATCCACTCCTAAACCATACAAATCCTCCACTATAAATAATCCCATTCCTCACCATATTCAATCATCCCATCATGTCTTCTCCCATCAACCAAAAACCTCAAAGCTAGCAAGGATGACCTTAAAACCCGGGTGGAAAAGAAAACCTCACCCTCACCACAAGTCCATCACAAATGGTGCGACTAGACAACCAACACCTCCATCATCATTCATCCCCAACTACTCTCCAAGATCACAACCTCATTCCATTGAACCATTTCACAAACCCTATCATTTTGGCCAAACATCCACATTCATTCCAAACTACTCCCCTAAACATCAAACCAACTTCAATGGAATTCTTGAAAATCCTCCTCACCTTGGTCAAACATCAAACTTTACCTCAAATCATACACCCCAATACCATCCATTTCCACCAAATAACCAAATCCCCATTCATGAAAGGCAAAAGCTTCATGAAGAGATTAACCAAATCCATGATCTTAGTGATCTCCTTGCTATGCACCTCACACAACGCAACAAGGGACAACCTCTATCCTCACCTTACTTAAATTGCCTACCCCACTCTCTTAACTTGTATCAAGTTACAAACCACACCCACTATTGCCCTTGTTGCATCTTCCTTCAAAAACAAATTCTCCACTTAAGTGAAGATATTTCTTGGATCGAATATCTACTCACTCGTCCTCATCCCATTCCACCCCTAAGACGATATAACATCGCTGGATCCGCTCCAATTCCCTCACCATCACATAACTAAAACCCATCCATATGCCTTCCACCCCAAAATAAAATCCCTCACTCTTTTGTGTCGCAAGCAAGTCCAATCGCTCTTCTTGGCAATATGAGGACCATTAGTGTTTTTAAGTTATGTTGTAATCATTATGTTTTAAGCATTTTATGTAATGTAATGATGATTCATATGTTATACATGATCATCTTGAATGCATGAATAAATTAGTTGGTTGTTCTAAATATTTTTGCTATGCATATATATGTGTCTTGTGTTTCCTAACTTGTTTTTGCAGCCAAGATTTCCATAGCTCATCTCCTTGGTGCCCTCGAACAAGGGGGAGCACACATCAAGGGGGAGTTCTCGTCCTGACAAAGCTTGTCGGCATAACCTTTTTGATTCAACAAAAAGAGGGAGAAGTGAATGTAAACTCACTAAATACTTGTCCAAAAATTATTTTTTGGTTTAATGAGTGTAAGTTTTGTAATCATCAAAAAGGGGGAGATTGTTGACATAAATAATGCCTAAAAACATTATTAATACTTATTCATATCTCTATGTTTTAATGATCACAAAATATAAACTCATTAAACATAAACTTATCAAATAAACAAGTATTTAGTTGTAAATTTTCATTTCTACAACTTAATCACTTAAGGTATGAATAAACAAGTGCTTAATGTATTATATGATCAAAGGAACATTTTTATTAATCTCTAAACTTTTTATAAAATGTCAAAAACATTTTATATATTTTTGAAAAACATTTTTGGTATTAAATAAATATGTTTAATCTTTTATAAAAATATGAATTCAAATTTTCAACCAAAAATGGCAAAAATGTTCCAGAAAAACCTTCCCCACAAAAGGACAAAACTGGCCAACGTTCAGCAGGGGCGGCCCCCTTAATTCATAAAGGCGGCCCCCTTAAAATTAAGGGGACCGCCCCCGCTCCAGTAGCTCCCAGATTTTGCCTATAAATACTGGTTTTTCTCTGGACTTTTACCTCACCTCTTGCACTAAAAACTTTCTGGTTTAGATCTCATTTCATATTTTCAAAAACCCTTTGATCATATAATTATAAGCTTTTGTTTCAAGTGATCCAAAGCTTCAACCTCTCAAGTGCAAGAGAAGAATACTTCTATCCTTCAAGACAAAAAGTATTACAACTTGGTGTATCTCTTCCATCCAAGTTGTTGGTGTATCATAATTGTAAATCATTCATTCATTTGTACATGTTGTGTATATTTGTTAGATAGGTGTGTGTATAATTGTATAGGTTAGATTAGTGTGTAAGTAGTGAAGTTGTGAAGTTAAGGTGTGTAAGTAGTGAAGGTGTGAAGAAGTAGAGAAGTACATAAGTAGTGCTAGGTCGTGAAGTAGTCGTGAAGCTATAGTGAAGAAGGTGTGAACAAGTCGTGAAGAAGGTGTGAAGAAGTCGTGAAGAAGGTGTGAAGAAGTCGTGAAGAAGGTGTGAAGAAGTTGTGTTGTGAAGTTGTGAGATTGGTTCTAGCTACGATTAGAACCCGACATTTAGCTTTGTGTCGTTAAGCCGGTGTAAGCAAAAGTTGTGTAAGGTGTTCTCCGCCATAAGGGAGCTTGTTGATATAGTGAAGAAAACTCTCGGGTTAGTTGCTCGGGGAGTGGAGTAGGGCAAGGAAGGTGTCCTTGTAGCCGAACCACTATAAATCCTCTGTCTCCTGGTTAGATCTTTCCATCTCTATCTTTTATTTTATTCCATTACTTTACTTGCATTGCTAGTTTAGATATACTTATATTTGTTCATATTGTTCAAGAGTTGACTTCACTTAAATTCGAATCTAAGTTCTTCTAGTTTTCCACAGAATGCTACAATTGCCATAAGATGGGGCACTTTTCAAGGGAATGCAGGAAGCCTAGGCAGCAGGATAGCGGGAACAAGGGATATGGAACCAAGACCAAGGCTGTGGAGATTACTGAGCCAACTTCAAAAGCCATGGTAGCTGTTGATGGCTTAGGGTTTGATTGAAGTTTTATGGCAGAAGAGGAGGAAGCACCTGCTGAGATGGCTCTTATGGCTTTCTCTGATTCTGAGGTACAATCTGCTAAAGTTTGTTCTAAATCTTGCACTGCTCTTAAAGAACTAGAAACTTTAAGAAAACATTATGATGAACAAAGGATTGAGCTGAACAAAACAAATTATAACTTGTCAAATCATAAGAGAGGTTTAGCTATCCTAGAGGAGCAGATAGTGCACTATAATTACAATGAGTCTAGTTTTGCTGATGATATAGCAGTTCTTAAAAGGGATTTAACTTTTAAAAATGCTGAAATTAGTCTATTGAAACCTGAGTTGGATAGGATTAAAAAGGCTAATGAAAACATTCAATTAAGTGTAGAAACATTAGAATATGCCTCTAAGGGTGTAAACAAAATAATTGAATGTCAATTAATCAACAAGGCTAAGTCCGGGTTAGGATATAAGACTGTTCCACCTCTTCACAGAGGAATTCCTGCACCCCCAGGGATAGACCTAGAACATACAGGTTTGCCTGAATTTCAACAACCAATGTTAGAATATGGTCCTAAGCCAAAAGAGAATGTAGTTGTTGATAAGCCTGTAGAAGTAAGTGAACCCTTTGAGAGTGCAAGTGACATTTCACTCACTGAGGACAAGAAGTCCTCTGGTAGGAATTCAGATGCTCCAACCATTGAGGATTGGACATCTGATGATGATGAGGAAGATTAGGTTATGGCTAAACCTGATGTAGTTAAGGTAGTAGGAACAAGTGTTCCTAAGGTGGTCAAAGATGAAAATGTTAGGCCTAATTCAAATGCTAAACCTTTTAGGAAGACAGTTAGGTATTGTGAAATGTATAGATCTACAGACAAGCCCAGAGGTAACCAAAGGAATTGGAACAACCTCAAGTCTCACCAATTAGGTGATGACTTTGTCCTATATAAGAAAGCTTGTTTCACTTGTGGAAGTTTTGACCATCTTGCAGCTTTTTGCAACAAAAGGGTAACTGGGTATTCAAACCATAGGGTGAACTTAGACAGGCCTAAAACTCACTCTAATATTACTAGAATGACACCTAGAGCACTCTTATTGAAGTCTGGCCCAAAACCAGTTCATACTGCTAGACCAGCAGTTAGTACTGCCAGACCCTTTAAGTCTGTTTACCCAAAACCAGCAGTTCAAGGTGCAAAAACTACTTTCAAACATGCACCAACAACTGCTAAAAGGCCTTTTCAAACAAAAGCAGTGGTAGAAAAACAAATTTGGAAACCAAAGGCTACAACTGCAAAGCCAGCAGTTAATACTGCTAGCCAAGCAGTTAGTATTGGCAATTTTAAAAACACTGCTAGGGATCAAAGGGCAAATGCTGTTAAGGCCTTAGCATGTTGGATTTGGAGACCTCTTCAATCCAATGGTGCACCAACTATTTTGAAAAGATTTAACTATATTGATGCACCAGGCAAACCCAAGTCAGTAATGGCTTGGGTACCCCAAGGAAACTAATTTCCTTATTTCATGTGCAGGGACATTCACAAGGAGAAAATGAAGATCAAGGTTATGCAAATAGTGGGTGTTTCAAGCACATGACAGGTAACATGTCCTATCTTTCAGACTTTCAACCATTGGATGGAGGATATGTTACCTTTGGGGGAGGAATAGGAGGAAGAATTACTGGTAAAGGTACTCTTAAAACTGGTAAATTGGATTTTGAAGATGTGTACTATGTGCAAGAACTTAAGTATAACCTTTTTAGTGTCTCACAGATGTGTGACAAAAAGAACAAGGTTCTTTTTACTGAGAGGATTGTAATACACTATGAGGACGTTAGTCCTTTATAACGTGTGTATATGATACTTTGAGTGAATATGATTAAGTATGCGGAATCTACTTAACCACACTTAGAAGGATATTGGGTTTGGTTAATGGAACAGTAATGCTTTTGTGATGAACAATGAACACAGAAAGTATAACACCAAACGATTCAATATTATTGAGAATAATATGAGTGATCTTCACTATCACTAGGGTTACACAACCTTGAATCTTTATGTTTCTATATCTTATGACAGATTGAAATGTGTGTTTTACTTGTTCTTAACAGATATATATATTTTCTAAGCACATGCATTCTTAATATCTAAGCTAAGATCTCCCTTTTATAGTACAAAGAAGATCTTTACAATATTGTTAAGTCTTGTCAACTACTTGCTTGTTGAGTGTGTCAGTAACTAAGATACAACATGTTCTGTGTATTCAACATATTGACTGATCACTTATCAAAGATATTATGTACCGTATATATTTGACCTTTATACACAAAATATCTTTTTCATACTTATCCATTCAGCAGTAGAATACGTGACAGTTATCCATTCAGCAGTAGTATGAGTCACTCCAACAGCAGTATCTGATACACTAGCAGTAGTATTCTTGCGGCAGTAGAATCTTCAACACTAGCAGTACCTTCTTTGTACTAGCAGTTAGTACTGTTAGTTATATCTTGAGCAGTACTAATCTTCAGAACATTTAATTCCTAATACAAATCTTCAGAACATTTAATTCCCAACAATCCTCCCCTAAACTTGTGATTTATCCCAAATCATCAAGTTTCTTCTGAATTAAATGAGGATTGTGAAGATCTTTCAAACACTACATAGTCAGACTCTTGATCTGAGTTTTCCTTTGTTCTGCAAGATTAAATATCTTTCTGACCATACTCATCTGTCATTTGTGAATCACTTTTAGCAATAACATATTTTGTTCTTCTAGAGAGTACTTTGCTCTTTCTTTAGCTTGAAACTCTTCAGCCATTTTCTTTGTCTTTAACACTAGTAGTACCTTGCTTAGGCTCCATTTATTGCCTAAAAGATGGTGCAATTTCCTTGAATGGAAGAATTATAAGAGGCAATGGTGTTGTGTATCTTGGATGCTTGGAGCCTGATATTATATTCCCTGTAATCTCTCCAAGAAGTCCAAGAAGTCAAGTCATCTCGCAGCAAGCCATGCAAGTAGATTCATTGGTCTTATAGTGTATGATCTGCTCCTCTAGGACAGCAAAACCTATCTTATGATTTGTTAAGTTTTGATGAGTTTTGTTTAGTTCTATCCTTTGATCATCATAATGTTTTCTTAAAGTTTCTAGTTCTTTAAGAGCAGTGCAAGTATTAGAACAAACTTTATCAGATTGTGCCTCAATAGCAGAGAAGGCCATGAGAGCCATCTGTGTAGAAGCTTCCTCTTCATCTGCCATAAAACTCCAATCAAATCCTAAGCCATCAATAGCTACCATAGCTTTTGAGGTTGGCTCAGAAATCTCCACAGCCTTGGTCTTGCTTCCAAAATCTTTGCTCTTGCCATCCTTCTGCCTAGTTCTTCTACATTCCCTTGAGAAGTGCCCCATCATGTGGCAATTGTATCATTCAATCTTTGATTTGTCAAAACCAGCAGTATCATTGCTGCTGATAGTGATTTTCTTCCCTGTTCTTTGATAGAATTTCTTAGCCCTCATGCTAAGAAGAGAAATTTTCCATTTGAGGTCCATCTCCTCCAAATCATCATCATTGATCTCCTGGAGGTCTTCATGAGTAAGCATAGACCCATCATTGTGGCTTGTTAGGAAAGCACAACATGTTTTCTCATCCAGAATACCAATAGTACTGCTTGATGAACTAGCAGTACTAACTCCCACATCAATCTTCACATCTTCAACTGGATTTGAGTTACTAGGAGATGACACAAAGGCCATGTTCCCAGTGTTTGAACTAGTTCCTCTAGTTTTCTTTACATCTTGCTCCGCAATCTTGAAGTTGCTATACAGGTCCATTAAGTTCATGGTGTCTATGTCTGGCATGTTCTTCCAGACAACAACATGCATAGCCCATTCTTCAGGTAAGCTTCTCAGAAATTTGGAGTTTATATCTTCTTGAGGTATATCCACCCCAAGAATAGCAAGTTGGCTCACAATCTTCTGAAGCCTGTTAAACATGTGATCTAATGATTCATTGCTTGTTGAAGAGAAGTTTTCAAAGTTCTGCTTGAGAAAAGTCTTCTGGGTCTTCTTGATGGCTTCATTCCCACCATACCTAGCAACCATGGCCTCAAATAATGACTTAGCATATTTGAACTTGCTGAAATTTAAAAGTTGATCATTTGGAATGGTCATCATCAGCATACTTCTGGTCTTGAGGTCATTCTTCTTCTTTACTCTATCTTCTGCAGTTATTGGATTGGTCTGCACAGTTGTCACTACCTTATCATCAACTGTTGATGTAAAGGCTGTAGGCTTGAAAGAGCTTCCTTCTTTAATAATTTTCCAAAGTGTATAGTCTTGCACTTGGAAATACTGTTCTATCTTTAACCTCCACATATCAAACTCATTCTGTTTGAGCATTGGCAACTTAGCAGCCACATTAGTTTGAGATGTCTCCATGTCCATTTCTTCTTCTAAATCAAAGATATCAGTATGGCTCTGATACCACTTGAGAAGATTGTAATACACTATAAGGATGTTAGTCCTTTATAATGTGTGTATATGATACTTTGAGTGAATATGATTAAGTATGCGGAATCTACTTAAGCACACTTAGAAGGATATTGGGTTTGGTTAATGGAACAGTAATGCTTTTGTGATGAACAATGAATACAGAAAGTATAACACCAAACGATTCAATATTATTGAGAATAATACGAGTGATCTTCACTATCACTAGGGTTACACAACCATGAATCTTTATGTTTCTATATCTTATGACCGATTGCAATGTGTGTTTTACTTGTTCTTAACAGATATATATTTTCTAAGCACATGCATTCTTAGTATCTAAGCTAAGATCTCCCTTTTATAGTACAAAGAAGATCTTTACAATATTGTTAAGTCTTGTCAACTACTTGCTTGTTGAGTGTGTCAGTAACTAAGATACAACATGTTCTGTGTATTCAACTTGTTGACTGATCACTTATCAAAGATATTATCTACCGTATATATTTGACCTTTATACACAAAATATCTTTTTCATACTTATCCATTCAGCAGTAGAATACGCGACGGTTATACATTCAGCAGTAGTATGAGTCACTCCAACAGCAGTATCTGATACACTAGCAGTAGTATTCTTGCGGCAGTAGAATCTTTAACACTAGCAATACCTTCTTTGTACTAGCAGTACTAACTTAGCAATTAGTACTGTTAGTTATATCTTGAGCAGTACTAATCTTCAGAACATTTAATTCCCAATACTAATCTTCAGAACATTTAATTCCCAACAATCCTCCCCTAAACTTGTGATTTATCCCAAATCATCAAGTTTCTTCTGAATTAAATGAGGATTGTGAAGATCTTTCAAACACTACATAGTCAGACTCTTGATCTAAGTTTTCCTTTGTTCTGCAAGATTAAATATCTTTCTGACCATACTCATCTGTCATTTGTGAATCACTTTTAGCAATAACATCATTTTGTTCTTCTGGAGAGTACTTTGCTCTTTCTTTAGCTTGAAACTCTTCAGCCATTTTCTTTGTCTTTAACACTAGTAGTACCTTGCTTAGGCTCCATTCATTGCCTAAAAGATGGTGCAATTTCCTTGGATGGAGGAATTATAAGAGGCAATGGTGCTGTGTATTTTGGATGCTTGGAGCCTGATATTATATTCCCTGTAATCTCTCCAAGAAGTCCAAGAAGTCAAGTCATCTCTCAGCAAGCCATGCAAGTGATGAACAAACGTAGTGAACTGAAATTGAAACTGAAAGAACTTAGAAAGAACTTTCTCCATTTGAATATCATCAATCGAAGAAGGGAAATGAAAGAGCTTATTCCCAGCATCCATCAACTAAAACTGGAGCTTGTTCTTATTATTGATTGAATAATAAGACATGTTGGCTTCTCAAAAAGACATAGGGGTGATGATTCTGAAGGCGAAGCTTCCATTTTAGGAGGAGATACAACAACTGCTGTTGAGCTAGGTGTGGGAAATGACAAGAGCATACAAGATGATGATGCTTTTACTAGACTCATGCACTTCTTGAACTTGATCAATTTGGGCAATCTTCCTCCCCAATCTTTCTCCCCTGTTTGATCAATTTAAACTTCCTCCCCAGATTCTGAGCATACACATCCACAATCTTTCATCCTTCCCTGTTTGGATAATCTTCATCCCCTGTTTGGAAGATCTCTCACTATCATCTGATCAAATGACTCCTTAGATGAACTAGAAGTATTTGTTGAATTCACCATCTTTGTATATACAACTGCAAAATTCTTCTTGTTGCTTCTGAGTTCATCTTCCAATTTGGACACCTTATCAGACAATTTTATACATGTAGCCATCAATTCCTTAAGAGTTATTTTGCTGCCCTCATCACTTCCAGGTGTGTGAACTCCTGTGAGAGGTGAATCATGGGGCATTGACTCATAATCCATCCTAAGATGGATTTCTGAGCCATTTTGAATCCAAAAAGTTTTTAAGAAACTTTTGACTTAGCAGTATGAACTTGATTTTTAATGAAAAAATCATACTGCTAACAACCATTTTGAAGGGATTAAGTGTAATAACAGACACTTAATCAATATTTCGGTTTAAATTAACCTCTGGTTGTGTGAGAACCAATGTTTTCAGTTATAAATAACTGCCTGTGTACAGATAAACCCATTCAAAGGGCTTTCTTGACAGGGTTTCCAGCTCGTGGCAGTTGTTTCCTCTAACACAAGTGTTAGATTCACATTTGCTCGCTGTTCTTTCTATCAGATGTCCTTAGACTAACTCATTATACTAATTAAAGTATAAAATGATAGAAAGTGAGTTGAGTCAATTACTATCTGATCAACTAAGCCATTAATTCAATATGAAATATCATAATAAGTTTCAAGAGAGAAGTTTTAAAAAATTGATTAACTTAGGTATAAACCTTTGTTAATTAATTCCCAAACTCTGACTATCATTAACCTATTATGTCAGCAACTTGAATCACCAACTTTTGTTTGTTCACACTTGGCACTTGTATCTTCCTTTGTGCTCAATTTTCCATACCTGTAATTGTTAGTCCAAAACCAAGAAAACAAAATGAAAAGCATTTGGTTTATAGCAGTATAATCATTTGACTAACAGTATGAACAAAACAATCCAAATTTGTACTAGCAGTACAAACTTTTCAATAATAGTACTAATTGATAATGCTAGCATTACAAACTTAATTTATGTACAAAAACCACACAGTTTGAAAAAATTAAGGATTAAGCATTCCAATACTTGCTATCAAGTATTGAAATCTTCCTACATCAAAAGCTTTTGTGAGAAGATCTGCAAAGTTTTTATCAGAATCAATTTTAACAACTTGAATCAACTTTTTCTCATTGCAATCTCTAATAAAATGATGTCTAATTTCTATGTGTTTTGTTTTAGAGTGTTGCACTGGATTTTTAATTATACAAATTGTACTACTATTATCAATATATATGACAGTGTTCATGAAATTGTACCCATAGTCAAGAAGTTAATTTTGAAGCCAAAGCACTTGACCACAGCAACTTGCAGCAGCTACATACTCAGCTTCAGTTGTTGAAGTAGCCACAATTGTTTGCTTCTTAAACTGCCATGAAATGAGTCTACATCCAAGGAATTGACATCCTCCAGTTGTTGACTTTCTGTCCAAGCTAGCACCAGCATAATCACTATCTGAATATGCTACCAGGTCAAAAGGTGATTCCCTAGAATACCATAGACCCAACCTAGGTTGACCCTTGAGATATCTAAAGATCCTTTTGATTGCTGTTAAATGAGAAACCTTAGGAGTTACTTGAAATCTTGCACAAGCACAAACAGAGAACATGATATCAGGTCTTGATGATGTGAGATACATCAAAGATCCTATCATAGATCTGTATGTGTGAACATCAACATTTTCTCCATCTACATCTTTAAGAAGAGGCTTCTCAGGATCCATTGGTGTGCTTGCCACCTTAGCATCAACAAACTAAAATTTCCTTAGAATATCTGCTACATATTTATCTTGGCTGATAAATATGCCTTCACTTGATTGCTTAACTTTCAGACCCAAAAAGAATGTAAGTTCCCCCATGGAACTCATCTGAAACTTATTACGCATAAGTTTCTCAAACTCTACACACATCTCCTTCCTTGTAGATCCAAAGATGATATCATCCACATACACCTAAACTAGCAAAAGATCCTTCTTGTGCTTCTTGATGAATAATGTCTGATCAATCTTGCCTCTTTGAAATACATTCTCTATTAAATAGGAAGCCAATGTTTCATACCATGCCCTTGGTGCCTGATGAAGACCATAGAGAGCCTTTACCACTTTGTACACTTTATCTGGATGTGTTGGATCAATAAAACCTGGAGGTTGTGAGACATAAACCTCTTCTTCAATAGTACCATATTAGAAGGCACTCTTGACATCCATTTGATAAACTGTGAAGCCCATAAATGAAGCATAGGCCAAGAATAGCCTAATTGCTTCAATTCTTGCCACTGGAGCAAAAACTTCTTCATAATCTATACCTTCCTCCTGTGTGTACCCTTGGGCTACAAGTCTAGCCTTGTTTCTAATTACAATGCCCCTTTCATCCCTTTTGTTCCTGAAGACCCATTTAGTTCCAATTACCCTTACACCCTTGGGTAAATCAACTAGCACCCCAACCTTCTGAATTTTAAATTGGAGAAGCTCCTCTTGCATAGCTTCTACCCAGCTTGAATCATCTAAGGCTTTGAGGACATTTTTGGGTTCTGCTTGTGAGAGGAAACATACAAATAAGCAAGAGTGTGCATCTTCATACTGCTTTGATGCATAAAGAGCATCAAGTAACCCTTGTTGGTCTGGAGACATAAGTTGCTTCCATGTCTTCACTCCAAATTGCACATCACCAATCACATTATCCAGGGAGTAGACTTTGTGAATTCTTGTGTGTGGTGTAGTAGGAACATGATAGCCAGGAGGGAGATTGTTGAAATCCACCTCATCTTCTGAGAAATTTGCTTCATTTGAGTCTGATGGGCCAGCAGTAGAAACATTTGGTCTAGCAGTATCAAGTTGGGTCTCAGCAGTACCAATATTTTGCCTAGCATTATGAAGTTGGAGCTCAGCAGTAGCATCATCATTAGTACTGCTGACTTGTTTCTCTTGTTCCTCAGTCACATCTACATTGATTTCATCTTCAATCCCTCCTTTAGCTTCATCAGAAGAAGGTTCACCATTCATTGAAGTTGAATCCACACTTGACCATATGGGCATCAAAAAATAATCTTGATCTTTCTCTTTTCCCAACTCTGCCTCATTTGTTGCATCATCAGCTTTTGAACCTAAAAAATCATTAGTTCCTGCAACAACTGGTACATAGTTCATTGATTGGGTTAGAGCTTCAAGATCAAATAGCCATTTTGGTCCTTCACCTGCAATATTGGTTTTTTCTCTAGAAATTCAACATGCAGGTTTTCCTCAACCTTCCTAGTTCTTGAGTTATATACTCTAAATGCTTTGCTATTGAGAGAATATCCAACCAAGAATCCTTCATCTGCTTTACCATCAAATTTTCCTAGATGGTCTAAAGTATTCAGAATTGTCACATGACATCCAAAAGGTCTAAGAAATCCTAGTGCAGGAGTTCTACCTCTAAAAAGCTCATAGGATGTCTTATTGTGAGACTTAACAACCAAAACCCTGTTCTAGACATAGCAAGCAGTATTAACTGCTTCAGCCCAAAAAGTGATAGGCAACTTAGAGTCAGCTAACATGGTTCTAGCAGCTTCTATGAGTGTCCTATTTCTCCTCTCAGCAACTCCATTCTGCTGAGGAGTTCTAGCAACACTAAATTCTCTTCTAATACCCTTTTCTTTGCAGAATTCATCCATAACTTTATTCTTAAACTCTGTCCCATTATCACATCTAAAGACTTTTACTTTCTTGTCTACTAAGTTTTCTATCTCTTTAATGAAAGTCTTAAGAATGCTAGGTGTCTCATCCTTAGAACTTAAAAAGAAAACCCATGTAAACCTGATATAGTCATCAATAACAACAAGACAATATCTCTTATGCTTAAAACTACTCACAGAAGTAGGTCCAAATAAGTCCATATGAAGCATAAACAATGATTGATCAATAGAGTTAAAAAGCTTGGGCTTACAAGTAGCTTTATGTTGTTTGCCTTTAAGACAAGCAACGCAAGTTTGGTCATTTTAAAATCTTTTCTGAGGCAAGCGTCTTACCAAACCATCTTTTACAATTTTATTTATGGTTTTGAAATTAGTGTGACCAAGCCTCCTATGCCATTTCATAGATTCATCCAATGTGGCCTTTGCAACAAGACAAGTAAGAGCCTCTTTAAGAATAATTTTCTTCATATCAACACTGTACATATTGCCCTTTCTTGGAATTTTGAGCAATATCTGACTTTCATCAGGTAGCTTAAAATCAGAAGAAAGCACAAGACATTCAGTGTCAGTAAAAAGAACTTTGTTCTTTTTGTCACACATTTTTGAGACACTAAACAGGTTATACTTAAGCTCTTGCACATAGTACACATCTTCAAAATCCAATTTACCGGTTTGAAGTGTACCTTTACCAGTAATTCTGCCTCATATTCCTCCCCCAAAGGTAACATATCCTCCATCCAATGATTGAAAGTCTGAAAGATAAGACATGTTGCCTCTCATGTGCCTTGAACATCCACTATCTGAATATCCTTGATCTTCATTATCTGCTTGTGAATGTCCCTGCACACAAATAAGGAAATTAGTTTCCTTGGGGAACCCAAGCCATTACTGACTTGAGTTTGCCTTGTGCATCAATGTAATTAAACCTTTTGAGAATAGTTGATGCACCATTGGATTTAAGCGGTCTCCAAATCCAACATGCTGAGGCCTTAACAACATTAGCCCTCTTTTTTCTAGCTGCAGTATGAACTGCTTGACTGGAAAGAGCTCGACTGTTAAAGAGAGGAAGCACTCCCTTCACTACCCCGCAAATCTAATGATGGACATGCAAGCAGTCCCGCTTATGTGAAGGCTTAGCCAAGTTTGAAGCCTCTCGAATGACACAGCTAGTTTACTAGACCCTCTATCCGACCCCCTATCAAGTAAGGAGAGCTAGGTTGTATGACTTCCTGCCGGTCTTTGAAGCTATTAACTAATCTCTAGGGCAAGTAGGACTAGTCTTTATGGCCCTATTGATTTAGGAGTTGTTGCAACACTGGTTGTTGATGGTTGTTAGCGAGGTACGAGCAGGAGAGTGTCTAATGTCCCTCAGCCCTTGAAAGCCATTAACTAACCTTAAGAGCAATTAGGGTTGGCTTTGCAGTTGTACCATTTGGTTTCCAAATGTGTTTTTGTACCACTGCTTTTGGTTTAATAGGCCTTTTAGCAGTTGTTGGTGCATGTTTGAAAGTCGTTTTTGCACTTTGTACTGCTGGTTTTGGGTAAACAGACTTAAATGGTCTAGCAGTACTAACTGCTGGTCTAGCAGTAGGAACTTGTTTTGGGCCAGACTTTAATAAAACTGCTCTGGGTGTTATTCTAGCAATATTAGAGTGATTTTGAGTCCTTTCTAGATTCACCCTATGGTTTGAATACCCAAATACCCTTTGGTTGCAATAAGCTGCAAGATGGTCAAAACTTCCACAAGCGTAACAAGCTTTGTTATATAAGACAAAGTCATCACCTAGTTGGTGAGACTTGAGGTCGTTCTAATTCCTTTGGTTACCTCTGGGCTTGTTTGTGGTTCTATATTGCTCACAATATCTTACTGGTTGCCTAACTTGTTTAACATTTGTTTTAGGCCTAACAGTATTATTCTTGACCATTTTAGGAACACTTGTTCCTTTTACCTTAACAACATCAGGTTTAACAATAACCTGATCTACCTCATCATCATCAGATGTCTAGTCCTCAATGATTGGACCATCTTATTTCCTACCAGAGGACACCTTGTCCTCAGGGGGTGAAGTATCACTTGAACTCTCACTTACTTTTATAGGTTTATCAACAACTATATCTTCTTTTGCCTTAACACCATATTCTAACTTTGGTAGTTGAAATTCAGATAAGCCTGTATGCTCTAGGTCTATCCCTGGGGGTGCAGGAATTCCTCTGTAAGGAGGTGGGACATTCTTATATCCTAACCCAGACTTGGCTTTGTTGATCACTTGACATTCAATTATTTTGTTTACACCTTTAGAGGCATAGTCTAATGTTTCTATACTTAATTGAATGTTTTCATTTTTCTTTTTAAGCCTATCATACTCAGTTCTTAAAAAGCTAATTTCAGCATCTTTAAAAAATAAGTCTCTTTTAAGAAGACCTTTATCATCAGAAAAAGTAGATTTATTGCTCCTCTAGGACAGCTAAACCTATCTTATGATTTGTTAAGTTTTGATGAGTTTTGTTTAGTTCTATCTTTTGATCATCATAATGTTTTCTTAAAGTTTCTAGTTCTTTAAGAGCAGTGCAAGTATTAGAACAAACTTTATCAGATTGTACCTCAGTAGCAGAGAAGGCCATGAGAGCCATCTGAGTAGAAGCTTCCTCTTCATCTGCCATAAAACTCCAATCAAATCCTAAGCCATCAATAGCTACCATAGCTTTTGAGTTTGGCTCAGAAACCTCCACAGCCTTGGTCTTGCTTCCAAAACCTTTGCTCTTGCCATCCTGCTGCCTAGGTCTTCTGCATTCCCTTGAGAAGTGCCCCATCATGTGGCAATTGTAGCATTCTATCTTTGATTTGTCAAAACCAGCAGTATCATTGCTGCTGATAGTGATTTTCTTCCCTGTTCTTTGATAGAATTTCTTAGCTCTCATGCTAAGAAGAGAAATTTTCCATTTGAGGTCCATCTCCTCCAAATCATCATCATTGATCTCCTGGAGGTCTTCATGAGTAAGCATAGACCCATCATTGTGGCTTGTTAGGAAAGCACAACATGTTTTCTCATCCAGAATACCAATAGTACTGCTTGATGAACTAGCAGTACTAACTCCCACATCAATCTTCACATCTTCAACTGGATTTGAGTTACTAGGAGATGACACAAAGGCCATGTTCCCAGTGTTTGAACTAGTTCCTCTAGTTTTCTTTACATCTTGCTCCGCAATCTTGAAGTTGCTATACAGGTCCATTAAGTTCATGGTGTCTATGTCTGGCATGTTCTTCTAGACAACAACATGCATAGCCCATTCTTCAGGTAAGCTTCTCAGAAATTTGGAGTTTATATCTTCTTGAGGTATATCCACCCCAAGAATAGCAAGTTGGCTCACAATCTTCTGAAGCCTGTTAAACATGTGATCTAATGATTCATTGCTTGTTGAAGAGAAGTTTTCAAAGTTCTGCTTGAGAAGAGTCTTCTGGGTCTTCTTGGTGGCTTCATTCCCACCATACCTAGCAACAATGGCCTCAAATAATGACTTAGCATCTTTGAACTTGCTGAAATTTAAAAGTTGATCATTTGGAATGGTCATCATCAGCATACTTCTGGTCTTGAGGTCATTCTTCTTGTTTACTCTATCTTCTGCAGTTATTGGATTGGTCTGCACAGTTGTCACTACCTTATCATCAACTGTTGATGTAAAGGTTGTAGGCTTGAAAGAGCTTCCTTCTTTAATAATTTTCCAAAGTGTATAGTCTTGGCAACTTAGCAGCCACATTCTGTTTGAGCATTGGCAACTTAGCAGCCACATTAGTTTGAGATGTCTCCATGTCCATTTCTTCTTCTAAATCAAAGATATCAGCCTGGCTCTGATACCACTTGAGAGGATTGTAATACACTATGAGGATGTTAGTCCTTTATAACGTGTGTATATGATACTTTGAGTGAATATGATTAAGTATGCGGAATCTACTTAACCACACTTAGAAGGATATTAGGTTTGGTTAATGGAACAGTAATGCTTTTGTGATGAACAATGAACACAGAAAGTATAACACCAAACGATTCAATATTATTGAGAATAATACGAGTGATCTTCACTATCACTAGGGTTACACAACCTTGAATCTTTATGTTTCTATATCTTATGACAGATTGCAATGTATGTTTTACTTGTTCTTAACAGATATATATTTTCTAAGCACATGCATTCTTAATATCTAAGCTAAGATCTCCCTTTTATAGTACAAAGAAGATCTTTACAATATTGTTAAGTCTTGTCAACTACTTGCTTGTTGAGTGTGTCAGTAACTAAGATACAACATGTTCTGTGTATTCAACTTGTTGACTGATCACTTATCAAAGATATTATCTACCGTATATATTTGACCTTTATACACAAAATATCTTTTTCATACTTATCCATTCAGCAGTAGAATACGCGACAGTTATCCATTTAGCAGTAGTATGAGTCACTCCAACAGCAGTATCTAATACACTAGCAGTAGTATTCTTGCGGCAATAGAATCTTCAACAATAGCAGTACCTTCTTTGTACTAGCAGTACTAACTTGGCAGTTAGTACTGTTAGTTATATCTTGAGCAGTACTAATCTTCAGAACATTTAATTCCCAATACTAATCTTCAGAACATTTAATTCCCAACATGGTTCTTTTTACTGACACTGAATGTCTTGTGCTTTCTCCAGACTTTAAGTTACCTGATGAAAGTCAGGTATTACTCAAAGTTCCAAGAAAGGGCAACATGTACAGTGTTGATATGAAGAAGATTGTTCCTAAAGAGGCCCTTACTTGTCTTGTAGCAAAGGCCACATTGGATGAATCAATGTTATGGCACAGGAGACTTGGTCACATTAATTTTAAAACCATTAATAAAATTGTAAAGGATAGTTTGGTAAGAGGATTGCCTCAGAAAAGATTTGAAAATGACCAAACTTGTGTTGCCTGTCTTAAAGGCAAACAACACAAGGCTTCTTGTAAGCCCAAGATTTTTAACTTTATTGATCAACCTTTGTTTATGCTACATATGGATTTGTTTGGCCCTACATCTGTTAGTAGTATTATGCATAAAAGGTACTGCCTTGTTATTACTGATGACTATAGTAGGTTCACATGGGTTTTCTTTTTAGGTTCTAAGGATGAGACACCTAGCATTCTTAAGACATTCATTACTGAGATAGAAAACTTAGTGGATAGGAAGGTAAAAGTCATTAGATGTGATAATGGGACAGAGTTTAAAAATAGAGTTATTGATATTTTTGCAAAGAAAAGGGTATTAGAAGAGAATTTAGTGTTGCTAGAACTCCTCAGCAGAATGGAGTTGCTGAGAGGAGAAATAGGACACTAATAGAAGCTGCTAGAACCATGTTAGCTGACTCTAAGTTGCCTATCACTTTTTGGGTTGAAGCAATTAATATTGCTTGCTATGTGCAGAACAGGGTTTTGGTAGTTAAACCTCACAATAAGACACCTTATGAGCTTTTTAGGGGTAGAACTCCTGACTTAGGATTTCTAAGACCTTTTGGTTGTCATGTGACTATTCTGAATACCTTAGACCATCTAGGCAAATTTGATGGTAAAGCTGATGAAGGATTCTTGGTTGGGTACTCACTAAATAGCAAAGCATTTAGAGTATACAACACAAGAACTAGGAGAGTTGAGGAAAACCTGCATGTTGAATTTCTAGAGAATAAATCTAATGTTGTAGGTGAAGGACCAAAATGGCTGTTTGACCTTGAGACTTTAACCCAATCAATGAATTATGTGCCAGTTGTTGGAGGAACCTTTTCTAATAATTTTACAGGTTCAGAAGCTGATGATGCAACAAATGAAGCAGGCTTGGGTAAAGAGAAGGATCAAGATCATGTACTAATGCCAATATGGACAAGTGTGGATTCAACTTCAATGAATGGTGGACCTTCTACTGATGAAGCTAAGAAGGGATTGAAGGCGAAAACAATGTAGATGGAACTGAGGAACAAGAGAATCAAGTTAACAGTACTAATGATGATTGTACTGCTGAGCCCCAACTTGATACTGCTAGGCCAAATGTTCATACTGCCGGTCCATCAGACTCTAATGTAGTGGATTTCTCGGAAGAAGAGGTGGATTTCAACAATCTACCACCTACCTATCAAGTTCCAACTACACCACACACAAGGATTCATAAAGCTCACTCCCTGGACAATGTGATTGGTGATGTGCAATCTAGAGTGAAGACAAGGAAGCAACTTGTGACTTCAGATGAATAAGGGTTTCTTAGTTCTGTGTATGAATCAAAGAAGTATGAAGATTCCAACTCTTGTTTGTTTGTGTGTTTCCTCTTACAAACTGAACCCAAAAATGTTCTCAAAGCCTTAGAAGATTCAAGCTGGGTTGAAGCAATGCAAGAAGAGCTTCTCCAATTCAAGATTCAAAAGGTTTGGGTGCTGGTGGATTTACCCAAGGGTATGAGGGTGATTGGCACTAAATGGGTTTTCAAGAACAAAAGGGATGAAAGGGGCATTGTGGTCAGAAACAAGGCTAGACTTGTAGCCCAAGGGTACACACAGGAAGAGGGTATAGACTATGAAGAAGTCTTTGCACCAGTAGCAAGGATTGAAGCAATCAGACTATTTTTGGCCTATGCTTCTTTTATGGGCTTCACAGTTTATCAAATAGATGTTAAAAGTGTCTTCTTATATGGTACTATTGAAGAGGAGGTGTATGTCTCACAACCTCCAGGTTTTATTGATCTAGAGCATCCTGATAAGGTGTACAAAGTTGTGAAGGCTCTCTATGGTCTACATCAAGCACCAAGGGCATGGTATGAAACGTTGGCTTCCTATTTGCTAGAGAATAGATTCCAAAGAGGCAAGATTGATCAGACATTGTTCATCAAGAAGCACAAGAAGGATATCTTGCTGGTACAGGTGTATGTAGATGATATTATCTTTGGATCTACAAGGAAGGAAATGTGTGTAGAGTTTGAGAAACTTATGCATGATAAGTTTCAGATGAGTTCTATAGGGGAACTTACTTTCTTTTTGGGTCTGCAAGTAAAGTAATCAAGTGAAGGCATATTTATCAGCCATGATAAATATGTGGCAGAAATTCTAAGGAAGTTTCAGTTTGTTGATGCTAAAGTGGTCAGCACTCCAATTGATCCAAACAAACCATTACTCAAGGATGCTGATGGAGAATGTGTTGATGTGCACACTTATAGGTCTATGATAGGGTCCTTGATGTATCTTACATCATCAAGACCTGATATCATGTTTGATGTATGTGCCTGTGCAAGATTTCAAGTGACTCCCAAGGCTTCTCACTTAACTGCTGTCAAGAGGATCTTCAGATATCTTAAGGGTCAACCTAGGTTGGGTATGTGGTATCCTAGGGAATCACCTTTTGACCTGATAGCATATTCAGACAGTGATTATGCTGGTGCAAGCCTGGACAAAAAATCAACAACTGGAGGATGTCAATTCCTTGGATGCAGGCTTATATCATGGCAGTGTAAGAAGCAGACAAATGTGGCAACTTCAACAACTGAAGCTGAATATGTAGTTGCTACAAGTTGTTGTGGTCAAGTGCTTTGGATTCAAAATTAACTCCTTGACTATGGGTATAATTTCATGAACACTGTCATATATATTGATAATAGCAGTACAATTTGTATAATTAAAAATCCAGTGCAACACTCTAAAACAAAACACATAGAAATTAGGCATCATTTTATTAGAGACTGCAATGAGAAAAAGTTGATTCAAGTGGTTAAAATTGATTCTGAACAAAACTTTGCAGATCTTCTCACAAAAGCCTTTGATGTAGGAAGGTTTCAATACTTGGTAGCAAGTATTGGGATGCTTAATCCTTAATGTTTTCAAACTGTGTAGGTTTGTACATAAATTGGATTTGTACTGCTAGGTTGTCAATTAGTACTGGTATTGTATAGTTTGTACTATTAGTACAAATTTGGTTTGTTTTTGTTCATACTGTTAGTCATATGTTTATACTGTTATGAGACAAGTGCTTTGCACTTTGTTTTCTTGGTTTTGGACTAACAAATGCAGGTATGGAGTTTAAGCACAAAGGATCTACAAGTGCATTGTGTGAGCAGAAGTTGGTGGTTCAAGTTACTGACATAATATGTTGATGATGGACAGAGTTTGGGAATTCTTTAACAAAGGTTTACACCTAAGTTACTTGATTCTTTAAAACTTCTCTCTTGAAACTTATTATGATGTTTTATATTGAATTGATGGCTTAGTTAGTCAGACAGTAACTGACTTAACTCACTTTCTATCATTTTATACTTTTATTAGTATAATGAGTTAGTCTAAGGACATCTGATAGAAAGAACAGCGATCAAACGTGAATCTAACACTTGTGTTAGAGGCAACAACTGCCACGAGCTGGAAACCCTGTCAAGAAAGCCCTTTGAATGGGTTTATCTGTACACAGGCAATTATTTTATAACTGAAAACATTGGTTCTCACACAACCAGAGGTTGCTTTAAACCGAAATCTTGATTAAGTGTCTGTATTTACACTTAATCCTTTCAAAAAGGTTGTTAGCAGTATGGTTTTTCATTAAAATCAAGTTCATACTGCTGAGTCAAAAATTTTCTAAAAATTTTGTACTGCCAGGCTTAAAGTTAGTACTGGTAGGCTTAATTTGTACCAAACCATCCTTTACAATTTTATTAATGGTTTTAAAATTAATGTGACCAAGTCTCCTATGCCATAACATTGATTCATCCAATGTGGCCTTTGCTACAAGACAAGTAAGCGCCTCTTTAGGAACAATCTTCTTCATATCAACACTGTACATGTTGCCCTTTCTTGGAACTTTGAGTAATACCTGACTTTCATCAGGTAACTTAAAGTCTGGAGAAAGCACAAGACATTCAGTGTCAATAAAAAGAACCTTGTTCTTTTTGTCACACATCTGTGAGACACTAAAAAGGTTATACTTAAGTTCTTGCACATAGTACACATCTTCAAAATCCAATTTACCGGTTTTAAGAGTACCTTTACCAGTAATTCTTCCTCCTATTCCTCCCCCAAAGGTAACATATCCTCCATCCAATGGTTGAAAGTCTGAAAGATAGGACATGTTGCCTGTCATGTGCCTGAAACACCAACTATCTGCATAACCTTGATAACAATAACTAAATTGTCAAATCTGGTATTTCCAGAAAATATAAACAATCTTTTGTGTCCAGCTATTGTTTTTTTCTTAAAATATAAATGAGAAACAGAAAATGAAAATGTGATAATGTGATATGACGGGTCTTGTATAACTAAAGTTAAGAACTCTTTAAAAAGGAGCAAATGTAGAGAGAGCGACCCAATCTATAAATGCAAATGTGATGTTAAAAACTACTCACATATGGTAAACTAATCCTGATAGAATAACAACTTTTAGTTCAGTTGTACCTTTCTCGTCACTTTTCATTGTGATGGACTTTAATCATTTTATTTAGTTGGAAAGACCGGAAATGGCTCCTAGGAGAACTTAATGCCTATGAACATCCCTTTCATTTTTACAAAGATTTACAGATGGCTGCTTTTGAAGATTGTAAATAAAGATCTGTATTGCAAAAAAAGACTCGGGGGAAATGTGCAGCACACATACGACCATGCAAGATTATCAAATGGTGAAATATATTAGGTTTAATTTATTTTTTTTGGTGCAAAAGTGAATTATATTAATCTTCCAAATGTTTGTACATCATAAGAATAACACCAAAGGTTTGGACATTCCCCAAACCTGATACAACAAAACTACTCAATAATGTCTGATATCTGATATGCCTATATACATCTCTGACAGAACTAAACTCTGACAAGTACTACAAAAACAGAGTATTTGACCATTGCACTGACCACAACAGTCATGCCCTAAATTCACTTTGTATTACTCTATACCATCTAGCTACATTTCCCCAACACCTTCCCACCAAGACCATTCAACCAGCCACCCACAATGATCAAGGCAGTATAGGTGAGAGGCATCACTAGGAACCCATAACCCTTCCACTCAAGGGCTATGCCAAATAGCCTAAATTTCCATCTCTAAAAATGGCTTCAACTGTCTGGGAACGCACTCCTTGAGTGAAGACCAACCATTACCTCTTATGGTGATGTATTGGATGGACTAAGAAGGTTCATCTTTCACACCTCTCTATTCCATCCATCATGCATCACCCACCCAAGCCATTTACCCTTCACAATGGGAGACCCTACTTTATGGTACATCCTTACTGAATTAGACCTCCAACATAGCCCAATATGGTTGTCCAGTTCCCTCCCAAGGCCAAACTGAAACAAGCATATGAGGTTACCATAGGTACAGTCACACCAGATAGGACTCCAAGGTACAAGGTATCTACCCATTGTAATGGCCTGCATATAAGAATAGACAGCAAATTTGAACTTATATTGTTATTATCTAATTAAACAAACACTCCTTTATTCCAGCCTGCAAACAATTTTGTCTGAACATTGTATCCAAACATCCCTTTTAATACTACTGTTACATCCTTTTTCACCATCCCTTATGGACCAAATTTAGTATTAACAGCCCCACAATAAGTCCATTAAGAATGTCAAGGTATTTGATAAGCAAAACCCAAATAAATCACCATCTGCACCCATATAACTGCCTTATGCCAAACACCCCTTTATACACAGACAGACAACCTTTTACTGTTGATTACTTCTTCACACTGTCATGTCAATCAACCAAATCTTTGCCACTTTATCTACATTTACGGACTTTTTAACTTTTTGTCCAAGAAGTTGCAGTCTAATGTTCTCCACAATGATCTTCAAAACAGTCTCAGTATCCTGGTTTTCCCCTGTGAATAACCTTGAATTTATTTCCCTCCATATGTAGTAAACTGTAGTTGCAAGTATAATTCTTTTAAGCACACTTCCAATTGAGTTGTTACAAGGACTGTTTACATAGTGATCAATTACATCTTCACATACATCAGGCATGTTATTATCTTCCATTTTCTTTTTCATCTCATCCCATATACTTTTGGAGAAATCACATTCAAAGAACAAGTGCCTATGAGAGTCATTTACCTTGTTGCATAGGGAGCATTTCATATCTTTGTTACTATTCCAAGTCATAATTCTGTCTTGTGTCTGCAGTCTACCTTTTAATGCCATCCATAGGACAAAAGCAAACCTTGGATTGCCTTGTGAAAACCATACCACTTTATGCCATAGTACTTCATTATTTTGCTGACTTAATTTCATCCAGGCTTGTTTGGTTGAGAAGTCAACAAAATCACCATTATGATCTTTCCATTTAGTCTTGTCACTGTCATTACTATCTAAATTGGGGACAGGAATACCATGAATTGTAGGGAACATTTCCATCCGTTCCTCAGGCCAATTCCACCTATCATTAGTCACCATATCACTCACAGTCATGTTGTCATGAAGCCTAGCATCATAAAATCTCTTCTAGTCACTATGTTTCTCAAAGCTCCAATATTGCACCACTGATCATGCCATATGTTTGTACTTTTACCATCCCCTAATACTTTCCAAATACTCCCCTTCACTTTATCCCTCAGGTCTAAAATTGACTTCCACATCCAAGTGTCATTGCTGTCTTTTTGGATATCCCATATACTTCTGCCCTTAAGCTTTAACATATTAACCCATTTTACCCATAGAGATTCTTTGCCAGCAACAATATTCCATAGGTTTTTAGTCAATAATGCCTCATTTCATGTATCCAATTTTCTCAGTCCCAAACCACCTTGACTTTTTGGAGTGCATACAGTTTTCCATGCCACTTTAGCTTGCCCTTTTTTCAAATCTCCTTTACACCAGAGAAAACCTTTTAGCACTTTATCAATGTCATATATTACTGACTTTGGAAGTAGAAATACAGCAGCCCAGTACACATGCATTGAGGCTAAAACTGAAGCAATTAACTATAGTCTCCCTACATAAGACAAGTATCTGTTTTTTCCAATCATTCACCTTGTTTTTTACTTTATCAATGAGTTGCTTTCATTCCTTGGCTCCAATTCTTTTAGTGATAAGGGGCACACCCCAGTATTTCACATGTAATTTGCCAACACTGAATGGTAAAATTTCAAGGATTCTGTTCATCTCACCGCTATCCACATTACCAAAGGAAGTTGTGCTTTTGCCCATGTTTGGAAGAAGACTAGAAGCCTGACTAAACTCCATTAAAGTATTTTTGACCACAGTGACAGAGTTAACATCAGCATGACAGAGCAAAAGTAAGTCATCAGCAAAGCATAGGTAAGTCAATTTCAATTCTTTACACCCCATGTGATACTTAAACCCTCCTTTTTGAGCATTCCTTTTCATCATTAGAGTGAAGACTTCCATCACAAGAGTGAAAATGTATGGTGAGATAGGGTCTCCCTGTCTTAATCATCTACCACTATTAAAATATCCTTTTCTTTCTCCATTCACATATAAAGTAAACTTAGCAGTTGTAACACATACCATAATCCATTGAATCATTTTACTGTGAAAGACAAATTGAGTAAGTACCTCTCTAAGAAAGTTCCATTCCACAGTATCATAGGCTTTTGCAATGTCAATCTTTAAAAAACATCTTTTTAAGCCACTCTTTCTGTCATAGCCTTTAAGAAGCTCTTGAGTGATGAGGATGTTATCTTGAATCAGTCTCCCTTGAATAAAAGCACTTTGATTTAAGTCCACCAATTTCTTCAAACCATCCTTAATTCTGTTAGTTAAAATTTTACTAATGCATTTATACACCACATTGCAGCATGCAATTGGTCTAAACTCAGTAACTTTGCTTGGGTGAGGGATTTTAGGAACCAAAGATACCAATGTAGCATTCATTTCCCCCAAAAGCTTTCCAGTTTGAAAAAATTCTTTAACTGCCAAACACACATCAGTGCCCACAATGTCCCATGCTTTTTTTTAAAGAAAGTTGAAGTGTAGCCATCAGGCCCAGGAGCCTTGTTTTCACCAATATCAAACATAGCATCCTTGATTTCTGCATCAGTCACATCCTTCACCATTTCATTTGCTTCATCAGTATTGAGAGTAGTGCCAAAAACCCCTTCCAAGTTCCATTCAGTATTGCCATTAGAATTCCCAAGGAAACTTTTAAAGTGATTTACAAACTGATTCTCCATTGCTTCACCCTTCAATATCATACCCTCATCATTAGTAATGCTTACAATCTTATTAGTTTGATTCCTACTTTTTAGGATTTTGTGAAAGTACTTGTTATTTCTGTCTCCTTTGCACATCTACTCCACTTTGGCTTTTTGATACAAAAATTTTTCCTCATCATCCACAACTTCATTATAATCTTTCAAATCAATGCTTTCTTGTAACTTCAATTCAGCACATTGTGGATTAGCATCAACTAACTTCTGAGCAGACCTCAATTTATCCCTACTAACCTCAACTCTTTCATGTATGTCACCATTCTTCCAATTCAGTTTGTTCATATGCCATTTAAGATTCTTCATTCTCTTCACCAGCTTGTACATTTTAAAACCCTGAATATTGCAATTCCATTCCCTTGCCACAGTAGATAGAAATTCCTCTTTTTCTGCTATAAAGTTTGCAAATCTAAATGGTTTCCTTCTTTTTCTTGCACTTGATGGAATTTTGATTACCACAGGACTGTGATCAGACACCATGTATGGCATAAAAACTGCACTTGCTATAGGAAATAGACTCATAAATTCTTCATTGATCATTGCTTTGTCCAACTTCTTGAGAATACTGGTTTGGGGGTTAGATGGTGACTTAATCCATGTATAGAACACTCCAGTACTGCATATATCCTCCACCTCAATGCTATTAACACAATCAATGAGGTCTTGCATATCACTTGTAATCACAGAACCACCTGCAGAGTGCTCCATAGTCTTTAGAGTAACATTGAAATCCCCAATAATCAGCCATGGAAGGCCACCAAACATTCTTTGATCTCTGTTAAGATCTTCCCATAATTCTTTTCTTTCTTTGCCTGTATTTGCAGCATAGATAAAACTACAAAAGAATTTAGTTTTGTTAGACAAGATTTCAATCATACAGAATATTGACTGTTTGGAGGAGTGAATCATCACCACATCCACCTTATTCCTATCCCAGCTTACTAAAATTCTACAGCCATTGACTATGACTGACATTGGATAGCCAATTCCAATTTCCAAAAGTGCACTCACAGATTTTTGGAAGTTTATGTGGCTTGATGTGAGTCTCCAATATTGCACAGACCTGTATTCTTTCCTCCATAATCAACTTTTTCACTTCTTTTTGTTTTTTCCCTTTATTTATACTCCTAATGTTCCATGTGGCAAGCTTAAAATCCATAAAGCTATTAGTTTAGAACATCAGGCTTGCATAAGCTGCAAGCAACCTTAATTCAAAATATTACTACTCAATCCAATGACATTTTCACTTGCCATTGTATGAGCCATCTCATTCACTCCCTCCATCACATCCTCCTCATCACCTTCATAACTTTCCTGCTCTTTTAGTCTATCAATTGCCCATTGCCTTTTGAAGTAGTCCTCCATGTCTTTTGTCCAACTTTTAAGTTCAGTACAAGTAGGCTGTAATTTCTTGTTCAAATATACATCCACCACCATTCTGTCTTTTAATATTCTCGAATCACTGCTTTCCTCAATTGTTTCATTACTCAAAACCTCATATCTATTCACACTTGAGTTATCCCTTCTGTCTTGTACTGCACTTTTACATGAGTTCTTTTCCTTCTTGTTATTACTAGCAGACTCCTCTGGTACCTTCTCCTTACCTTTGTCATTACTACTATCCCTCTTTCTATATTCTTGTCTTTGAAACTGTGGTCCAGAATATCTGTTATGCCCATTTTTCTTTTGCTGCATCATATGCCTTTTCCTATTCTGTACAGCTCTAAATTCTTCATTCTATACATCATTCTTTTCTTTCAATTCTTTTTCCTTAGCAGCCTCTTTTTCTTTGATTTCTACTTCAGTTCTTGGTCTAATACCACATTTCTCAAGCCCATGTCCAAATACTTTGCAGTGGCTACATCTCTCAGGCTTCCATTCATACTCAACTTGGACTTCCTTGGATCCTTTGACATTTTTATTCTTATCTAAGTATTCAATTTTAACTGTGGACTTCAACTCTTTCATTGCATCAACTTCTACTAGTACCCTAGCATAGTTAGTTTTGCCCACATCCAATTGACACATACTAGCTGTTACTTGATCCATAATCTTTGGTTTCCCTAGATTGCTGGCTATAACACTTATCCCTTCCACACTCCATGCTTCCACCGGTAGTTTAAGTAGTCTGACCAAATAGGCAACTTCACTGGTTTAATTTTCAGCATACCAATGTCAGGGTCCCACTTCTGCACAAATAATGGCCTACTATTCACCATCCATGGTCGTTGACTCAAAACCTGATTCATTCCTATCTCATCTTTGAACTTGAATAGATTCATACCATTGCTGTTGTCAGTTACTTCCTTGAGGCCAAATCTATTCCACATTCTCCTAATATGGTATCTTAACTCATGAATACCCATATTTTGCCCCCACAAAGTAACTACAAATCGTATTAGCCCATTTCAAACTACCTTTTTGCACAATTTCCTCATCAAACACAACGGTTTCCTTATTCACACTAGGGGCAATGTATACAAGTTCCTTGTTAACAGTGTTTACATCCTTCTTAAGCACCTTAGCATAAGTGTTATTCTCCTTTTGATTTGGTATTTCATTCTTAGTCTTAGCACTACTATCAACACCATTATTACAATTATTTTCATTATCACAAATAACAGTTTCAGATTGATTAGTAGGTATAGAATCACTTATAGCCTTAGTCACCAGAACCTGCATCAACTACCTCAGTTTGCACTTCATTCACAGGATCAGACGCCTTATCCTTCACACTACCTTCATCAATTACACACTCACCTTCCTTATTCTTCACGCTATCTCCAATTTCACACTCACCTTCCTTATTCACATCTATCACCTCAACAGATTCATTTTCTCCCAAATCCATAGCCTTATTTCCATCCTCTGTAGTCTCAGCCTGTTTTCATTGCGTTTCTGACTTAAATTTCCCACTACATGATCATTGAATCTCTGTGGAATTTTTATTTGTCTTTTGTGTGATTTCTTTTTATTCGACATGCTAAAAACTATATATACATTCAATTAACAGCAAATTCTCTTAATTTGAGAGACTCTGAATTTTGGCGCCAAAATCTTCAATTTCAATTACACGGTAAAAATTGGGGAAAATTATATCATGATGTGTAGAATGAAATTCTGAATCAAATTATCGGTTTAGAATTTGGAATTATGTACTATAGTGAGCTAGATCTAAGAAAAACACAGGATTTTAATGGTGGAAATTTGGCGGGAGAGTTTGTTAGAGGAGAGAGAAAGGAGAGGACATATGGCTAGTAATTACTTTAGGATTTGCTTATATGTGTTAAAAAAGAAAGTTATATTAGGTTTAATTGAATTCATCAGAAATTTGTTTTTGCTTACTCAGCGTAGATAACTACCAGTTGTTATTATTATTATTATTATTATTATTATTATTATTATTATTATTATTATTTTTTATTTTTTATTTTTTTTTTTTTTAATTTATAAAACATCACTTTATTAGAAACTCATAGAATCTACCAGAAATTAGAGGGGAGCCGAGATACTAACTGGGCTCCCACTCCTCTAGCTATTGCAAAGCTAATCCTAACAAAAATATGAGCAGCGGCACGCGATCCGATGTCTTGAGTCACAGAAAACTTTCGGATCCGCTTCAGTAAGGCCACTGCATCCTTCCCAAGTTCACAGTTAAATCCCAAGGGGGTTTATATGTTGGACCTAACCCTCGGACGCTAGCTATCCTAATAAGTATCAAAACTAAGGTGTAAGATCAATTTAATGTGGATGGTATTCCCTGGGCATGTTTTGTGTTATTATCACCCCGTAGTTAGATAAATAAATGGCTATAACTTTTCATAACAGATAATTTACATAACCATCCATAGCCATTAGCCATGCGCCTATACTTGTATACCTTTTCATTGTAGTATAAAAATTAATACAGTATAATTTATCCAAGTGATACCAACTTGATGTTAACATCAATTAAAAGCAGAACAATCTCGCCTGATATTCCCATTTTGGCCTGTCTTGACACCAACCCGGCCTAGTTTAGTCATAGCTTTGACGAATGCGTCACTGAAATCTTTTAAGCTGTTAGCCCATGATATCACAGTCTGTTTTGACCTCGTGTCAGTGAAGAGAACCTGATCAGAAGTTAGAAGTCCTTGTCCATTCTGCAGATTCTTATAGTACATGTTGTCAAAAGTTCCTGTTGTGCTGGGATCCAGGGCTATAACTGTGTTTGGGTCAAAGTTCTTTGGACACTGTTGCTGCAATTCGGCAGCATAACTCGGGATTAGGGTTGGGTCCACTGGGTTCTGCTTGCTGAAGTTGTATATCCTGTTTAAAAACTGGTCGCAATGGGAGAATCCAAGGGTATGTGCGCCTGGACATAGTAACCACTACTGTAGTTAGCAGCAGGTTTAGGTTATGTTTTATCTTACGGATTAAATATGTAAGTTGAAATAATTCAGCCTTAAAAGTAAACGTGTCTTATGGGTCGAAAGTTACTCAAATTGTAGTGTAAATGGCTATAGATGCATACAACCTATAATCTGCTTTGTTTAAAAATATTGGATTATTGTAATAATACTAATATAGTTTTAAAAAGGGTTCAGGTTAACCCAACCCACACTAAAAAATTGTTTTGACCCGTTACTGAACCCGTGCACTGTCCATTTTACTATCACTAATTTTTATCATTTTTGTTTTCATGTTACCTGAGAGAGCTATCATCTCAGTTTGGTTTAAGCCATTAGCAGCAAAGATAGCATTAAGCTGATCCAAATTCTGGTTTGCTTTTGGCAGTTTCCCATTCACACTAGCCGCCGTTGAACTAAGCCCGTCTAATCTGCCTAATTCTACCGGATATGACGGCCCACCAGCCTGCACCACCATATTACATGTAAACATATAATCATCATCATGATACTTTCTTGAACTAAAAATTCTCAATTACCATCTGGACAACATCCCTTGCAGCCATAGTGAGAATATCAGCACATGACACCTTATTTTTACAGCTCGGGACAGCATCAACTGCAGCTTTTGCTTTCATAACCGTATCAAACCCATCTCCAGCCAATGACAGGTTTTCCGGGTGGTCTTTTTCCGCGGTGTTGGAACCACTAGATTGTATCATAATCGAAGCATCACACCCCTATTATTTTAACCAACAGAAAAAAAAAACACATTATAAAAAAGTGTTGGAATTTAAAAACCATGACAATCATATAATTCAATAACACAAAGTACACAAGTATGCGGAAGCGTGTAAACAATAACATATAACATATAATTATTAACTTAAACATAAATAGCAAACGTACCCGATGCACTTCAATAAATCTTGAATATTTATTAAACTAGATCAATGATAAACCCCTTACCGTTTTGTTTATCGATCTCTTGATAACAACAATAGTGTGTTGTTACCTCGTTCTTGTACACACAAATTAAACCGTATTAAGGTTATGCAAGTAAAACACAAGATTTATTTTTGATTAACAAAAATCGATCCTATAACCCTTGGAGAGGGTATACGATCGGCAACCAAGGAAAAGAACAAGAGAAAAACTTTAGGGATAATTGTGTGCACAAAAGATTAGCCAAAACAATTACCCTAGGTTTGTTTATATAGTGTTTGGAATACTTTGGGAACAAGTTAGGGTATGGGTATCCCTAATACCCTTGTTCGGCCGATCAACCCAAAGGAGAGGGTTCTAGATCTTTTTCTTGTTTCCTAATTTTACACAAACACTTCTTTCCTTATTTGCGTCTAACGGTCGTTAGTCATTTAACGGAAAACACTAACGGTCGTTAAGTTCTTGTGTTAATAATAAATATATAAAATACATTTATTATTATTCCTTAATACTCATTTGTAATGTGTGCAATCCCGAGGTCTCGGGTTCGATACTAGACATTTACATATTAATTGTTAACCACATTTCAACAACTCCCACTTGGTTAATTATTAATAGCAAAATGACATTGGTTGGCGTCTTGCAACACTCCAATGCCCCTAGTCCGACTCGAGCTAGATTTACTGGAAAATCTTTAATGATTCATCATTATTATTATCCTTTTGTTACTAATACTGTATTAATAAAGAAATGGATCTAAGTCACTCTTTATTAATGTTTCTGTTTCTCGTTGTTAATGATTGAACAAAATTACCAAAACATCTGAATGAATTCCAGATAGACTTTGGGCGTGGCCACGCAAACATTTTGTCAACCCTACGAGGGGCCCAGCAGTATTATACTTCAAAACAAAATTTGAAGGAACAAATTCTTTCTTGACTACAAGAATAACCCATGAACTTTGCAACACTTCTGAAAACAATCCTTATAACTTCCAGTTACGGTAAGCGGTAGATTGCTTTACAAAAATGCACTACATCCATGACTCTTATCTGGTATCTCAAGTCTGAGGATAACTATTTCATGAATTACTTGATGACAAGATCCATAAGTAATCTCATGCTTAGTTGGGATAAGTCCTATACTCTACTCCTAGAATATCATGTGAATTTGGTATGACTACGCATCAATATACTTTCAAGTATATTCTCACCAACATTCACATTTGTCTTAATTTAATGACATTCCCATATCATTAACCGACAACGGACATATTTAGAATAATAAAATTATTCAAGGATATAAACATGCAAAAACAGGATATATGTATATTTCAACAAGACAATATAAATAAACATAACCAATACTTTATTTCATAAAATCAATAATTGTCTATTACATCCTTTATCCAAATACTAATCACAAATGGGCATGAAACTTTCAGCCTTACGAAGACCTATTCCTTCAGCTAACTTATAAAGCTTAGTGCCAGGAAGAGCTTTCGTCAATTGATCTGCCAAGTTATCATCTGTGTGAACTTTGAGTACTTCGATCTGCCCAATCTCTATTTGCTCTCGCACATAGTGATATTTGATCGGATAATGTCTGGTGCCTTTCATGATTCCAGGTTCATTGGCAAATGTAATTGCAGCTGAATTGTCACAATAAATTTTTATAGGTCGTTGAATCGAAGGCATAACTCCAAGCCTTGATACAAACTTCCTAATCCAGACGGCTTCCATTGCAGCATCTGATGCAGCTATGTACTCACTTTCTGCTGCAGACATCGCTAATGTACTCTGCTTCTTGCTCCTCCAATCCACAGCTCCTCCATTAATGACAAAGACGTATCCAGTCTGAGACTTCATATCATCCTTATCACTTTTCCATGAAGCATCGCAGTAACCTGTAACATCAAGTTCTGCTTGTGGATCACCCCCATAAACTAAGAACAAATCTTTAGTAGCCCTAAGGTACTTAAGAATATTCTTAACAGCAGTCCAGTGAACTTCACCTGTATTCTGCTGATATCGACTGGTTAAGTTCTGAGCAAACGCCACATCTAGCCTTGTGCTTTTAACCGCATACATAATAGATCCCACAGCTGAAGCATAAGGAACTTTTGCCATGCGTTTCACCTCTTCAGGTGTTGAAGCACAAACTTTCTTGCTCAAGCCATGTTGTTCTTGCATCGGCAAATATCCCTTCTTGGAATCTTGCATATTGAATCTCTTCAATATTTTATCGATGTAAGCACTTTGGCTTAATCCAATTAATCGCTGAGATCTATCTCTATATATCTTAATTCCCAGAATGAAAGCAGCTTCCCCTAAATCTTTCATAGAAAAACACTTTCCAAGATATGCCTTGACTTCATGCAAACTTGGAATGTCTTTTCCCATGATCAATATGTCATCGACATATAATATAAGGAAAATTACTTCACTCCCACTAACTTTGTGGTATACACATGGCTCATCAAGATTTTGAGTAAAACCAAACCTTTTAATTTCACTATCAAACCTCTTGTTCCATTGTCGTGATGCTTGCTTCAATCCATAAATGGATCTTTGAAGTTTGCATACACGATTTGGAAACTTTGGATTCACAAACCCCTCAGGCTGCGCCATATAGATGTCTTCATCTAGGCGACCATTTAAGAAGACGGTTTTGACATCCATCTGCCAAATCTCATAGTCATAGTATGCAGCTATGGCTATGAGAATCCTAATAGCCCTAATGTCAGCTACAGGAGAAAAGGTCTCCTCGTAGTCAACACCATACGTTTGAGTAAAGCCTTTAGCTACCAAACAGGCTTTATAGGTGTGTACATTGCCATCCATGTTAGTCTTCTTCTTGAAGAGCCACTTACTCCCAACTACCTTGGCATTAGGAGGAAGGTCTACTTCAATCCAGACTTCATTGTCTCTCATGGATTGCATCTCCCCATTCATAGCAACCAACCATTTTTCCTTTTCAGGACTATTAATGGCAGCTTTATAACTAGGCGGTTCATCAAGATCCCCTTGTATATATTCCTCACATTCTACGTTAAGACATAGACGTTCAGGAGCTTTTACAGTCCTTACGGATCTGCGAATGGGAGCCACTTCAACTTCTGGTGGAGGACCCAGACTTTCTAGTTCTTCAGGAAGTTGGTTAGTGTTTTTAGAAGGTATTGCATCATCTTGATCTTCTTCAAGATCATATATCCTCCCACTTAATTCTTGAGATATGAGATCCTTTTCCAAGAAATCTCCATACCTTGCAACGAATACTTTGTTCTCAGGAGGATAATAAAAGTAGTAACCCATTGTTTCCTTTGGGTATCCTACGAAGATACATTTTACAGATCTTTGTTGGAGCTTGTCGCCCGAGTCACGTTTAACGTACGCCTCGCAACCCCAGACCTTAAGATAAGACAAGTTAGGAGCATTTCCAGTCCATAACTCATGTGGTGTCTTATCAACCTTCTTTGTGGGAACCATATTAAGAATGCGAACAGCAGACTCCAAGGCATAATCCCAGAATGAGAAGGGAAGAGTTGTTAGATTAAACATAGATCGTATCATGTCTTGCAATGTACGATTTCTTCTCTCAGATACACCGTTTTGTTGTGGTGTATATGGAGAAGTAAGGTGCTGGACAATTCCTTCCTTAGCTAGATAATCCACAAACTCTTGACTCAGGTATTCACCACCTCTATCAGATCGAAGAGCTTTAATCTTCTTTCCAAGTTGCAACTCTACTTCAGCTTTAAACACTTTGAATGTTTCAAACACCTCATGTTTATGTTTAAGTAAATAAACATAACCATAACGACTGAAATCATCCGTAAATGTTAAGAAGTAGCTAGCACCTCTCCTTGACACATGTCTAAGTGGTCCACACACGTCTGTATGAATAAGACCAAGTAGATCAGTAGCCCTTTCAATCCTATTATTAAAGGGTTTCTTTGTCATCTTCCCACTAATACAAGACTCGCATTTATCAAATGATTCATCATTGATCTTTTCTAAAAGCCCATCATGTTGCAGCTTTTTCATGCGATCCTTGCTTATGTGTGCAAGACGACAATGCCAAAGATAAGATGAATCCAGACTTTTCTTGATTCTCTTATTGTTGATGCTATACATCGAATTATTTTTAACACAAGCATTATCATTATCATTCATATCAAGTTCAAAAATACCATTCACAGCAATAGCATTAAAATAAAATACACCATTTAAAGAAACAAAAAATCCATTGCTATTAATAGTATGTTCAAAACCAAGGTTCAACAAACATGAAAATGAAATAACACCTCTAACAATTGACGGTGCATAATGACAATTATTTAAAGATAGTACTAGGCCCGAAGGCAACACTAAATTAAATACGCCTATAGCTTCAACTGCTGCATGTGCTCCATTACCCACGTGCAAGAATTGTTGTCCATAGGCCAGCTTTCTCTCAACTCTAAACCCCTGCATAGTATTGAAAATATGAATACCACATCCCGTATCATATACCCAGGAATTTAACTTACGAGTTAGAGTAAATAATTCGATCATAAAGAACGCACCTGAAGAGCTGGGTTTACCAGCTTCACTCTTTTGCTTCTTTTGTCGCAAGTCATTGATGTAGAGCGGACAGTTCCTCTTCCAGTGCCCTACTTCATGACAGTGGTGACAAGCCTGATCCTTCTTTCCTGGAGGACTCACCTTGTTCTTCTTGGGCTGGTGTTGATTCACCTTAGGATTTGGTTGATAGGCCATGACCTGCTTGCCTTTATCACCTTTACCCTTACCCTTGTTCACACGCGATTTTTTCTGGATCCTACCTCCTTGAATTGCCAACACTTGCGGAGTAGGAGCCTTGCCCTTGGGTGGTAAGTGTTTCTCATAGTCAACAAGGATTGCGAGTAACTCAGAAACTGTCTTCCCCGAGCAATGCATGTTGAAGTTCTGTACAAAACCAGCAAAATCCTTGTTAAGGGACCTGTTGATTAGGTTGACTTGAACATTCTCGGGATAACCAAATCCGACTCTATGAAGTTGATCAAAGAAATCTCTCATCTCATTCACATAGTCTTCAACTGGTTTACCATCACCATGTTTGCAGCTGTGTAGTTTGTCAAGGGACTCATACATTTCAATTTCAGGAGTCTTTTCATAAGACTTCTTGAGCACCTCGAGCATGTCATATGGAAAGTAATACTCAAACTTCTTTTGCATCACAGGATCCATACTTTGAAGCATTAAGCACCCAATCTCATTGTACTTAGCATACTCAGCTCTCCATGCTGCTTTGACCTCTTCAGAAGCAGTCGAAGCAGGCTCTTCAGGGCAAGGAGTATTCAAGTAATTGAGCTTACCAGTCGCCCTCAAGACAATTCTGAGCGATCTGTGCCAATCATTGAAATTTTTCCCAGTCAATTTGGCTCTTTCAAGATGACTCTTGAAAGCAGCGTACACGGAGTTATCGGGTTGAGCCATTCTACAGAAAATAGAAACGTTCAAACATTAGTATTTTCGATAATACTTATTCTCAAGAAAATATAATACCCATGGATATATTCATATAACCAACTTAATTTCCTTGAAAATCTAGGATCCAACTTTACATAATTCCACTACATCAGTTGATCTGCTAGTAGTGGAAGTACAAAAGATGGTAATCTGTCGTACAATAATTGGCAAACAAGTTTTCCAATTCCTAGATAATTTATGGGATTTACTACATATTGATTCATCAATATGTCACGTAAGCATGTTTTATCCCATCTCATGCCTTAAGCTCTAGGTCTCACGCATCAGCTTAATTAAGTTGTCTAACTTAGAAACTGCAAATTCATCCATGTGTGGTCTCACGCACACTCGGAAATTTACCTTGTCATTAATTTTGGTCCAGGTCTCACGCATACCCAAAGTTAACTCCAAGTGTTCCTTATAGTTAGATGGCATGTAACTTAAATTTTAGGGTATTTAGTTTTTGATGTGACAAAAACATGTACAAGGATGCATGCACTCATCTTTGTATCATTAGTTTTCAAAACAATTTTAATTTACCAATTAGTTAAGAGTAAACCAAAAACTACGTACTTGAGGTATTGGGTTCACCAATTAAAGAAGTACCAACAATTATCGCCCACATATCCTACTACTTACATGTTATTCGGATATTTGCCACAAAAGTGGCGCGTGGAATTGAGGTAAATCACCCTTAAGATGATAGTGTACGTAAATAGTGATATAGGTAAGTCGCAGTTGACGCACAAGCGGGCCCGGAGAACCGGTAGGAGCGAATCTCTTAAAAAACCCTTCTCCAGATAAACCCACCACACAGTTTGTCAACTTTGGTCCGCCTTTCACACACTATTGTACAAAAACATCAATCAAGCAAAAGTTTATGATCTTAGTCTTAAAAATAAGTGACAAAGTTTAGATCTTGCTAGTCTCGCCTGGGAGCAAATTACCGTGTGAAGCAAACCACTGTCGGCACATAAGACTTTGCAAGATCCTTACTTTATTAATTTATGTTTCACCATTATTAGTCCAATTTAATTTTCTTTGAAAAATTACCCTTTTTATTGCTTACTTTAACATATCACATATAAAAAAAAAACAATAAACAAGTAATTAAAAGAAAAAAACAATCAACTAATAATAAAACAATTAATTGTAAGTGAAACATCTAGCCACATGCAACCTTTTAAACAAATCCTATTAATAATCTATATGTGAATTATTATGTATAGAATCAATAAAACTCCCATTGGTTTTCGAGCTCATTGTACCCAATGGACCACAGACGCCAACAATTGGCCGCGTAAGTTTTAATGATAATATACCACGTTGCACATAACCGATTCATTAGGTCTTCCCTAATTTTAGATTTATTTAAACATGTAGCAAACATCTAAACAATTTAATTCAAGTAATTATCCGTGACTAATTATGCATGTATAGTCACGGATTCATGCATATCATATAGCAATTAGGTCACAAGATTCATAACACAACAATTGTTTAAAGACCTAGGGTTTCTAATTAATCACAATTAATTATGAAAAACACAAACCCTAATTAGGGTTTATGATCAAATCGACACCCCCCCTAAATTAGGGTTAGGGTTCGACTTTTATTAAAAAAAACAAATTTTTAATAATTAAAACCCTAGAAAGAAAAAAAAAACATGTATATTCTAAACAATTTAAAGATACGTTTTTTATTGTTTAAGTAATCAATTACATGTTATACATGGCTCGTGATGCCACTGTTGGAATTTGAAAACCATGACAATCATATAATTCAATAACACAAAGTACACAAGTATGCGGAAGCGTGTAAACAATAACATATAACATATAATTATTAACTTAAACATAAATAGAAAATGTACCCGATGCACTTCAATAAATCTTGAATATTTATTAAACTAGATCAATGATAAACCCCTTACCGTTTTGTTTATCGATCTCTTAATAACAACAATAGTGTGTTGTTACCTCGTTCTTGTACACACAAATTAAACCGTATTAAGGTTATGCAAGTAAAACACAAGATTTATTTTTGATTAACAAAAATCGATCCTATAACCCTTGGAGAGGGTATACGATCGGCAACCAAGGGAAAGAACAAGAGAAAAACTTAGGGATAATTGTGTGCACAAAAGATTAGCCAAAACAATTACCCTAGGTTTGTTTATATAGTGTTTGGAATACTTTGGGAACAAGTTAGGGTATGGGTATCCCTAATACCCTTGTTCGGCCGATCAACCCAAAGGAGAGTGTTCTAGATCTTTTTCTTGTTTCCTAATTTTACACAAACACTTCTTTCCTTATTTGCGTCTAACGGTCGTTAGTCATTTAACGGAAAACACTAACGGTCGTTAAGTTCTTGTGCTAATAATAAATATATAAAATACATTTATTATTATTCCTTAATACTCATTTGTAATGTGTGCAATCCCGAGGTCTCGGGTTCGATACTAGACATTTACATATTAATTGTTAACCACATTTCAACAAAAAGTACTCCGGTAAACAACATATAAATTATCATATTAACAAACCTCAATGAAACAATCATGAAATAACAAACGAAGTGTTCCCTGAACAGTGATAGGTGTTTCGGCAAGCTTAGCCGCGACAGCGTTCCGCACAATGGTTTCAACGTCCGGACAGATATTTGCGTAATAATTCAGTTTGAGTTCGGCAAAAGCTATGTTTGGGAAGATGTGACAAGAAAGCTAATACTTGAATAAGAACAAAACGACCCATGATTAAAATGAATGTGTTTGTCTTTGTTATTGTTATTCTGTTGAGAATTGAGATAGTTTTCGACTTGTACTAACCTTCAGTGGCGGAGCCAGAAAAACTCATGACAGGGGGCATCGAGAAACAAGAGAATAGAAAACTTGTCAAAAAGGGTCATTTTTTAATGTAATTCGAAGTCGGGTCGGGTTTTTTAGTGTAACTTGTGGGTGATTTTTTTTTTCTCAAAATTAATTAATTTAGATTGTACTTACCAAAAACAAGTACTTTACGAAAGAATAATACCGAGCATTGCGCACATTGTACTTAAAAGGAATTTGATCATTATCAAAAACATAATTTTGACGCTAACAAATTACAATATAAGCCTCTAACACCGACACATTTATCATACAAAAATATACCAAAAACTTAAAGGGAGATGCAACATCCGTAAGTATATGTCGTGCATGCATTCATAAAATCCTAAAAATACTAATGATGAAAACCTCTGACGTTAACGAACTTATATATACTTTGTAAACATAAATAAAATACTGTAAGAAACATGTACAGAAGATGAAAAGAAAACTAAAGTACATAAAATAATAATAAATCAAATAAAAAATTTGGACCTTTTTACCCATTGGCACTCCCGATACATATTGACTATAGCCTCGTTCGTCTTCCCTCTTTCTAGTACTATTCCCCACCTACCCTTTTTCATGTTTTCTGACAAAGAAAAAAACCACCGGAAAAAGAAATCTATTTTGGGCATTATATCGTGGTTGACAGTCTGAATGGTGAGGGCACTCGGATTATGAAGCTGAGGGCACTGACGTTTTTTTCTACGATTTTGACATTTTTCCCACATGATTTTGTGTGTCCGCGAGAGGTTTGTTGGGGGCAACTCCCCCCGGTACTCTCAACATGGCTCCGCCTCTGCTAACCTTTATAAAATCTAAATGGCCAAATATAGTATTCCCAGTAAATAGAAACAATTCTTTTTATGTCTAATATTTTTGCTTTTTATCTTCAAATATTCACTAGAAACAGAAAACCAAAACACGATAAAGTTGGCAATTAAAATGGTTTAAACGTATTAAAGTTGTGGGGTGTTTTCTTTTTTCTAAAGAAAACGAGTATACATTAATCTATCTATACTAATAAACCAGTACAATTTACAAGCCCTTTAAAGCACACACTGTAATTAATTCGCTGATGTGTCTGTTCTCCTATTGGTCGATCATTTATTGCGTACAACAAGTCTAAGCATGCATTCTTAACACTCTTCCAAAAAAAATGATTACAAAAAATAAAATTAAAAAAGAAACAAACAAACGCGTCCAACAAGTCAACCTATTTACTCCTCCTCCTTCACAAAGATAATGGCTCAATCAAAACCAAGTCAAAGATAACACCCCCCCTTCACACGCTCCTCCCGTTATTTTCTTCTCCAAGAAACGCGTTTTCACTTAAAAGAGGAATTTGCAATCAATTATTCAATAAAAATGATACACCAAATCAATCGATTATCAATCCACCCAAAAATTGAATCGATCATCAATCCACCCAAAAACAATAAAACCCTAAATTGGGCAATGATTCTGATTATTTTTTTGACCGTGTGGTAAGTTTCTTATCATCATTTTTTTAAATAATTTTTTATTCGAGCTTATTGTAGTTTCTTCTCATCGTGAAGATTGCAAACAATAAAACCATAAATTGGGCAATGAATCTGATTATGGCAGCTTATTGTATGTTTAATTATTTATTCATTTTGTTTAATGAATTATTTTTTTATGAATGAGAATGATGAATGATTATATATATTCAGTTTGATTTGATTTGATGATGCGTCTGACTTTTAATTTGGGAATGTTTAATAAATAATTGGGCATAAGTTATTTAAGGAATTACAACGTGGATTTTAGTGTGTATTCCCAATTTGATAGTCAGACTTTTGTATTCTATTCTAATAGATTGAAGATTGATGTATTGAATCACAAAATTTAAAACTTTCTAAAACAAATTAGCCCTAATTCTACCAATTTGCCTATATAATGGTTAAGAAGTTTTGTTTAATAATCACATCCTTCTTTCTACGCTTTTGAAAAACATATCATAAAAATCAATGGCTCAATTCGTTAATGGCTACATAAACGATCTTTCTGCTGTGAAGGACAATGTCAAGCTGCGTGTGAGAGTTCTGCGCAATTGGATGCAGCCTGTACATGGCAAATCCCACATCATCAACATGGAACTTATTGTAATGGATGAACAGGCAAGTCAATTTGATTATTTGTGTTATGTACATTACTTAAATATTTTATACTTTAGTTATAAAGAAGTGATTTGTTCTAATATTTGTGTTGTGTAAAGTACATTGTTGTATAAACATACTACTGAAGATTAGTTTTTCTATTTGCTTATGGTTTCCTTTTTTTTTAAAAACAGAATACCAGAATTCAAGCTACAATTCGCCAGAAACAGGTTGATAAATTCAAACATCAACTTCAGGAGGGTAACGCAGTTACGCTGCAACGTTATGCGCTGGGCGAGATACAGCCCAGATTCAGGCTTCTTAAAAACGGTCTCCGGCTTAGCTTCTTGTCCGATACAATTGTTGAAAAATGTAATGACTTTAGTGGCACTATGTATGGTTTTGACTTTAGATCTTTTAAAACCATGACTAATCTAGGAGTTGAGGATGTGGGCCAGTTTGGTAAGTACTCATGTGGTTTATAGTAATTTACCTAATGTTGGGCATTGCATTTAATTTTGGTTGATAAAACTCCCTACATTTTGATGATGGATTGCAGATGTCATAGGGCAGGTTATTGCTTGCGATGATCTTGATTGTTTCGACAAGAATGGCAAACAAGGGAAGAAGAAACCACTCACCCTTCTTGATGCGGAGTAAGTGAATATTATACATATATAAATTGAGTAACAAAATGTTCACTTTCAAAATTGAATAAGAGTCATTGCTTTTATTTATTGTTTCAGGGGCACTGAAATTAGGTGTACACTTTGGGGAGCATTTGCGCAGCAGTTTTCTGACTTTCTTCAAACTTGTGATGACCATTCAAATATCATTGTTGTGCTTCATCTTGCCATGATGAAGATGTGGGACGGTAATTTCTCATCCTATACATAGTGGGCAGTTTTGAAAGTGAAAGTTATATGTATACATCTAACCATATACTGATTTCATTTGCATAGGGAAAATGGGGATTCAGAATGGATACAATGCAACTAGGTTGTTCCTGTTTGGCGGAAAAGAAGCAATCACATCAGCTGAATTCAAAGATGTTGAACACTTTAGAAAACTGTATGTATCAACCACGTAATTGGTTATTTAACATAGCATACAATTCCTAACTATTAAACCACATTTTTCTATATAGGTTGGTTGCTAAGAAGGCAAATGACACATCTGAACATACAATAAGCATCTCCACCGCCTCAAGATACTCGACAAAAGAAGATTTTACCACTTCTGCAGAAATGAGACACATTGTCGAGCTCTTGGATATCCCAAAGGTACAACGTTCTACTATCACACAATACTATCGTAATGATAAAAATAGTATATGTCACTGTTTATATAGTTTGCTCAATTCTGTTTTTACTATTTTTAACTTTAATCATTATACGTTTTCTAATTTGTCATTAGGGTACGCCTTCTGTCATCGTGGGCACTATCATTGCGATATGTGAAGATGAGGGGTGGTGGTACTTAGGCTGTGGCAAGTGCAAAAAGAAGGTTGTTAAGGCCAGTGACATTGTGGATTTGGAATCCGAAACACCGAAAAAAACAGGTTGGTGGGCCAACCGAATGGTGGTGTAGTAAATGCGGAGAAGTATGCTCGAGCCTCAAAACACAGTGAGTTCTGCTTACATTGCAATTTATTCATGTTACTTATAAATTTTACGCAAACATATTTAAAAGCTTTAAAATTTATTTTTTATTTAGGTTCCGTCTTCAAATACGTGTTCAAGATTCAACGGGGACATGCTCTGTCTCCCTCTTTAACGATGAGGTACAAGCGTTTGCCGATCGGTCAGCATACCAACTGTGTGACAAATATGGAAAGGTACATTAACTCTTTATTATGTTTTTTAATAAATCAACCAATACAGAAAAACATACATTTATAAGTCTTTAATATTTAGGTGAGTGATAGTGAGTTTGTTCCCCCTGAGATTACAAAGATTGTTGGAACCAAGTATGCCTTTAAGATCTTCATGGATAAATTCAATTCAACAAAGTTGTTGCCTGTGTTTAATGTAATCCGTATGTCTGCTGATAAGGAAATTATTGAAACACTGCATGCAAATGCTACCCCACTCAAGGTACTAATTCACAATCTTTATACACTTTGTTTTTGGCGATTTTGAAATAATTATCTATCCATCTTACATATTAATTTCTTTTTTTCAGCAGCCGGACAACGAAGCCACCAGTGGCAGTCTACCAGTTATTACACCATTTGTAAGTTTTATACTATTTTAATGTAACAATCACCCAAAAATTGACAAGAGACTGAACTACCCATATTTTCCGCCATGTAAAGGAACTGGAGTCGCAGACGGATGACAACACCACTCCGACAAATACAGACAAAACAGATGGGAGTAACAAGCGACCAGCCGACGATGAAGCAGAGTGGACCATGTCTTCTAATGCTAAAAAGGCAACTGTCGAGGTCAAGTTAGAAAAGGATCCATGATTAACCTTGCGTTGAAGTGTTCAGGCAACAACGCAAGAGCTCCAAATCATAATATGTTTCGTTTTTGAATTCAATAATTTTCTTTGGACAAGTTCTGTTTCGTTTTTGTGATTGGGGAGTCCCAATCACTTTCAAATTGTCTTTTGATGCGATACTTTCATTGTGGTTTTACTCATTCAGTGTGAATGTCAAATTCACTTATTTGGATTTTCTTTTGGTGGACTTGAACTCAGCATACATTCCCCACAGTTAAACAATTGTTGAACTCTTACTTCTTTTTGATGTATTTGCTGATTGTTATTTGCTATGGAGTTTATATCTGACATTTTGTGTATAGTGCACATGCTTTCTTTGGTTTTTTCATTCTGCAGGTTACTCAAACTTACATGCAAGGACAAGTTCATTGCCGGACAAGATGGGTAGTTCTCTAACACCACTACATTATTGGACAAGTTGGAATAAGGGATGAAATTATCATTTCTACAATAGATGGATACACATAGCTTCAGTAGTTTGTTTCTTGTATCAACTTTTTTTATGCAACAATGTAGAAATGATAAATTGATAATACGTTGAAGTTGTTTACCAAGTATTTTTATGTCATACCTATCTTTTTTATGTTTTGTTAACAACATTCACAACTGTGTGTGCTCGGGCTTTTCTAAATAATGACATGCTTTGGTTTTATTTTTGTTTTTATTTTATGACGTTTTTAAGCAACTATATCTATGTTTTCTTTTATTTTTCTTAAACTTTTTATACGTACTTTGTGTTTATTTTAATTCATATATTTGCATTACTATATTCGAGGTAACATGTTATAGCCTTTGTATATATATAGTTACTTATAAATGGTGCCAGGATTTTCATACATAGATCATTTCAAAATTCGTATGTTTACATATAAAACAAGTAATTTAATACATAAATCACTAAAAAAATCACGTGTCTTAAATGAGGTTAATAATTTCCATATAAATTTGATACACATTATATCTTTGCATGTATTAGGTTTTTAATCATTAAATACATATCATGCAATCATGTTAATCGCTAATTTATAGGAATTTTCTATAACAATTTCGACTCCCTGTAATTACTCAAACACATATTCCTTTAATTACTCACATCTTCCTTTACCTGCTGCTACACACAATACAATTTCCTAAGATCACTATGGCGAATGAAAACACTTCAAGAAATTCAAGAAAGCGTACATCTTCTCAAAATCAGCCGAATATAAATTTAATACCACATCAAATAACTTCCAGCTCCTGTGTCACTTCAAGATCGTTTCAATCAGGATCTTTTGAATCATCAGAAAATATTCCACAACCCAGTTTGGTAGATTCAACTTCGGCTAAAAGAAGAGTTTCTTTGACGGAGCTGTTGAATTGTAAGACTCTATTTCACATGATGTCTTTAACGATACCTATTGACTGTTTCAGTTCGTGTTATTAATTTTTACTTCTTCATTCATTAGATAATCCGCTAAGTGTAAATGTCGCTCCGTTCAGTTTCTCAAATACACGTATCCCCTTAACAAATCATCCTTCAGGTTTGTTTATTGTTGTATAACAAATTATAGTTCCTTTTACAATCTTCAACGACAAAAAACTATGAAATTAACCACTTTTTATATGTTACTATGGGGTTCTTTTGATTGTTTTCTTTTATAGGTTCCTTTATAAGTTCTGCACAGACTCAACTAACAACTCAACAAAGGCTTCCGCTTTCGGACGTCTCTAACAGTAACTAAATTATTCAATAAGATCACGTGTTTGATACATCTTACAATATCTTTTCGTTAATCATATACTAAATTCTACAATTCATGCTTCACATAGATCTTCCACGTATAAATGGCACATATTCTGTTTTAGGAAGACAAACAACAAATCCACCATTTGAAACACTTTATCAAGGTTTGTATACTCTGACTTTAGAAGTAGCTTCCTTTGCTTAGTTATTTATTTTCCTTTCAACAACTTTACCAAATGTACCATAAATTATCAATTATGCTGTAGGAACCAAAGCGAAAAATAGTTCTCCCGTCTCTGCCAACAGTAGTCTATATTCCCCTTTGCAACAGGGTCATGGTCCGGTTCCCACGCAAACAACACCACAAACTGCCACCCCAACAACTCAACTTCCCAAACCAATAAATGCAAGATTATCACCGCATCTTAGTGGTAAAACTTTCTTATAATTACGTAATATTACGAATTTGTGTACGTAACATTTTTTTACTTAAAATAAACTATGTATGTGTATGAATCATAACAGGAAGACTTACTCAGGCCACAAGAGTATTACTTCCTAAACCAAATCAGTCTGGATTTCTCACCTCTTCGTCCTCCGGTTAGCCTTATTTAGTTACCATTTTATTTTATACTATCGTTTGCAATATTTTATTAGTTTTTTACCATCACTGAATGTCACTGAGATCGGCATACATAGATTCAAATTATCAAAACATTAAAATTTTTTCTTTCAATTATAATAAGGTTACATTTTGTTGAATTTTTTTGATATTTATGCTCGCTAATGCTCAACACGAATTATACATTCAACAACTGCATTAAATTATTCTGACAAGCTCAAACGTATTTTACTCCGACATTAGGAATGAATCCTCTACTCACGAGAAATACAGTTTATGCATTTGGAGCGCCTACCAAATCAGGTAACGTTTACTATAAACTTCATTACTTTAACGCATCCTGTTGTACATGTCATGGCCTTTTAAAGTCTATAAGTAATCTAATCGCAAAAACTTTGTTGCTTCCATGTCTACACACAAATTGTACAGCAACTGATGGATTGAATACAAACAACCAAGCAAATGTTTCAACAGGTCATTCAACTGTAGGCGTTGTCACAACTACAACTTCAGATAAAGGTACCGCTTTGTAAATGATATCCTTGAGTTTTACTTTCTGTTTCAAGCTCTTTTACTATATGTAAATCATTTTATTCTTCCCGTATAGTATCAAAAAGGTCAGTCCGTCGCAACACTGGTAACGATGAGAATATACATACAACTACACCAACCTCTATTACAACAACCAGCCGTCAAGTTACACCAGCTGCAGCTGCAAGGAAAACCCGTTCTCCATTGAGCAACATATCAAACGGTAGTATCTATTGATTACTCCTGTTACTTAACGGAGTAACCATTCAACAAATGAAAACAGTGCTTTGATTATACCATGTACTTAACATTGTTATTAAATCTATTGCAGTTACATTTCAAACACCGTTGGTTACTCCTGTTACTGAACGGCCTAAACAGGCATCAAAAAACATAATTCAACCTTTCACAACACAAAATTTATCTTACGAGGCAGGAGAATCGTCAAGAAGGACAAAAAGATCTAAGAGACCTCCTTTACAAACCCGCACGCCTATTGCTTTTAATCTTGATGATGACGGGCATGTCAGAAAAGTCTACGACAAATACGTTGGTATATCCGAAGGTAATTGCACGTGCTATTTCTTTACTGATTCCAATAAAGACGTTACTAATTATATACTATATTTTAACAAACATCTTTTTAATTATGTAGATTACTACGACCATGGAGATCCTACATTTGAATGTACAGAATGTCATGCTTTGTTATGGGAACCTGAAGCGAGAACAGGGAACGTTAATCCCAATAATAAACCTTACAGTATATGCTGTGGCAAGGGTAAAGTTAAACTTGATGCACCACCGCCAACTCCAAAACCATTGCTTGACTTATTCATGAACGACGATGCGATGAGCCAGAATTTTAAAACCAATATAAGAACGTACAACAGCATGTTCGCTTTTACTTCCATGGGCGGGAAAGTTGATGATTCAATAAACAAGAAAGGACGTGGTCCGTACGTTTTCCGCTTACACGGACAGACTTACCATAGTATCGGTAGCTTACTTCCCGAACCAGGTGTCCCACCCAAATTTGCACAGCTCTATATATATGACACAGAAAACGAAACAGAGAATAGAGCAACAGCATTAAGGTAAATCCATAACATATATTATTCTTTAATGTGTATACATAACTTGACTACAAATCTTTACTTTTACAATTTTAATTTGTCCTAATCCCGTTTCTGTATTCATATCAGCAAATCTTCTAATTCGTCGGCGCCTTCAAGTTCAAAGAATCCTGTTGATCGCAACATTATTAATCAAGTTAAAGATGTTTTAGATGAATCAAGTGATTTGGTTAAAACATTTAGGAGGGCACGTGACCGATACACGGAAGACAGCGAGCAGAATATAAGAATAAGACTCATCGCAAAGCGAGGCAAAGATGGACGCCAATACACTCTTCCTACTGCCAACGAGGTTGCTGGTCTTATTGTAGGAGACATGGATTCATGTATAGAGGATCGTGACATTGTTTTGGAAATGAAAAATGGACCTTTGCAACGTATTAATATCTTCCATCCTATGTACCTTGCTTTGCAATACCCTTTGTTGATGCCGTGTGCACAAGATGGATATACTTTGGGAATTCCACATAAACAAATCTTTTCCAAATCAGCCACCAAAAAAACGGACAAAACGATTACTATGCGTGAATGGTTTGCCTATCAAATTCAAGACCGTCCCAATCGAGAGAATTTGTTTCTACGTGGAGGTCGTTTGTTTCAACAGTTTCTGGTGGATGCTTTCACTATGGTTGAGACTGAACGCATGTTTTTCCATCGGTCCAAGCAGTCTATACTTAGGGCTGATACATACTCCAATATACGCCAAAGCATCGCATCTGGAAATACTGACCCTACCCAAGTTGGGAAGCCTGTCATACTGCCTTCTTCGTTTACTGGTGGACCAAGGTACATGCAACAAAACTATATGGATGCCATGGCATTGTGTAGGTGGTATGGTTGTCCAGATTTGTTTCTAACCATCACATGCAATCCTAAATGGCCTGAAATAAATCGGTATATGCGCGAGCACAACCTTACATCTACCGATCGTCCGGATGTGCTTAGTCGAGTTTTCAAAATGAAGTTGGATCAGTTGATCAAGGATGTCAAAGAATTAAAACTTTTTGGACGTGTTCAAGCAGGTAATTTTTTAACATACTATAAAACAATTTTTCCATTCTTACAGCTATACATTACTTAGAGTGAACTTTACATGCACTTGAAACTAACTTGAACATAACATTTGCAGTCGTATACACCGTTGAGTTTCAGAAGAGAGGCCTCCCTCACGCCCATATATGTTTATTTTTGCATAAGGATGACAAGATTCCGAATGTTGAACATATCGACAAATTCATATGTGCTGAGATACCTGATCCAAACGAGGATCCTGATCTGCACAAATTAGTTTCCGATTTTATGATGCATGGTCCTTGCGGTCCTGATGAGCCAAATCAAGTTTGCACCACTGACGGGAAATGTACGAAACACTTTCCAAAAAAATTCATTCAACAAAGTTCAGTTGACGCTGACGGGTACCCAATTTATAGAAGACGTGAAAACGGAAACTATGTTGAAAAGAGTGGACACAAGTTGCATAACGGCTATGTTATCCCTTACAATGCGATGCTTCTCAAACGTTATCAGTGTCACCTTAATGTTGAATGGTGTAATCAGACGGGATCAATAAAGTATTTGTTTAAGTATATAAATAAAGGTCCAGATAGAGTCTCTGCACAATTGTATGAACCAGCTACAACGGAAGAAGGTGAGCAAAGTGCAAAACCAGTTGACGAGATTAAGGCCTTCTATGATTGCAGGTACCTGTCAGCGCGTGTGAGGCTGCTTGGAGGCTATTTAAGTTCGAGATACATTATAGAACACCAAATGTTGAAAGACTTTCTTTTCACCTTGAAGGAGAGCAGAGAGTTGTATACGATGAGAACTCGGATCTTGAAGCAGTTGCCAACAAACCATCAGTTGGCGCATCTATGTTTGATGGTTGGATGAAAATGAATGAGAAGTATCCAGCAGCAAGGGAACTTTCGTATGTTGAGTTTCCTACAAAATTTGTATGGAATGCTGAAAAAAGAATGTGGACATTCAGGAAGAGAGGTTTCGCAATTGGTAGAATTCATAATGTTCCTATTTCAACCGGTGAAGCGTACTATTGTAGGATGCTACTAAATTGCCAGAAAGGATGTACGAGTCACGCTAAGATAAGAACATGGGACAACATTGAATATCCTACATACAAAGAAGCTTGCTACGCAGCGGGTCTTTTAGAAGACGACAAGGAGTATATTCAAAGTATTAAAGATGCAGCACACTGGTCTTCCGCTGAACATCTACGCGACCTTTTTGTTACATTACTCTCTCAAAAGGAACTTCAAACTCCTTTGACCGTGTGGTTAGAAACATGGCACTTGCTTGCCGAAGATGTGGAATACAAAAGAAGTCAAATCTTAGGAGTACCAGGTACACAATTTACTATTTCTCTAATTTTATAGGATTATTAACGTTATCTTTATACTTGCCAAATTCATAGCATATGCAACGACTTTAACCAACAAATATACATATAATATGGTATCAAAAGCTAATTACCTATATTCTATACAGCATATTAACATTGATAACTTCATTTGCATACGGTTTCATATTAGGAACATACAATGAGCTTGACATTTAGACTAAGATATGGAGGATTTTAAAATGAAAAGAATGTTTCCCAACATTGGCATGGTAGAAATCCAGGAAAAAAACCCACAAGATATCACATTATTAGCTACTAAAATAGGTATGCAAAAAAGATTCTAAATCTTTTTATTTCATCCAACAACACAATTAGTTATAAAGATATCGAACAGCACATATTATGTTGAACGTATGCAATTCCAAGTTCATAAACAAGTAAAAAGTATTATCAACAAAGACAACAATAATTGCTTTTAAAACTTTAAATATAAACATCCCTATTCAACTAAAAATACGGATCGTAGCTTCTCATAATACATGCACATATTATAAATAGATATTCATGTCAAATCCTTAATTAGTTCTGTAACTATACACATGTACTTTTAAATGCAGTAGATTGTAACGAGAACAGAGAACCCGAAACATAATGTGCATATAAGAATATCTTTACATATGACACAGTGCACAATTTAAGTAATCTAAACACCTAAAATGTACTAACTCTTAATCTATCCTACATTCAAGAACTATCCCACATTTCATTCAACTGTTACTTTTAGTTGACTACTATAAAATATTTGTGCAGGCTTGCGACTTAGTGATGATGAAAAGAAAAATGTAGCTTTGTTCTGGATAGAAGAGCTTATGCGATCGAGAGGCACAACATTGAGGCGTTTCCCTGAGATGCCATTCCCAGATGATAGATACATAGCTCAGTTTGGTAATCGACTTCTATATGATGAGACTCATTATAATCCAGAAGAGTTGCAATCTGAGTATGCCAGGCTGTACGCGGCTTTAACCACAGAACAGAAAGGCGTATATGATACTATCATGACATCCGTTGAAACAGGTAAAGGAGGTGTATATTTTGTATATGGATACGGTGGTACTGGGAAGACATATTTATGGAAAACCCTTGCTGCCGGTATTAGAAGGAACGGTGATATAGTCATAAACGTCGCATCAAGTGGTATTGCATCTTTACTGATGTCAGGTGGCAGAACTGCTCACTCAAGATTCCATATTCCTATCAATATTGATGAGACTTCTACTTGCTCTATCCCTCCTCAAAGTGATCTTGGAGAGTTGTTAAGGAAATGCAAGCTAATTATTTGGGATGAAGCACCAATGACCAATAAGCTTTGTTTTGAGGCTTTGGATCGGACATTGCGCGACGTTCTACGTAAGTCGAGGTTTGACATTTGCCAAACTCCTTTTGGTGGAATGACAGTGGTCTTTGGTGGTGATTTTAGGCAGGTTCTTCCCGTTATTCCAAAAGGTTCCCGCCAAGACATTGTAAGTGCTTCTTTAAAGCAATCATATTTGTGGGACCATTGCACGGTTCTGAAGTTAACCGCCAACATGAGGCTAACTATAGGATCTCGCCCTGAAGATGTTAACGAAATACGTGAATTTGCTGAATGGATACTAAAAATAGGAGATGGAGACGTTGGAGATGCACCAGACGGAGAGGTTGAAATAGATATACCCAAAGATATTCTAATACATGATTCTTCGGACCCGATAAAATCCATTGTAGATTTTACCTATCCAGACCTTTTGAATTATATAGACGATCCGTCTTATTTTCAAGAAAAGGCAATTCTTGCTCCGACCAATGAAGTGGTCGACACTATTAATGATCATTTGCTCAAGACATTTCCAGGTGAGGAGGTGGTTTACCTTAGTTGTGATACTATTGATAAAAGTGATCGTGGGTCATCAATAGATGAATCTGTTTTCTCAACAGATTTTATAAATGGATTAAAGTTCTCAGGTGTTCCAAATCATAGGCTGGTGTTAAAAATTGGTGTCCCCATAATGTTGCTGCGGAATATTGATCAATCGAATGGATTGTGTAACGGGACAAGACTTCAGGTGTTACGCTTATCACGTACTTCTATTCAAGCGCAGATCATTAATGGTACACATTTTGGACATAAGGTTATCATACCACGCTTGAGAATTACTCCATCTGATAAACGTTTGCCTATCAAGATTGTGAGGAAACAATATCCCATTTCTGTGTCATTCGCCATGACAATTAATAAGAGCCAAGGACAATCGCTTTCAAAAGTCGGGTTGTATCTACCGCGTCCTGTATTCACACATGGACAGTTATATGTGGCTCTTTCCCGTGTCAAAAGCAAAAAGGGTTTGAAAGTAGTTGTTTCAGATGTGGATGGTAACCTATCCAATACTACTACGAATGTCGTATATAAAGAAGTTCTACAAGGTTTATGATCAAACGATCAATAGGTATTTACATTATACATGTTAAATGTTTATACGATTTTTTTAATTTACAATTATTATATATCCTAATTTTATAGTACTTAAACCCTTTAAATCAATCTCAGGGGTTGCCAGAAATGAGCTTATGTTCAACTGTTTGAATCGCCACTACATGCATTTAATACGACCAAAACAGCGTACGCAAGGACAACGAAAACTGGTATAAAGAGGCAATGAAAGTGGATGTTATTGACAATGAATCCGTATTTAAATAAAGTGGATGTTATTTACAATCATTGTATTTCATACTTTCAGTCACTTATAACTTTATTGTTCCGTTATAAGCAAATTGCACATCGTTTACGTTATTTAGTCTCTCTTATACTATTCACGTACTTACGTTTTCTTATTCAAAACCACTCTAAAATCCCGTGAATTTCACGGGTCTATAAGCTAGTAGGTGATAATGTGACATGATGGGCTTGCGTATGAATGAATTTAACATACATTTAAAGTTTTACAATTCTAGTAGTAAGATTTACTGTTGCTAGTGTTACTATCTCTTACTAGTAGGTAATTCTGAGGGCGAAATGAGAAATAAATGGGACGATGAATCTTTAACTATATATTTGTCTAACATTACAGCGACACATAAGTGTAGAAATGCCACCTCAATGATGACTCAATGATGACATGACATTTTAATGATGACATGGCACACACTAAGCATGCACTAAAATTTGGAATTATAAAAATTTGCCATTAGTGAGAATCGAACCCATGATCTTTGCTTAATGAAACAAGCATGCATACCACTAGATCACTTAATGATTCGTGTTCAAATCTTTCAAAACAATAACTACATGCTTATAAATCACCGAAAATACATGCATTAATTCGTTTTAAGCATGTCATTTATAGGAAAGATTGATTTGAAAATTTCAAACCGAATTACATTTATTCATCAAACCTCCAATCAAGGGATATAGGTTGCAACTATCAATTATATGTTACAAACACTTCAATGGTTTCCTAGAATCAAGGGATTACTATGAGATAATGAGGGAAACAATTAAGGTATTGTTATTCAAAATTTCAATTTTTTCAAAATTTATTTCAAATTTATTTCAATTTCATTTTGAATGGAAAACCCTAAACCTTCGCTATATATTAGATCTAATTTTGTTTTTCATCTTTCACGAATCATTTTCATATCCTCTGTATCAAAGTTACTAATCATGAGCAAGAATTCTCATACCAGGTTTGCAAATAAGGGCAAGTCTCCAAGCAGTAGTTCCTTCAAATCTCCTGGTATTCATTTATTTATCAAAATGATTTCAATAATTTTTTCATTTATGTATTCAAATGTATACGATCGTGGTATTAATTTAGTTATCCAGACGATTTAAATATTTTTTTCATTTATGTATTCAAATGTTTAATGTATATAGTTACTGTATACTCAAATGTATGAAACCATTTCAGTTTTACATTGTCTAATACAATTTTTAATGGTTACATGAACGTTTTTCATCGTTACAGTTAATGTAGCTGATTTGAAAATCACTAAACTTGAAGATGTGGACCCCATGATCGATGACATTGCTGTGAAAGCGCGCTGCATATCGCTATGGCATTCCCACAGAAAAGGCGATGAAAAAAACCCGTATAGCCTTGATTGTGTTTTACAAGATGAAGAGGTAGTGTATATTTTTTTTTATTTGTTTAATTAATTAAGTTCATTATAAATGTATGTTATATTAAAATGATTCAAGTTTTTTTTAATAACAGGGTACCAGGATTGAGGTTTATATCAAAAGGGAATTCAAATATGCTTTCGAGCCACTCTTAGTTGAGGGCCAGTGCTACGTTATATCTAATTTTGCGGTTGCAGAAAATGGTGGCACGTTACCATTGTTGCCTCACAAATGGAAGATCGTATTTTATCGACACACAATTTTGACACGGATTGACCCGTTCAATGAAGACCTCCATGGTTTCCAGTTTGAACCATTCAATTCACTTCTTGATGTGAGCAACAGATATGAAACTTCTGATTATGTTGGTATGTATGATTATTAATATTTTGTTTACTTTTCATTAACATTGAATACATTTGCAGCAATTGTGGAAGCCTTGAATGATAATTCTTACTCATGATTAGTAAATTTGATACAAATGATACGAATATGTTTTGTGATATTTGAAAAATAATGATAGACCAAATGTACAAAATGATGTAAAAATTCAATTACTATATATGACTCAGTAAAGGCATTGGCATTATTTGTATAAAATATGTTGTAAATCTCAATGACAGACGTGGTTGGTACCGTTGTTGCCATTGGTGATATTGTCCCTGTCAATTCGAAATGGGGCAAAAAGACTCGCAGGGATGTTTTGCTTGAAGATGCTCAGTAAGTCCTCATTTTTTCACAATCATATTTCATATAATCATAAAATATCCATATACATTTACTGAATTTCATCTTATGTGTCTGTAGGTCTTTCAGAATCAAACTCACTTTTTGGGACAATTGGGCAAGCATGTGGAACGACTATTCACAAAAGCGTGATACATTAGGATGTCTCATTGTCATAGTACAACTTGGTAAAGTCAAATACTGGGATGGTAAGTATAGTTATTGACGCATTATGTAAATCATCATGTGTATCATCATCATATTTTTCTAACCTATTTTGAAATTATAATATCCTATTATGTTTAACCGTATAGATACTCCTGCTGTTCATAATGCTCTTTTCGGCACGAAGGTATTCATGGACTCTTCTATGCCAGAAATTGTCAACTTCAGGAAAAGGTAATGTTGTACACAAAATCATGTTATTAACACGAGGATTTTCATTAACTTAATAATATCCTGATAAATAGTACACATCTATATCTGCTTCAGTTTACAGGAACGTGAGGATTTCAATGAAACGGACTTTAAGATCGAGTTATACACTCCACCCAAAAAGATTGAAAGCCCATCGGAGTTCATGTCTGGCTGCGTTAAGCAAATGGTTGGAACGATCCGTGATACACATCCTGTACGTGTTTATTTAACTCTTCTTTGTACATCATAAATGTTATTGACATAATTGCCATCACCATTGCCTTGAATTAAATCAACGACTACCCCAAAATAAAGTTACACTAACTATGGTCATATGTTTTTTTAAAAGGATACACAATGTGTGGTTTATGCTACCATACATAAAATTATGCAAGATGAAGGTTGGGCCTACACGGCATGTAAAATATGCAACAAGCGCGTTGAAATCATACCTGCTAAGGCTTATGGCCCATCAAGAAACCGCAAACCAACATTCCATTGTGAGAGTCATGGGACGGTTAATGCGGCACCAGTGTATGATTTGTGTACATTCATTAGGACTAATTGATATAACTATAATGTCTGTTCTAAAATTACTTATGTTGCTATTTTTTTATACTTGACCAGGTTCAAGTTAATTCTTCGTTTCGCTGACGAAACAGGGTCTGCATCCGTTGTCTTTTTTAACTCAACTGTGTTCAAATTGTGCGGGAAGACTGCTTGGGAGATAATGGGAAAAAAAGGAATGAATCCGGATGAGTATTTCCCGGACGACTTGGATGTGATTGTTGGGAAAAAGGCGCTGTTAAAGATATACTATTCTGAATATAACCATAGTAGGAACAGTCACAAGTATAGGTGTGATGCTGTGTGTCAAGATTCCGATGTTATATCGTACTTCCAGGATGGCTTTCTAGAATCCGACGTACGTAAACATACAATTATAATATTTAATTTATTTGCATAATCTTATGTATAAGTAACAAATATCATACTTGTGCGTCATTGCAGGATCAATCTGACCAGTTTAAGACACCAATTATGCTTCTTAAACCACCAAGGCCTCCGAAATCAACATACCAGGGTGTGACAAAGACATTGGATCTCGATACTCCACCCACGAAAAATAACGAAACATCAAGCAATGTTGATGGCAATACGAAGGAGTCTCCTGGCAGTTCTGATGGTTCTAATGAGAAAAAACGTGAGCGTGTTCAATACATTGACCTTGAAGATTATCCCAGTGACTTGGAGGATGCAGAGCCTAATCCACTAAAAAAACCAATGGTTCAAGTGAAGATCGAGAAGGATCCTTGAGCAAACTATAACGTGCCATGAGGAATGTTTATACTACGTTTCTCTACATTGAATAAATGTTGCTATGTCATGAACAATTTCTATTTTCGTTTACATTTGGTTTGGTTTTTTCATAAAGGTTCATTACCTTAGACAATTTTATGTTTTTTTGTTATTTATATGGTTTGTTTGTTTCACCACATGTTTATGTTCTGTTTTGAACAAGGTTTTAAGTTTCATTCATCCTTTGATACATTTACAAGTACAAAATTGCAAAACCATTCCTTAAACTAAAATGCCTTAACCACTTCACACAAGGAGTTCCCCTTTTCGATACGGATAATTGAAGGCATACTAATCTAATTTTGATACACTAAAAGTAGAAAACCATTCTCTAGACCAAAATGTTCCATGTAATTGAATATTAATCCTGAAACATGAATATATTCAAACAAAGATTCATTTGCATAAGCAAGCATTAAGTTACATAACATAACATATATAAGTTATAAGCATCTAATCACAACCTCTTTCGTTCAACTAAGAACCAACATTTCACCAATTGCAACCATATAGCTAACAGATAAACATCTTAACAAAAGACACTAACCCAACAAGATTTTGAACACCCTAATCATGAAGATCCATCACAAAGATGTGATGATCCTTCTCTTCCCGCCCTTCTCTAGCAATATCAAGCACAGCAACCAACCCAGCTAGCATCCTAGCCTCTCTATCAGCTGTCTCATTCATCGCCTCGACCACATCTTTAGCTACTTCATTATTTGGGCTCAAAGTATTGGTTTCAGCGGTCAACACTTCACGGTTTTCAGCAGTGGCTCGAAGCTCATCACATATCTCCCCAAGAAGCTGAATACGCACCTCAAGCTCAGCTCTCTCCTGACCAAACAAAGACCTAAAACAATCTTGAAGACGATCGGATCCACAAGCCTCCTTCATTTTTTCGATATGTGGAAGAGTCCCCATGACCTTATTCTGATCCAAGTTAGGTGATAGAATATTTTTAGGTTAGAATAAAAGATAGGAAAATGTTATAATGTGTTTAGTAATTATATACTTGGATGAAAACATATTGGGAAACGATTTTCTAATAGTAGAACCGCCTTCATATCTTCCATTCAATATAAGTCACTCAAATACTACTAAAGATCTTGATTGTGGTAAACTAGACTGGAACAATGCTTCTATCAGTTCCATTTCCCATGCAATAAAGGCAATAGAGTGCAAACACATATAAATATTAGATACACTTTTATTCACATAAATACAATAAAACATTAAAAAAAAAAAAATTTTTTTTAGTATAATCACATTTTGAGAAAAATAATATCACATTCTTATATACAAATTAACTTTTCAATTAACCCTACAACATCTTATAAAATAAATAAACAGTAAAGAAAACAACACCACAAATCGTTAAATTTCTATTTTATATTGTAAACACAAAATGTTGTTAATCCCGCGATAGAACACGCTAATATTTTTTATTGTAAACCCATAAAGAGAGATTTTTAAAGGTTTAAAAGGGTTGATGTCTTTGGTGCGAGTGTGTCCCACGCTTTGCTTCCCTTCATTGGTTTATATATATATATATATTTTTTAAACTTTACTATGGAGGTTTGTTTATAACGTCATAAACAAATACTTTTTGTACAAATCAATATTGGAACAAATAACAATTATTTAAGAGAAAAAGGACTCAAGGAAAATAGTGAATAAACAATATACTTAACTAAGTGCAATTTGAAATAAGCTACCAAGCTCATACAAGGTGGACTGCAAATTGACTTTGTAGCCTAAGAAATAATAAAAACAATGTAAATAAACAATTCAAAACAGAGTAAGGTAAACCGATAAGGAAATTAGCATCAAATACGATTAAGTAGATAAGGTGGCATTTGCAGCCCAAAGCAGTCTAATTAGGTACTTCTGAGCTCAATAATGAGCTCAGAAGCAGTAAGCAAATCTACATACAATCCAAAATACATGACAACCATTCAGGAAATAACCACTAGAACAACTGGAAAGATTAAACGATGTCTTGCCATAACAGCTTACTACACGGACAACCATACAGAGTTTTATGCATCAGTAAGTATGTGTTAACACATATGAAACACTGGGATGAGAACTGGGGTACGTGAAGGCAAAGAAACACTGACGTCTGCAACAGTGTCAACAAGCTTGAACCTAACCATTTTGTTTGGTTGCCATTGACATAACTCAACAATTTCGTTCCACCTACATTTGATCGTCACGTGATTCTTGCTATTTGGCCTGTCACTATGAGGTTCCACATCCACATCCACGTAGAACTCTTCTTCATTGTACCTCAGGAGTGCGTTGTGGTACTGCCACATCTCATGTGCCTTCACAAACTCATGAGGTATGTTCTGCATTTTTATTAAATTTGTTATAACCAAGGTGATAATGGAATATAGTTAACATAGGAAATATGTATCTGAATGTTTAAACCCAAATACACTAACATGTCATCTCACAGAAAGTTGGAACAGAGAACACAATATGTAAACATTTACCCAAAATTTTACTGAATAATATTTCCAAAATAACAAAACAAAATTGTGAACAATAACATTATGTCAATTAAATGCAAGAGGAAATAGTTAAAAAACGAAGACTTATATGGCAAAAACATGTTGTGTTTAGCATCGACGAAGTTCACAATGACTGAATTGAAAATATAAATTGCCTACTTACCAGACGGCCTCTGTCTGTCACATATGCCACAATTGGAGCGTAAAAACAATTGTCCTCATTCTCATGCTCCATGTGCCCATCCCAATCGCACATGTGTTGCATTCTCTTATCTACATTCAAAGTAAGCAAACACAAAACAATTAACTGCAACTTGAGTTTGTAAAAGGTGAAATGGAAATAAGCTAACAGAGTATGCAAGTATTAACTCCCGTAATAAGATAATACAAGTATTAACTCCCGTAAGCAACCATAAATTTAAAAGTATGATATGTAATGCTTTTTAAACTCCCTTATTAACTACATGTATTGTGCATAAAATTTCATTGACCTACCTTCATCTATACTGCTTTTCACAAATGGCTTTCTTGAGCTCATGACCATTCGTTCTACCCTTTCCTGACGCATCTCCAAACCATTGCCACCAAACGGCATGAGCGAAACAGAATTGTTTAACAGATTTGTCAAAACCAATCTTGTGCCAACAGTAAGGTTTTCAATGTGAACCAATATATGCCATCCATTACCTCCAAACACATGCACATGCCTGCCTTCTTCACAATCTGAATCTCACGATGTGTCACAGTTGCTACCAGCACGCCGCTCACATAAACCCGGAATTCAGGATTATTTTCCTTGGTAAAGAAACCACAAGGAATGGGCTGCATAACAGTTTTGTTTGAAGAAAAAAAAGTTGACATGTAAGTATTGGTTTTCATTAAATTTATAACAAATTTATTTAATACAATGATGTAAATTAGTGAATTTACCGGAGATTGTTCAAGGTCATCCAAAGTAAGCAAGCATCGACGCTGCCTGTAACCTACGACATTCAGGTTGTATCCACTCATCCCATACCCGTCATTGTTATATGCCGTCACGTAGTACGTATCTTCTTCTTGACGTATGAAATGAAATGTGGCCACCTCGATATATTTGCTGTCATCTAAAAATGCCCGCCACTCACTTTCATACAGCTTTAAACAATTACCCCCAGCCATTTTCACATAAACCTTGTGCTTGGTTCCTCTATTGTGTATTAAGTAAACAAATCCGTTTTTAGGGTACATTCTTTCCGTAAACAGAGATGGAAGAAGCTGAAATTAATAAACGTTGTCTATGTATTAATTTTAACAATCTTAAATAAATGGTTAATGTATATAGTTTTTTCAAATAGAAAATACCTGTAGTGTTCTAATGTTTCGGTGGTTTGCTTCCACTAGAAATTGAAAGTTCATTCTGTTTAACAAAATCAGAAACGTGTCATTTGTGAATAAGTTTTTCACATGTATACTTATATTTTGACATTCCTGTAGAACATCAACACATATTATGTTTAAAGTGTCAACCCAATAATTACAGCAACGCTATTAGCCAGGATGAAAAGAGTCGATCAAATTCTAAAAAACGTACGGGATTAGTTTCTATAATCTACCTAACACCGTTATGTCATTATTATACTGTATCTCCAACCTCTGTTTTTTGCCAGCGTATTTCCATATATACCTTTGTGTTTACTTTCTGCTAATTCTTTGCATACAAATGCTATTCAAACTTTCAAGTCTTAATTATGTATGCATTATTGTTCTAAATGTTTATTCCATGTCACCTGTTTCTGAATAATTAATAACTGACATGTAATCTACCTAAATTATATTTTCGGCATAATTTCATATAATGTTGATACCTATACTAAGTTGCATAACGCAATCTTTCTTAACTACTTAACCAAGTCGTATTACATCACAACTTGCGACTAATTCATACATTTCTTTAAACTTGCTGGTCTTACTTTAGTATATTTCTCATTAAGATTATCTGTTACCACATCTTTCAGCAATCAGTTTTTTATCAAACATTCCTAACATCAAGCAAAAGATCTTTCACTTATGTAACTAAAACCACCATATATGTTTGTTAAACATAAAACATCAAAACTAATCTATTTATCTTTCGCATTAATAATAAAACCCCTGTTTTCTTATGATCATAGGATGCAATATCATAACTATTTCAAGATCAGTACAATACTGCTACACATGCATCTTGAATCGTTTATTTTATGTTAAACGAACCGTTTTTTTTTTATGTTATATTTGTTATAACAATAAACATTATCAATTATCTGCTCAACATGCATTTGCAATCGGTAAATTAACCAAAAGAACTAAATAATTTAAGAGGAAAATAAGAATACCTTGCGTCGGTTACTGTTGCAGATGCTATTGATATTTTCCTTAAGAAGATTAAGATGAAAAGTGGTATAGTTGTGCAGAGTTTTGGCAAGTCTTTTCACAGCCGTTTCACATATAACGAGATTATAGTTGCTATATCAATGATGATATGCAAGAAGGTACTATTTTTAATTAAATGATAACACACTTGATTTTTTATGATAAATAAACTAAGATGTATATAATATAAAAGGTAGATATTGTTTTTTAGTATATCAACAATGTCTTTCATTTTTTTATTTTAAGCAATTAAATAAATTACGTATAAAGTATATTTTGATTTCTTAAAAATTTACTATACTTAGTTCCTATATTTTAGGCAATGATCCCAATATTTTTGTGAGATATATTCGAATTCAAATAAGAAGATATCATTTGGCATAAATTGGTAGTCATTAATATAAAAATATTTTGAAAATATAATACAAGTATATCCTATCCAATAAACTCTATATAAACTCATGTCAATGTTAAATTTTAACATTAGCAAAACTGACGTTTTATAAATAATTTCTTATAGATGTCAAACACAGGATCCCCAAAGGTATACATTTTGTTTGCCATTTTGCTTTTTTCCAAAAAGATGGTTTGTTATTTTTTTGATGTGTTATACATATGTGTTTAAATGTGTCATGTATTGTTCATTTTGCAGAAATACAATGAAGATGGCATTCATTGTGCATCAACTGCTGATAATGTGGTTAAAAATGAAATATCCGTTATTGAAATATCATCTGACGACGAAACGGTATGATTACCAAAAGAATATTTGTGTAGCAAAAATATGCCCATTATAGTTACAATATTCTTTTGTTATTTTTTTTTCATAATTTGCAGCATGTTCAAAAGTCAAGTAAACGTAGAAGAATAACTAAAAATGGAAGTTTTGTAAACAACAATGTGGTCGATCAGATTTTTTCAGATTATGACAAGGTAGCAAATGATGCGGATGCATCAACATTTGAGGATCAACCTCAAAAGATTGGAAAACTGGTATGAACTCATTTGTTACACGTTACCATTGTTTGTGTGTTTACTAAAAACTATATACGATGTAATAGTTTTCTAAATATGATTTAATTCTTAAACGTAGGTTCTTGATGATGACGACCCTACTCCTACTAAGAATAAGCAACACAACTATTCTCTCATTGATGAGGAAACTGATGAAGATCTTGATAAAGAAAATAATCTAAGCGAAGATGGTGTGTGGGTAAATATCGATGATCTTCCTTATCCTGTTGATGATTTGAAGAATGCTAACAAATACATTGATCAAGAAGCCCAAGAGGATTTAGGAAATTCTGACCTGCATAGTGAGCGATCAATTGATGATGGAGATGATCTAGACGGTTTCATTGATGACGAAACTCAAGACTCTGTTCGTACCGATGATGATGAAGATACCACTGATGATTTTTGAAGCTCTATAATCTTATTCAAATAGCATGATGTTTTCTAATTAATAAAACGTCTTAAAAGCAATCTTAAATTTGGGTGTCGATGTTATTGATTCTTCTAATATATGGTTTTATTTGAGTACTACATTATAAAATTTGCTCCCATAATTCGTAGTCAAGCTTATACTATTGCGTTTTACACATATTGGGTAATTTATGATTCATTGTAATGTTTGATTTTGTACCTCACAAACCTCAACTGTACGTATCATTCATAACTAACAAAGTTGATTTTGTAGATTTGTATTTATCAACTAATTTTTAAAAACGTTAATGTATAAAATCTTTTTAAAATTATGCATAACAACTCACACGCTTAATATGGGAAAGTATTGCCTATTTACATATATAAGTTACAAAATATATATCAATTAATGTGACATCCTAAATTAATGTAATCTACATTTCAAACGTTTGTCAACACCTATTCTTAAGCATACACGGTTGAAATTTCAAATCATCAATACTATCATTCATTTTTTCATCAACTAAACAACTAGGCAATCTCTCAAAAACATGAACAACAAGAAGAATAAAGGTAAAGAGAAAATCGATGGATCAGACCTCAACTCCACCATCATGAATGATAATCGTCGTGTTTGTAACAAACAGCTTCAAGAAAGTGACTTTCATGATGGACGTTTACAATCAGGAAGATCTTTACGAAGTTCATGTTTAACTGACAATAGCAATAGACATGCTCGAACTGTTGTTAGACGTCCACTTGCTGAAATTACACAAAGTAACATCACCTATATTTTATATAATTATGTTTACATTATTTTTCAATTATTTTTGTTTTTTAGATCATGATAATATTTTTCATTATGTTCGTCTTTTTGAATCATCCATCCTATTTGCATTTTTAGATGAAGATTTATCTATTCAACGTTGTGGCAGGCGTAAAAAAACAGATAACAACTCGGGTATCGTACCTTTTTTCGTATTATCAATGTATACAAGTCACCTATATTTCATGTAATTATGTTTTCTAACTTTTTTTATTTATTTGTGTTATATAGATCATCATAACATTTCTCAATATGTTCGTATTCTGAAATTATCCATCTTATTGTCATTTTTAGATTATCACTTATCTATTATACGTCCTGGGAGGCGCAAAAAAACAGATAACAACCCAGGTATCGTGCTTTTGATTCTATTATCAATGTATACACGTCACCTATATTTCATATAGTTATGTTTACATACTGTTTCATGTATTTTTTTTATATAGATCATCATAATAAATCTCAATATGTTTGTATCTTGAAATTATCCATCTTATGTTCATTTGTAGATTTTGACTTATCTATTATACGTCCTGGGAGGCGTAAAAAAACAGATAACAACCCAGGTATCATGCTTTTGGTTGTATGATCATTTTTGTATTATCAATATATACAAGTCGTCATAGTAACCATCTAGCCTATTATTATCAATCCTATTTGCAGTGTTAGAGTTTGGATCAGCAACTAAATTTTCTGAGAGGTCCAAAGAAAAAAGTAATAACATATGTTTCATACGCAAAACCTTTTTAAGCTTCACACTATATCATCAATACTACCAATATATGTCCTCACACTAATTTATCTATTTTGTTTGTTAATACAAACAGGTTTAACTGATGACTTGGCCATTAGACGTCCTGGGAGGCCATCAAAAAAAGATAAAATCATAGGTTGTCATAAAAACAAAAACATTAACACATAAATGTTTTATACTTATACATCAATTTTAATTTATGATAAGATTACATTATATTTTAACTTTGCAGGGGCAACATCGTCCTCATTTTCAGCGAATGCCCCAACATCGAACGGTCAAACTTCCGATATCCTTCTGCCTACGTCGCGTTTTAATGTGAACCCAAACAATGTGTTACAAGCCAATACAAGTGTTGTAACAACAAGATTAAACAATACAGAAAAGAGTGAGTTTATTAGTTAGTTAAACACGCTTCCAACTCCTTAATTAACATGTTAGTTCTATTTGTCATCAATTATTTTTTTCATGTAACTGAATTTTGTTTCAGGATCGAGAACAGAAACACCAATGTCAACGCAAAAGCATACTAATACTTATGGTAGTGGCTCATCAAGTGGACTGTCAACGGTGACATCTAGACCAAAGGCACGTCAACGAATATGTAACATTTCAACACGTATGACACATCTTCACGATTACATATTGTTGCTTTTCCTATTGTATACAGCAACTATAGATGACATTATTTAATATAGGATTAACATATTTTTTTTAATAATATTTTCAGCTGTCAATTTTATGAATATTGAAACTCAACGTACCCCTAACCTTACAAAAACATTAACAACCCCATCTCAACACCATATTAATCTTCGGTCCAGGACACCTAAGTCGGTGAATATTCAAACCCCACGGACCTCTCACGTTACAAACACATTATCAACGCCATCTCAACACCATATTAATCTTCGCTCTAGGACACCTAAGTCGGTGAATATTCAAACTCCACGGACACCCAGCGTTACAAACACACTAACAACGCCATCACAACACCATATGAATCTTCGTTCTAGGACACCTAAGTCTACAGTAGTTGATGCTTCCACGACAAGAAACTCAGCTGTCCCAAATATAAGAAAAGGTATCTCTGTCAAATAAGATATATCAAATATTTTTCACTATCCTTTTTTGTAATTGAATTATGTTTTAAAATTTCATTAATGTTATTTAAATTCAGGTAATATGAGTAACCAAAGAACACATTTTGTCACTCCCAGTCCTGTGAACTTTACTTTAGGTAAGTTATAATTATCATCTTAAGTTTTTTTTTGTCTATCAACAAAATTGATTTAATATACTTATTCTATTATTAACAGGAGCAAGCTCATCTAATACAAACCAGCGATCAAATGGACAGTGTTCTACGATGGCTGCTGATAGGCGACCATTAAAAGGTAAAATGGGCGTTCGTAAAAGTTCACGTCGCATTAATTTCGCAGAATATGATATGGAAGATGATTCCGCATCAGAATCACGTCGATTGCATGGTATATGTGCTGGTACGCATAATATTTACATCACCACATATATAAATTATTGTTACAAATATTTACAAAGTATATGCAATTTGTAATATAACCTATTACATATAACGTTTGCAATTACAGATTACATTGATCATGGAGATCCAAATGTAGAATGTGCAGAATGCGGTGCAATGTTGTGGTATCATGAGAGTATACGTGGGGATGGCAATTGTGTTAAAGATGCATTTTCTCTTTGTTGTGGAAGGGGAAAGGTTAAGCTGCCTATAGGACTTAAAGATCCACCAAGACTTTTGAAGCAACTTATGAACAAAGAACACCCTAGGAGTTCCTCATTTATTGATAATATTAGGCGTTACAATTCTATGTTTGCATTCACCTCCATGGGCGGTAAACAAGATAAGTCTGTTAATGTTGGTCGCGGTCCATATTGTTACCGGATACAAGGACAGAATTTACATAAAATTGGTACTTTGCTGCCTGAAAAAAGAAAGCCTCCAAAATTTTCGCAGCTATACATTTTCGATACCGCTAATGAGATTCGCAACAGGATAAACGCTGTCAGGTTTGTAACTCAAATTAACATTTTATATATTCTGACTCATTGAAAATATAATTCATTTGTACTTTTTAAATTGATTAGATTTTTTAACTAGCTCTTTCATTCTATGTTTGTTTAACATATGATTTTACTTTCTTATGCAGCAACGATGCGTCAACATCATCAAGTACAAATAAACTTGACTACCAGCTAAGCTGTGATTTACGTGACATGCTTGACGGAAATAATCCGTTGGTTGCCAAGTTTCAAATGGCTGGGGAACGAATTTCATCGGCACGTGATGACAAGCAGTATAAGCTTAAGCTTATTGGTGCAAGGCCGCGCGATGGAAGGCAATATAACCTACCAACTTCATCTGAGGTTGCCGCTTTAATAGTCGGTGATTTTGACTCTACCACAAATAGTAGAGATATTATTTTGCACAAACAAGATGGCAATCTTAAAAGAATAAGTGAGTTGCATGTCTCATACCTCCCACTTCAATATCCCTTGCTTTTTCCTTACGCCGAAGACGGATACAGAACTGATATTTACCACGCGGACGTTACGGATGCGACGCCAGATGACAAGAAGAAACGCGTATCAATGAGGGAGTGGTTCGCATACAGAATTCAAGACAGGAAAAAAGAATATTCCTTGATACTAAATGGTAGGAGATTGTTTCAGCAGTTTCTTGTGGACGGATACACAATGGTTGAGGCTGAACGCATGTTGTTTATCAGAAACAAAAATAAGGAGTTAAGAACTGAAACGTACGCAAAATTGGCAGCCTTGGCAGGAAATGGAGATTCTGGGGTTATATTAAGGGGTAAGAAAATTATTTTGCCATCGTCATTCACTGGCAGTCCTAGGTATATGATGCAGAACTATTTGGATGCCATGACAATTTGTAAGTCCTGTGGATACCCCGACTTATTTATTACATTTACATGTAATCCTAATTGGCCCGAGATTGCACGAATGATGGAGACAAAGGGTATGAAATCTGAGGACAGGCCTGATGCAACAACAAGGGTATTCAAAATCAAACTAGACACCCTCATAAAAGAATTCAGGGAGAAGCGTACATTTGGACGTGTTAAAGCACGTAAGTTATTGACACCATATGTTAATTGAATTTGTTATATTCAATTAATAAAAAAATTGAAAGGGATCAGCCTTATCAGTTACTGATGTTCTGACTTTATTTTTTTATCTAATTATTACAGTTGTTTACACGGTTGAGTTTCAAAAGAGAGGACTCCCACATTGTCATATATTACTTTGGCTTGAAGCTGAGGATAAGCTAACCACACCTGGGCGGATTGATCAGCTTATATCAGCCGAAATTCCTGACAAGAATGAAGACCCTGAGTTGTATCAGATTGTGACTGATCACATGATTCATGGTCCTTGTGGAGCCGAGCATCCAACATGTCCTTGCACCGTTGATTTCAAATGCACAAAGGGTTTCCCTATTCAGTTTAATGAAACCACAACAATTGATGAGAACGGTTATGCAAAGTATAAAAGGAGGAATGATGGTTCAACCATCAAGAAAAGTGGTGTTGATTTGCATAACGGTTACGTTGTGCCTTACAATCCAGGTTTGCTTAGACGATACCAGTCTCACATAAACGTTGAATATTGCAATCAGATTGGTTCTATCAAATATTTATTCAAGTACATAAACAAAGGACCTGATAGGGTGACGGTTGGTTTAGAGGACGAAGAGGCTGACGAGATTAAAGACTTCTATGATTGTCGTTATTTATCTGCATGTGAAGCGGCTTGGCGTATTTTTGGCTATGACATTCATTACAGGTTTCCAGCTGTAGAGCGACTACCATTTCATTTGGAAAACGAACAGTCTGTGGTGTTTGATCACGCTGAAAGTATTGATTACCAACTTGAAAAGGCATCAACCAACGAAAACAAGTTCCTGACGTGGATGGAAACAAACCGGACCGATACATTTGCCCAAACTCTTCTTTATGTAGAATTTCCTAAATATTATGTTTGGAAACCTCAAGAGTTGAGATGGCAACGCAGACAAAGAGGTGAAAGCCTTGGACGTATACATCATGTTCCACCATCTTGGGGAGAGCTTTTCTATTTACGTATTTTGCTTAACAAGATCAGAGGTGTTAAGGATTGGGTTGATTTTAAGACACACGATGGTGTTGTTTATCCTACGTATAAGGATGCTTGCTTTGCTCGTGGTCTGTTGGAGAACGACAAGGAGTACGTCGATGGTATATTGGAGGCGAGTTTATGGGGAATGGGAGATTATCTGCGGTCATTTTTTGTTATGCTCATCATGACCGACAGCATGTCTCGACCAGAGATTGTATGGGAGAAAACGTGGCATGTTTTGGCTGCAGACGTTGAACGTGTAGAGCGAAAAAAACGCAATGATCCAGGTACTTTTTTTAAAATCGTAACTTTCAAATCATATTCAACCATGTTGTGTACGATGTTATTTTTTTTATTCAATCTAAATGTTCCATTCATGTACGATAGGACTTATGCAATTGCACTGTTATTTTTAAATTTCACAAAATACACAAAACTAAATCGTAAATTATTTTGCAAACTGTATTGAGTTATAGGAATTCTTCATCCTTATAAACCATTCCAACAAATGTACAACTGCATCAACTGTCAATCTGTACATATCATTCTTTTAACAAAAACTAAAACTTATACATTTATTACGTTTGTTACACTTTAGTAACAGCATACGCAAACTAATGCATAATCCATGTACTGATTATTTTACGCAGGTCTTGAGCTTTCAGATGTTCAGAAGTATAACATATGCCTCACTTATATTGAACACATGCTTTTGTGTAACAACAAAAGTCTAAAGAATATTCAAAACATGCCATACCCTAATCAAGATCACACAATGGATTCCTATAACCGATTGATATACGACGAGCTGGCGTACAACGTTGACGAATTAAGAGAACAACATAAGCAATTGTACGGTAGCTTGACAACCGAGCAGAAAGCAATATATTCACAAGTAATGGATTCTGCTGTTCACAACAAAGGCGGCATGTTCTTTGTATACGGGTACGGAGGTACTGGCAAGACATACCTGTACAAAACAATGTCCGCTGCATTACGTTCTCAAGGTGAAATAGTATTAAATGTCGCATCAAGTGGAATTGCTGCACTTTTGTTGGAAGGCGGAAGAACTGCTCATTCAAGGTTTGCTATCCCTATTAATGTCGTCGAGGATTCAATGTGCAGCATACCAGCAGATAGCGATCTTGCTGATTTGATAAGGCAGGCAAAGCTTATTATTTGGGACGAGGCACCTATGATGAGTAGATACTGTTTTGAGTCCTTTGATAGAACCTTGAGAGACATATGCAGAGAAGATATTTCAGCGCCTTCTCATAAGGTTTTTGGTGGTAAAGTCCTTGTGTTTGGTGGCGATTTCCGTCAGATTCTACCGGTTATACCTGGTGCATCCAGACAAGAAGTAGTACATGCCACAATAAACTCTTCATATCTGTGGGCTGAATGCACCGTACTAAATTTGACTGTCAACATGAGGTTGGGTTTAGGTTGTGCAAAATCAGAAAGAAAAGAAATTCAAGAGTTTGCTGATTGAATCTTAGATATAGGGAATGGTAACATTGGTGGTAATAGTGATGGTGAGGCAGTTTTCAAATTTCCAGAGGATATGTTGATTCCAAATTCGGCCGATCATGTTGGTTCCATTATTCAACATACATATCCTGATTTGGGCGCCAACTTATGGGATCCTGTTTATTTTCAAGAACGAGCTATCCTTGCCCCAACACACGAAATGGTCAACATTATTAATGATAGAATTCTGTCTTTAATTGATGGCCCAGAGAAAGTTTACGAAAGTTCCGATACAGTAAATGTACTTGATGCTGATACAATTTTTGATGAACAGGTATACACTACGGAATTTCTAAATAGCATAGAAATGTCAGGACTTCCACACCACAGGTTAACTTTAAAAGTTGGTGCACCTGTCATGTGTATGCGCAATATCGATCAAAAGGCTGGACTATGCAATGGTACAAGGTTGCAAATCCAACGTATGGGAACAAATATCATTGAAGGCAAGATAATATCAGGTGGAAAACTTGGTTGTATATGTGCTATACCTAGAATGATCATTACACCTACGGACAACAAGATGCCATTCAAATTGAACAGGAGACAGTTTCCTGTTCAAGTTTGTTTTGGTATGACGATTAACAAAAGTCAAGGCCAAACGTTGTCACAAGTCGGCCTATTTTTACCAAAGGCGGTATTCTCACACGGACAACTGTATGTTGCTGTTTCGAGAGTAAAGACGAAAAAAGGTTTGAAGGTTATTTGTTGTGACAAAGACGGCGAATACACAGACTCTACGACAAACGTCGTGTACAAAGAAGTTTTGTATCGTATATGAGTAACCATCATTTAACAAAAATTTTGTATTTAACTTATCACTTTTGTGTTTTATTCAAAGAAGTTTTATATTGTATGTGAATGTCCATCATGTAACAATGCTTTAGTTATACTTATCACTTTTATTTTTATTTAAAATACTTATCATTTTATTTGTTATATTATGTTTATTTACATCATCATATTTCTTAAACATATTTACTTTGATATATTTTTGTAAACAAATGATACTCATAATATGGATAAAAAGATACAAAATCATTCAATACTTTCAAAAATTATCCACATAGTAACCAATTAGGCGATTTTTTTTCAACAAATCACAGCATTATTTAGGAAATGATTGGCTTGCTACAATCAAAACATAACAACTTTCAACACATCAAGGATTAATATGTACAGATTTAATGATTTAAATTGGAAAACTAACCTTATCACTTCCTTAATTAATAGAATGTCTTTTCATTTTACTCCTAATGCCTTATATAATTCGTGGTTTTTCACCATTTAACACGTCCAAATTCACAAACAAACTATAATTACTAATCTGTTAATCATGTTTCCTCTGATGAAGATACCTAAACGACCTGCTGAGGATGCTACAGATGAAGCCAACCCACCCAAGTAAGTATAACATTTTCATGACGCATTTTTTTTGATTTTCCAGAAACGTTAGTTTATAAATTGAATATAATACTTCATGTAACAGGAAGCAACGAAGGGAATCATCGAATGATTCGGTTAATAAAGAATCTGTAGGGTCCTGCACAGGTATATAAAACACCAATATATTTATTTTTTGAAAGTTAAATAATTGTTTTTTTACGCTAATATTAAAAATATATACGTGATTTTAAACTGTAGTCAATGGGGACGTAAAAGATGATGCAACAAGCTCTTTGCTGCATCCTGCACAGGTGTATTTGAACCTGCAGGATAAAGCAAGAAAGAAAAAACTGAGAGTCTGGATAAAGAGCAATCTGAAGCAAAGGAAAATGAAAATGGTAAAAAAGAAGAATGCTGCAATCCAAAGAATGTTGAAAGGTTTTGAAGGTGAGGAAGAAGACCACTTGAGCAACGAAGAACTCGAAATTGTTGAAGAAGAAGACCTCACCGACGAAGAACATTTGGATGGTTTAGAATATGAAAATGTTCATTTAACATTTGATCCAGAAAAATCACCCAAATTTAATTGTTAATCTTTTATTGAATATCTTAGTTTGTTAATTTTTTTTTTATGTCTTATTTTAATTTATCATTTTTCAGACATTTCAATTTAATATTATTTTGTTTAATTATAACAATCTTATGTCATTCTTTTTACAATGCTATTTATAAACATTTCTCTTTGCTAAATATGTGAACTAATATAAACTTAACGATGGCATGCAAAAACTGCATAAAATCCTATTTATTACACGAGTGAAACACAAAACCAATTCCCAAATAACCAAAACAACATATTCAAAATGAGAAGTATTTAAAAAACTAAAATTAAATAATAAAACATATAACTAAGCTCAGTCTTCATAGTCGCTAACGTTGTGGTCAACAACAACATCATCTGTTATGTTCTGTCCTGCTTCACGAAGTGCTTTGATCATTTCATCAGCCTTCTTTACCTTAGTCATCATGTTATTCCAACTGCCGTTTTCATTCTTACTAATCTTGTGCCAAATGCCTTTATAATTTAACCATGCTTCATCTGTTTCAATACATCAAAAAAGAGAAAAAAATGCTGATTGTAATATAGTTATATGACATAATGGAAATATAGAAATCGCAAATCTTTGTAATACATTTTTACATTTACGCTACCTTTAGTTTTTGATGAAGGTTCTTCCTCAATGATTTCCTTACCTGCGCCATGATCATGATCAGATTCACGATGCTCTACTGGTCCGTCTACAACACTAATAATCTTACCAGCATCATTTTGCGGTTCTGATTTTGATGAACTTGAATCAACGGATTCACATCTTTTTGTATTACTCGACATTTTCTGAAACTGTTTTTTAGTTATGTGGTATTTGTGTGTGTTTGTTTTGAGAGGTTGTAGATATTATATGTAATGCTTAGAAGTTATATATTAGGAATATATGCACTAATAATAGGGAAATCATAACCACTTTATCAATTTTTAATATTAGGTATTAATGTACAAACTTAATCAATATTTTTTTTGAAACTTTTACCCAATTAATTACCTTGAGCTATATATGGAGTCGTATATAAGGATCAATTATGAGTAAATATAATCTATTAATAAAGTCATTGAAGTTATTTTTGTTAAACATAATTTTCCGATTATCAATATTTCATTATCATAAAAATAATCACGTAAAACAATTGAATGAAGCGTACCCGGCCATCGGCCGGGTCATGAAGCTAGTTATTATATAACAGAGGAATACTTGATCATACATAGCCATTAGCTTATCGGGTATACTTTTATACCTTTTCATTATTGTATAAAAATTTATACAATCTAGCTCAATTATATCAACTTTAATAAAATATTAGGGTGTGTTTGTTTCATTAAGATGTTTTAGGTCTGAATCTGAATACCACATCTTACCAGTAAGAGGTGGCTAGAAAGTCTAAATCTGAACGAAATAATGTTGTTTGTTTTTTTATAATAGTCCGAATGATTTTAAGTGCTTGTTTCTGCAATTTATTTAAGTAACTTATGTAGATATGAAACAAGACTTTTTATTATAAATATAACATAGTTAATAAACCATCAAATATATTATATTAACACGAGTCTTCAATCTCTTATCGAGTAAGAGGAGGCAGTAAGACAAGTCCCACACCTCTTACTGAGTAAGATGTTATATGTCTAACTGGGTCTGACTCAAAAGAAAAAACAAACAAGCAAAACGTCTGACCACCTCTTACTGGTAAGAGTAAGAGGGCTAGTAAGACTTTTTTTTTAAAAAAACAAACACACCCTTAGTTAAATGCAGAACAATCTTTCCTGATGTTCCCATTTTTACCCGTCTTGACACCAACCCGGCCTAGTTTAGTCATTGCTGTGATGAATGCGTTATTGAAAGCTGCTGGGCTGTTAGCCCATGTGATCACAGTCTGTTTTGATCTCGTGTCAGTGAAAAGAACCTGGTCAGATGTAAAAAGTCCTTGTCCATTTTGTAGATTCTTATAGTAAACGTTGTCAAAAGTTCTTGGTGTGTTGGGATCCATATTTATAGCTATCCTCGGGTCAACGTTCTTTGGGCACTGTTGCTGCAATTGTGTAGCATAACTTGGGTTTAGTGTTGGATCAACTGGATTTTGTTTGCTGAAGTTGTATATCCTGTTTGAAAACTGGTCGCAATGGGAGAATCCGAGGGTGTGTGCACCTGGACATGGTAATTACATTAGCAATTATGGTAACATTTCAATAGAAACCATAAAACATCTTACTGAGAGTTTTGAACAACAAGATTAGTACGAATCGGCGGATTTTTGGTATGCTTGTATCTCAAGTGTCAAATGGGTCAAACCGAAAAGTTAGTATAAAAGCAAAGGGGTCCAAAGTCGTCAAACGTGTGATTTTAATGCATAAATTGTCATATATCGTTCTATTATAAATAAGATATACTAGTATTATTTGAAGTAATGTTTCGTATGTGACACTCTGATTTATATTTAAACTTTAAGTAAGAATTGGTCAACCCAACCTGATCATACAAAGATTACCCATTTTGACCAAACTGTTCAAACCTGGTTTGGCCTCCATTTTGGAACTTCTGCTATCCGTTAGAGGTAGCGATTTTGAGCATTTCTTATAAAAGGGCTGATTTAAGCTGCATGTTATATTGTTATTCTAACCGGATAAACGGGTACAATCATATATTTAGCTAAAAAGGTAACGGGTCATATGTGCCGAAAGTTTCACAAACTTTAATGTAATTTCATCCAATATTGTAGTAATTCACTTTACTAATAAAGGGTTGAATTTCGATTATACTAATGTAGTTTCTTTTCAATCATAAGTATTTCTTTAATAATGGATAAAAAGGCACAGGTCAACCCAACCCATACTACAGATTATTTCTTAACTATTATTGCACTAGTCCATGTTTAGTTTACTACCTCTACTGTTCAGGCTCATTTTTTCCAATATTTTTGCATGAAACGTCTTACCTGAGAGAGCAATCATGTCAGCTTGGGTCAATCCATTAGCAGCAAACAAGGCATTTAGTTGATCCAAATTCTGGTTTGGTTTGGGCAGATTTACACCCACACTAGCTGCCGTTGAACTCAGCCCGTCTAATCTCCCAAGCTCCACCGAATACGATGGCCCACCTGCCTGCATACCACCATTTTACGGTTAAACACATGATATCATTCATCAAGATACTGCTGCTAACTAAATACACATATAAAGAAAATGGTTATTACAATCTTGACGACATCTCGTGTAGCCATGGTGAGAATATCAGCACATGACACTTTATTTCTACAACTTGGATTAGCATCAACAGCTGCTTTTGCTTTGATAACCGTATCAAAACCGTCTCCAGCCAATGACAAGCTATGCGGATGATCTTTTTCCGCAGTGTTGGAACTACTTTGTATCATAACCGAAGCATCACAGCCCTATTATTTAACCACCAAAAACAACACATTATACACTTGCACTTATATTCACGTAAACAAAATCATTAAACAAACGAACCTGAACAAAACAATCATGGAAGAATAAACGAAGAGTTCCTGGAATGGTGACGAACGTTTGTTTAACCTTAGCTGCGACTGCTTTCTGCACAATGCTTTCAACATTTGGACATATGTTTGCGTAGTAATTCTGTTTGAGCTGCGCAAAAGCTATGTTTGGAAATATGAGAAGTGAGCATAGAGCTAATACTTGAAAAACAATGACTCGACCCATAATTAATGAGTACGTGTTTGTTATTGTTATTTGTTTGAGAATTTTGATACTTGTAGTAAAGCTTTTATAAAATGGAGTAAATTGCAAAAATCGTCCTTGTGGTTTGGCCAAATTGCACGTTTGGTCCCTGTGGTTCAATAAGTGCAAAAATGGTCCGGATTTGACACTGTTTCATTCACTTTTGGTCCCCCATGTTAACCGGCGTTAAGTGAGTTCCGTTAGCACTTACACGTTAGCCCTTAAGGCTAACAATCGTTGCAGCGCCCGTCCTTTACACTAACGGCCAAACCACAAGGACTATTTTTGCAATTTACTATTTTTTTCGATTTTTTTTTTTTTTGAAATTTTTTTTCGTCCGAAAAAAGTTTTTATATAAAACTTTTTTATATAAAAAATATATACGAAAAAAGTTTTTAGATAAAACTTTTTTATATAAAAAATATATACGAAAAAAGTTTTTTATATAAAAAAAATTTATAAAAAAGTTTTTATATACGAAAAAGTTTTTTATATAAAAAAAAGTTTATAAAAAAGTTTTTTCGATTTTTTTTTTTGAAAATTTTTTTCGTCATGTGAATTTTTTTTTTTCCAAAATTACTTTTTGGAAACTTTTTTTTCGTATATAAAAACATATAAAAAGTATATAAAAATGTTTTTCGTATATAAAATTTTTTTTATATAAAAATGTTTTTATATAAAAAAGTTTTTATATAAAAATGTTTTTTATATAAAAAAGTTTTTATATAAAAATGTTTTTTATATACAAAAGTTTTCTTTTATATAAAAATGTATTTTATATAAAAATAAAAAAGTTTTTATATAAAAATGTTTTTTATATAAAAACGTTTTTCGTATATATAAAAATCGAAAAAACTTTTTTTTATATAAAAAACTTTTTTCGTATATAAAAACTTTTTTATAAACTTTTTTTTATATAAAAAACTTTTTTCGTATATATAAACTTTTTTTTATATAAAAAACTTTTTTCGTATATAAAAACTTTGGAATATAGTTGTCTTCACTCACTAAGACAGCTGTTTAGCTTTGGAATATAGTTAGTTGTTTTGGAAAAATTATTTCATTTTTATCATGTTTATCTTTTATTTTTATTGCAAGTCAACGTGCAAAAACAAAATTTATTTATAAATTTTACATATATACGTGGTTCAGTCGATCGATGTTGTGAGTTAACGAGCAAGAAATAATGGCTTTTTGAGACGAAATATGCTAGGTTACGTTATATACTGATATTTAGCTACTACTAATATTCCATAAATCGAACAGCATGACATTCTAAACCCTGACCTATATGACAAATACTCGATAGCTAGAAACAGAATCTTATTAACCTTGTGTCAGTACGTACGGGCCAAGGGACATTATCGGGTAGACAATTTCTATGGGACAAGGGCCTTCCAAGATTCATTTCAACGCTTGTACGTGCAAACTTTCCTCGTCCTTCTAGCTGTATCGGTTCATCGACTTGCATTGTTTCTTTAAGCTTATTTTTATACTTTTTGTGCCTATTAATTGTTAGTTTATGGACATTATTTTAGTAGTCGTATGTTAGGATCGAACTCGAGACCACAAGATTGCACACTTTAAGTATGAGAATTAAAGATTAATAATTAAATATAAAATGTTGTATTTAATTATTAAATACCACAAAACGTATAACGACCGTTAGTAATTAACGGTAATTGACTTACAACCGTTAACTAATAAAAGGAAAAGATTATAGATGGAAAATATAGAGAACAAGAAAGATCTAGAAACCCTTGTGGGCTTTAGATATGATCGGCCAAAGGAAGGGGTAAAACCTAACCCAACTCCAACTTGTTCTCCAAGTTTTGTCATCCTATAAATACAAAACCAAAGGGTCATTGTTTTGTAACTCTTGTACACACACAATAAACTCTAAAATTGTGTTTTCCTTCTCTTTTGTTAAGCTCGGCCGAACACCCTCTTTTAAGGGGTATTCGACTTTTATTTTTCAAAAACAAAGCGTTTGGTTTTAGTTTTGTGTTTCTTAAACTAGCATTTACTTTAATTCGTTAATAGTACGTGTGTACAAGAACGTGGTGTAAACACACTATTGTTTACATCTTGGATTGAATTACAAAAAAGGTAAGGGGCAATTCGTGTAATCCGTATAAACCCTAATTAGGGTTCATCACTTTTGTTGTTTGGATTGATTCTTGTTTTGCTAGAATCATTAAGGTACGCTTACTTTTAAATTCGGTTAATTAATTATATGTTATTTGTTCCTACGCTTCCGCAACACTTTGATGTTATGTGTTTAATTTATGATTTTCATGTAATTAATATTCCAACAGTGGTATCACGAGCCGTTATAACATGTAATTAATTACCGAAAACACATAAAAACGAATCTTGATTGTGTTTTACATGTTTGGTCGATTTTGGGTTAATTCCAATCGAACCCTAATTTTTAATTTAGGGCCGATTGCCCTTTATTATTTTTTAGGGTTTATGTTTGGTTATTTAATTTGATTAGGAACCCTAGGATTAACATGTTTATGTGTTAGTATGCGATCTTGTGGCAACTTGCTAATTGTTAGGTAGAATCCATGAAAACGTGCATGTTTGGCATGGATTCATTGTTGTGATGATTTAAATTATTTTTCACATGTAATTTAATTGATAGATGTCGAATTGGGGAAGACTCCAATATATTAAGTAATCAATTATGTGTTATGTGGTGTATATTTAATTATGACTAACGCAATCGACACGTCGATGCATGTGGCTCACTTACCTTTGTAAGTGATAGTCTTAGTTAAATATATGCATAATTAAACATAGATTGATTATTAATAGGTTTTATCAAATAAAGTTTGCATGTGGCTAATTGTTTACATAAATTAATTGTTAAGTTATGTGCGTTATTTAGTTGTTTATTTTTATTATTACTTGTTTTTTGTTTAATTGTATGACATGTTTTAAGCAAAAAAGGGTAGTTTTTGAATATAAAATAAATGGACTAAATAATGGTGAAACTTGATGTGGTAAATTATGAATCTTGCAAAGTCTTTTGTGCCGATAGTGGTTCGCTTCGCACGGTAATTTGCTCCCAGGCGAGAATAGCAAGGTTATAATTTATAACATGTTTTTTTAAGACTTAAAATCATAAACTTTTAATTGATTGTTGAGTTTTGTACCAATAGTACGAACGGCTCACCCAATTGTGACAAACTATAAGAGGGGTATAAGTAGGAACGGGTTTTTAATAAGATTCGTTCTGACCTTTGTTTCTACGCTCCTTTGTGCGTCAAATTGGAGCTACCAAGTACGACTATTTTATGTACAAAATCACCTTAAAGGTTAATTGACCTTAATTTCACGTGCCACTTTGTGGTAATTATCCGAATAACTTGGGTCTTTTGACTCATGCAGTAGTAGGATATAGTGGGCGATAATTGTAGATAATTCTTTAATTGGTAAACCCAATACCTCAATTAAAAATTTGTTGATTTAATCTTAGCTTAAAACTGGTAAATAAAAAGGTTTTGAAAAACTTATGATACGAAGATGTATGCATGCTTCTTCGTACATATTTTGATTATAAACATAAAAAACTAGTACCCTTAAAAATTAAGTTAATGCCATCTAATTAAAAGAGCACTTGAAGTTGTAATTTACGTCATGTGAGAGCTTGGACTAGATTACAATGGAAAGGTAAATTTCATACTTTCATTACTAGCAGATAACTGATGTAATGAAACTATGTTAATTTGCAGTTTTTTAAATTATACGACTTAAATTGAGTTGTAAGTGAGAGCTTGAACTCAAGGCATAAGATGGGGATAAAACATGCTTATATTGGAAATTGTTTGCCAATATAAATCCCATAAAAATCTAGGAATTGGAAATTGTTTGCCAATTATTGTTCGACAATTACCTTGTTGAATATTTTCATTACTAGCAGATCAACTGATGTAATGGAATTATGTCAATTAGGATCCTAGCTTTAAGAAAATTCTATGGTTCATATGAATATAAACCAATGGGTATTTAATTTTCTTAAAGATTGTATTATCGAAAATACTAAATTGAATTTTGTAAATTCTTTTAAATGTATTAATGCAACATTAAACCGTAAACGTGGGATATTCTTTTATTGGTAAATTGATCTACACCCGTAGGGATTTTTTGCTAGAGTCAACTTTACTAAAAGAATAAACCTAGTTTCCTTTCTATGAGAGAAGCGAGAGACTTAATCCTATTCTTTTTCATGAATGAGAAAGGTATGATAGGAAAATTAGAATTGTCTAAATTCTAAGAAATAACTCATAGCAAACTTTAATAGTTAGGAAAAAGTTGCACATTTTCTGAGTTATTAAATTAGAAGCTAGACTGATTACCGCAAAATTGGTAAAAGGCAAACTAGCATAATTTATCTAGTTGTTGTGCTTTGACCATTTAAAGGTGCTACATACCATTGTGGGGATGGTAGACCTATTAAGAAAGAAATTGCACCCCCAATTTTTTAAGTTAATTGCATTGATGGATAGTCCATCATTTACAAAGTAGAATACATTTTTTTAGTACCTAAGTAATTTTTACGTATGGGTATTCTCAAAGGTGTAGGAAAGTAAATAACGCACTATTTGCTTTTACTGGTTATGAAACACTTATAATGTTGTCAAATCCAGTGGGAGTATTGTGTTGTAATTACTGAATAATGAATTATTGTGATGATCTGTAATTCAGTGGGAGCTACAAGCTTTGTCATTTTGGTAGTAACCCAGATTATCTCTAGAATGTCTTGAGATAACTACTTTCCAATAGTAGACACTTGTGTTTTTAAGGATAGTCATGTACGTTTTCTTACTAGACAATGTGGTTCTATATCTACTAATTATGATAATATCTATGACACAATCATATTGATCACATAAACAAACGAGTGACGTGTTGTTTATCTGATACATGATGTTGTTCCATGCACAAGTGGGAGAAATATTTATTGTGTGCAAGGTACAATACATAGGAATATGATTTAAAGGATTCTCTTGACTGCAAGGTAAGAGACTAAAGTTCTACCCCATCTAATCCAAGAAACACTTGGTATTGCAATTTACGTTATGTGAGAGCTTAGCTAGATTGCAATAACAAGGTAAAACTCCATGTTACGTGAGACCGTATCTGGATAATTTGCAGTTTCTAAATTAGATACATATTAGAACAAGTGTCAATATGATAATAAGACTACTTCAAACTAAATATTTATGTATTATTGAAATGACATAAATAAATTAAGTAATCTAATACTACTTCAATTTGAATATTTATGTAATTTTGGAATGACATAAAATAAGTGAAGTAATAAATTAACTTGAAATTACTATTGAAACCAAGAGATGGTGTTCATGATTACTTTAGTTATACATGTTTATACTTTATTGTAAAGTTATAAATATGAAGTCTTTTAATTGTTACAAGACTTATAATAAAGTAAGACGTTAACTTGTTATGTTTTTTTTTAATTAAAACATATACAAGAAGTTATTGAGTTGATCAATGATTTATAACGTATAGTGGGATTATAACAGTTTATGTCTTCTTGTTGAGACATGGACCTGAAGTGACTTGGTCAAAAAGTACTTATGTTATATAGCATGCAATTGGCTTGAAAAATCTATTTCACCATTAAGTTGACTTAGTTGGTAAATAGGTAAGCCAAAAGGAGTATAAGTTTATCTTACATATTGTTAGATTGTCTTACAATATTAGTCCTAATGAAATACAAAATGTTTATGGTATGTTCAGTTAGGAAAATCAAACTCTTGTTTGATTAAAGATAACTATATCTTCTATTCTTCCAAAAGTTATCAAGGTTAGAAAATTGAGTATGGATTTGATATACTCAATAAGACTCCAATCTAGAAGATTAATAAGACACCATTTTGTTATGGAATGTGATGAATTACATTAAGTCTTAAAATGAAGTTCTGAATTTGTTAAACTACTTATGAGTAGGTTATTAACAAACTAAATGTCAGGAACTGTCAATATGTATTTGTAATGTCCCAAAAGGAGAACATTGTATTGTTGCTTTATTTGCTAAGTATTTATAGATAGTCTGTAAATTACAAAAAGCAAGTGGGAGTTTTTATCTTGAAAAGATAAAATTACAAGATACATAATCTTCTAAAACACACTAGTGAAAATCATGATGAAGCTAAACATATAAATGATAGACCTCAAAATGATGGAATTCACATTCATAGATCCGTAAAGATATCTCAGATATTTGATTAATATGTTGAGGATTATATTATGATGCATTACCAAATATTGAATTAGGTAAATTACTCATACTATGAATGTTAAAGATGTTGTCCATAAAGATAATCAATTTTTGGAAAATTGGTTTATCTTAATTCTTAATAGTTAGACTGGAGAATGAATATGAGTTTCTTCAAAGATATGATAACCCTAGTGGTTTTAATCTTTGTGTAGAAATCATATGGACAATATTGTACACATATTTTAATGCATGTCTTATGACAAGATTATTAATCATACTTAAGCAATTAACTATGATTGAATATTCTTTTCTAAGCACATTAAATATACAAAGATGGTAATTGTCATATTTATTTTCATGAATATGAAATTTGACAATGGATTATTAAACTCTTTCTTGTATAATTACTTAAGCGAGGACGGTAAGTAATTAAGAGTTTTATGAATTCATATAATCTTTGAAAGTGTACAAAATGTAAGAATTCAAGTATGGATAAATGCATGCATCAAGGAGATGAGTCTTATGTTTAAATATTAAATTCAAGTTTTGATTTATAATTTAAAAGATGAGTCTTATGTTTAAATATTAAATCCAAGCTAGTGAGAGTATTATGTTTATTTTCTTAAATCATATATGTTGGATAACATATAGGAAGTAACATTTCATATAAGTTAAATGTTTAGTCTTAACTTGGAATGAAACTTCACTTGAAAGATTTAGGAAATAAAACATATAACCTTGGAATGTGTGTTTATTATTATAAACATATGCGGTAAATAAATCTAATAGAACATGATATATCATTTAGAATGTCTAAATGGATACATATCTTTTAAATAAGATAGAATATGAATGAAATATAAGTATGACTCGAAGATTTTTCATGAACATCATGTTAAATAAACGAATTGTTATAAGATGTTATGACAATGTTGATATCTAATTGAAAGTTATTAGATAACTAGTGTAGTGATTATTCTATTAGAATATGTTTGGATATAGAATTACATTCTCAGCCTGGAACAGCTTCCAGATTCTATAGATGAACAATTTGTCAATTGTTGTGCAAATTGTCATAGCCAACAAACTTGAAAGTTTGGAAGTCATCAAACATTACACAATAGATATTCAAGTTTACGGAATTTTAAAGAGCATATTGTTGTTTGTTTAAAATGATGCTAGTTTAATTGAGATGACACTTAATACTAGTCATGGTAGGATTTCATCCTTGTTAATGGCCATGTGTACTAGTTATGCTTAACTAAGAGCATAGTTGCATTATACATTAAAAGAATAAGAATACTTTAAACTTTAAAATTGTTTGAAAGTTTGATAATCATAAATTGGTGATTGAGGATGTCACACACTTTATGAAGTATTATGTGGCAATATCAAATTATTTGAATGCACACATACAAGAACTTCACCAGTTGAAATTCTTGAAATAAGTATTCTCAAAATTCTGATAGATCAAAGTTGGTTGATTTATGTCTTGTCAACAAGTATGATTGTCATAGCTTGAGACATAATTCATCAACTAGAATTTTCATGCATTGATCTGTTTAGTATTTGGATAAAAGATATTGTAAACATTTATTATTGTTTAATGAAATAAAGTATTGGTTATGTTTATGTTCATTATTTAATATTGTTGTCCTATATATTTGCATGTTTAATCCATGAATAAATTAGTTATTCTAAACGTCCGTTGTCAATTAATGATATGGGAATATCATTAAATTAAGACAAATCTAAGTTTGGTATAATATACTTGAAAGTATATTGATGCGTTGACATGCCAAATTCACATGATATTCAATTAATTGAATATAGGACTTATCTCAAACTACATGATGTTACTTTATGGATGAAGTTATTAAGTAAATCATGAATAGTTATCCTCAGACTTGAGATACCAGATAACTGTTATGAATGTAGTGCATTATGTGGAACAATTTAACGCTATACGTAACTGGTAGTCATAAGGATTGTTTTCGGAATTGTTGCAAAGTTCATAGGTTATGTTTGTAGTCAAGATAGAATTTGTTCATTCAAATTTATTTTGAAGTTTAATACTGCTGGGCCCCTCGTAGGGTTGACAAGATGTTTGCGTGCGCACGCCCAAGATCTCCCTGAATGTGTTCAGAAGATTTGGTAATCTTGCTCAATCACAAACAACGAGAAACAAAATATTTGAATAAAGAATGACTTTAATCCATATCTTTATTTAATGTAGTATTAGTAACAAAAGGATAATAATAATGATGAATCATTAAAGGTTTTTCTAGGAGACCTACTCGAGTTGTACTAGAGGCATCGAAGTGTTGCTAGACGCTAACAGATGTGATTACACTATTAAAATATGTCTAAGTGGGAGCTGTTAGTTTATGGACATTATTTTAGTAGTCATATGTTAGGATCGAACTCGAGACCACGGGATTGCACACTTTACGTATGAGAATTAAAGATTAATAATTAAATATAAAATGTTGTATTTAATTATTAAATAACACAAAACGTATAACGACCGTTAGTAATTAACGGAAATTGACTAACGACCGTTAACTAATAAAAGGAAAGGATTATAGATGGAAAATATAGAGAACAAGAAAGATCTAGAAACCCCTTGTGGGCTTTAAATATGATCGGCCAAAGGAAGGGGTAAAACCCAACCCAACTCCAACTTGTTCTTCAAGTTTTGTCATCCTATAAATACAAAACAAAGGGTCATTGTTTTGTAACTCTTGTACACACACAATAAACCCTAAAATTGTGTTTTCCTTCTCTTTTGTTAAGCTTGGCCGAACACCCTCTTTTAAGGGGTATTCGACTTTTATTTTTCAAAAATAAAGTGTTTGGTTTTAGTTTTGTGTTTCTTAAACTAGCATTTACTTTAATTCATTAATAGTACGTGTGTACAAGAACGTGGTGTAAACACACTATTATTTACATCTTGGATTGAATTGCAAAAAAGGTAAGGGGAAATTCGTGTAATCCGTTTAAACCCTAATTAGGGTTCATCACTTTTATTGCTCGGTTTAATTCTTGTTTTGCTAGAATCATCAACGTACGCTTACTTTTAAATTAAGTTAATTATTTATGTGTTATGTTTCATACGCTTCCGCAATGTGTTCTTTGATGCTTTTATATTTATATGAATGTCATGATTTAGGCTAGTAGCAACGCAACGGAATGTTTCGGTCGATCGGATTCAAAAGGCAAAACCGACCGATTATTGGATCGGTCGCCAAGGTTGGTGATGATCGGTCGGTCGATCTTGAACATCAATATCGATCGGTCTATCGACCGAGTTTAATTCTTGCACATATCCAATAATTCCCCACTTTCCAAACTCTCTACTTTTTTTTTTTTTTTTTTAATTCGGTTTGTTTGCTCATTTTTTTTAATCCTTTCCTTCTTTTAATTCGGTTTGTGAGGAAGAGGTAGAAGCAAAAGCAAAAAGAAAGAAGATGGTCCAGTAGAAACCACGTGGGCTCATTTTTTTTTAATCCTTCCCCTTTTTTTTTTTTTTTTTTTTTTTTTAATTCTTTCTTTCTTATTTTTTTTTATTTGCATATTTTTATTTGCTCATTTTATTAAAGAAAAATACACTAAAACAACCACAATAAAGTTATTTTTTTTATTTTTATTTGAATAAATAAAAAATTAGTTGGTTTGAAAAAAAAAATTCGGTCAGAGACTGTGGCAGGTCGGTCGCTTCTGGTCGTCGAAGAGAGAAAGCTGACGTGGCAGCCAGTGACCCAGGTCGCTTTGGGTTAGGGTTGTGCCCAGCCTTAATATTCCAACATTAATGACCAAAAAATTGTAAGATATATCTCACTGTATTCTTTTGAGTTAACTACATTTTTGGTCCTCGTGGTTTACCGGGTATAACGATTTTGGTCCAATAGTTTCAAATGTAACGGATCTTGTCCTGTTTTCGCTGACCCGTAACACTTTTGGTCCAATATTTGGTTGACTGTTAGTTTGACCAGTTAAATAATGTAAAATGACGAAAACACCCTCACTGACGTGAAATGACTGGAATACCCACCTTCATTTTAATAATAATAATAATAATAATAATAATAATAATAATAATAATAGATGATGTTCCTTTCTTTTTCTTTTCTGCTGTGTATCAGATGCAAACCACAAACAGGGACCAAAACACAAAACACACACAAAATTAACCAATAGAGATTCTAAATCAAGCAAAAACAAGCAAAATCTTTTGAAATATCAGATTCTAAATCAATACAAAAACAAAACACACACAAAATTAACAGCCTAAAAGCTTCTTCTGATCTTCCTTCCTTTGACAAACCAGCAATCATAGTTGTATAACTTATCACGTTTCGAGCCAAGCCTCTTTGAGGCATCTCATCAAACAACTTCCTCGCTTCATCTACTCTACCCGCCATACATTCCCCATGTACTAAACTAGTGAACGTGTAAAGATCTGGCGTTACAACTTTCTCTTCCATTTCAGTTCTTACTCTATAAGCTTCCTTCATCAACCCTTTCTTACAATACCCGTCAATAAAAGCATTATACGTCACAACATTCGGTTTCTCCCCTTTGCTCTCCATCTCTCTAAACGTCCGTCTAGCTTCAATAAACTCTCCTTGCTTACAAAATATAGCTTCAATAAACTCTCCTTGCTTACACATAAACACCAGCAACTACACCCTTCACAAGCATTTCACCAAGTACGTTCTTTGCATCCTCCACACGTCCCAACAATGAATAAAACTCAATCAAAAGCGTATACGATGCCACATTATAACAAACCCCATCCCTCCTCATCGAATCAAGTAACCCCTCCACTTCACAAAACTCCGATTTCTTAATATAACCATCTATCAAAGTATTATAAGTATTCGCATTCAAATCCCATCAAACACCTTAACAACCAAATCCTTGTGGTTTACCGATTGTAACCATTTTTCGTGAATCATTACAACCAAGACTCGAAAGCAAAAAAGATTAAAACAATATTAAAAGAACAAAACAAACTTCGTTTCATTCCATCTTTTCTTTCGGGTCAAACCACACATGAAAACAAGTCAAACCTACCCGAGACCCTTATAAAAGGATCTTGAAGAAGCCGCAACCTTGTGATCTTCGTTTGCTTCGAATAAAAGGAAATCAATCATGGCCGCTGCTGTTATTAAGATTGTTGATGTGTCTGGGTTTAGGATTTGTGAGTTTAGATCGAGGATTTGGAAGATAAGTGTGGTACGTTTGTTTGTGTTGGTGGATTTTTTGATCGAGAGTGTGATGTTGGATAGGATATTTGTGTTGGAGGATTTGGAAGATAAGTGTGATGAAGATTATTGATAGATGTTTGTGTGGTGTTGGATAGGATAGTAGCAGGTTTTTAATTTTAGTGGGTGGTGGATGAAAAGACGAATATATCCTCATTTTTAACAGTCAACATAGGTCAAAGTGACGGTGTTAGTGAAAATGGACCAAACCCGTTACGGGTCAGAGAAAATAGGACATGATTCGTTACAAATGAAACTATTGGACCAAAAGCGTTATACCCGGTAAACCACGAGGACCAAAAATGTAGTTAACTCTATTAATAATATTGTATTGTATGATATTGTATGATAACAAGATGTAAACGGTCAAAAATGGTATTCCCAAACGAGAATCGTATGAAAGTTGTGGGCTAGCACACAAGTCCTTCGTTTTTATCAAAAATAATACGAGAATATTTTAATAAATGATGACGTGATATGGTGGGGCTGTATATAAAACAACTGAATTAAACATACTACGAAAAAAAATATGAAAACAGGGGTCCAAAACTTTAAATATGCATGAATGTGATGTCCAAAATATGCAACGAATGAGCAGCTTCGGGTTATGTCGTTTTGGAAGCAGCCATATGTTGTACATCAATAACTTAGTCAACGCCGGCCCTATAACGCCGGCTATACCATTTTATTTTATCTTTTTTTTTTTTTTTTAGAAGGCGACTTTCATTTTTTGGTTGGAGTCGCATCCGCTACATTGGCAGGCCCTCATCCATCACATGCCCAGACTATGTTGTCTGAACCGGATCCACGTTGGGCGTAGTGGGGACTTTATAACGGGTTTCGCCCGGAAACCGTACCGCTTCCACGCGAGTTTCCTCGCTGGAGTAACGGCCGGATGAAAACTAGGGGCGGCTCGGATTTGAAACATGCGCAATATTGGCTTACAGGCTCTCTTCTTCATTGCCTTACCAACGGAACTTTGTGGTCCTCATGTGAAGACTTCCCGGCCGGTCACCCAAGCCAGTACTACTCTCACACGAGCACGCTTAACCCAAGCCACTACGCTGGGCGTAGTGGGGACTTTATATCACTTATTGATTTTTGTACGTAGATTTTTCAAAGTTTAATTATGAGCTAAAAGGAATATTAGGTTATTAGGCTGGGCACAACCATGACCCAAAGCGACCTGGGTCACTGGCTGCCACGTCAGCTTTCTCTCTCCGGCGACCAGATGGGACCGACCTGCCTCAGTCGATGACCCGACCTTTTTTATTATTATTATTATTATTATTATTATTATTATTATTATTATTATTATTATTATTATTTTAATCAAACATTTAAAATAAACTTAAAATTCATTAATAATAAAAACATTACAATACTGAATTATTCAAAAAAAAAACATTACAAGAATTCTATTAAAAAAAATACTTTTTACTTGTACAAGGACTATTAGTGGCGCCAAAATTCCCGCTCAGTGTTACGGTGTTACTTTTTAATTTTCTTCAAACATTTTACTCATTAACTTAAATTACATAAAATTCATTAAAAAATATAAACATTACATAAATTAAGACGAAACTACAAATGAAACTACGATACGGAAATTAAAACGAAACTAGAAATTAATAGAATCTATCATCTGAGTCTGGCCATCCATCTTCAGACGAAGAGTAATCCGGTGAGATCCAACCATCTTCATGTCGCTTCCTACGTTCTTCAGCCTCCCTGGCTTGCCTCTCCAAACGAGCAGCTTCCTCTTCTCTTTCAAGTGCTTCCATTTTCAGGAAGACTTGCATATCTGCGTCCTCTTGCCTAAGTTGTTCCTCAGTTAACCCCAACGGATTTGGGTCTTGGTCAACAGCCGGTGGATTATTCACCGGTTCGTTTTTCGGTGGATTGTTCACCGGTTCATGTGGTGGACTAAAAACCGGAAAGATTTGTTCAGGTGGAGTATGATAAACCAAGGTCGTCAGGATCGCGATCCTGCTCGTAGGATCGTACGATCCTACTAGTAAAAAACGATCAGGATCGTAATGGGATCGTAATTCAGGTAGGATCGTTTCAGGATCGTGGGATCGCTCGTAGGATCGTAGGATCGTGAACGATCCGATCCTGTTGGTAGCCTTTTTTTTTACTTTTTTTCCAATATTAAACGTTAAGTTGCAGAAGATAGAAAGGTGTTTGAGTTGTTTGTGACTTTGTGATCGGTTAGAAATGGTGGCATTGTGTTTGATTCATGTATTAAGGAGTTATATGGATGGATTGTGTTGCGTGATTTACTGGAGTTATTACTTGTTAGGATGGTAGTGTGAATTATTGGGAGATATAAAGGAGCTTGTTATTTAGATGGAGAGATAAGGATGGGATTATTGATGATGAAATGTGGTAGCTGCGTTTTTGTTTGAAATGGAGAGGATGTAAGCAGATCTTTGGAGAGATATGTTAGTTTGTGAAATAGTGTTTGTTTCATCTACACTTGCTTTCTTTACATTTTTAGGTGCTGAAACGATGTTAGGATTCGATTCATTAATGGAATAACAAAGAAGAATTTAGTAAGACTACTGAAAATGATATTAAAATATATAGGAAATATGTAACTTGTGTGTTATTGGGTTTGTGAACTTAACATCGTTGAATAAATCTAATGTCGTTCGATAAATAAACTATGTTTTCCATTTTATGCTTCTTAAAAAGTAAAAACCATCATTTTACATTCTTATGCTTCTTAAGCAATCAAACATTTTTTTAAATGGTAGCCCTTTTTTTGCTATATTAAACCTTTTTTTGACTTTTAAAAATGGTTTGTATACATATGTAAAGGAAAAGCCGAAAACGATCATAGGTAGGATCCGATCCTACGATCCTACGATCCCGATCTTGCAAAGCCGAAAACGATCCTAGGTAGGATTCCGATCCTGACAACCTTGTGATAAACTTCATTATTTTCAGGAGAGGGGAATTGTTGAGAAAAATATCGACGTTCAGGAGAGGAATTGTTGTGAGAAATCTTTTTTGAAAGACATTTGCAGTTTTGAATGGATTTGTGTGTGTGTTTGAAGGTGTTTGTGTGTGTTTGAATTGAGGTTGGTATTTATAGTTGAAAAAGTTTTTTTTTTTTTTTTTTTTTTTTTTTTTTTTTTCATAGTCCAAAGTGTGCAACAATCGGTCGATCTGTAGACCGATAATTCAAAACAAAAGCGACCGACCTGTGCTCTCCAACCCAATCAACCCAAGTGACCCAAGGTCGCTTTGTGTTTTTCAAAGTGATCGACCGATCAAAAACCATGGTTGTGGCCAGCCTTAGCATGCAGATATTTAAATTATTTAGGCTATTTTAATTATGAGCTAATATGTATTAGCATGCAGATAGTTAAATTATTTAGGCTATTCAAAGTTGATTTAATTATGAGCTAACATGGATTAGCATGCAGATTCATGTTTAGTTTTCATTTTCGAATTGTTAATGTTTAGTCATGCATGTCTATCTTCGAATACTATTTAACATGGTCCTTACAGTTACAAAAGGAGTATGTAAAAATGCTAAATTGTTTTAACGTTTATTTATCTAAATAGTTAAGCTAATCTTTATTTTAACACATCCTTTGTGTTTTTTCATCGCAAACAAAACATTTATTTTGTTTTTGTATCACAAGTAACCTATAATGCAACATTGTATATGGGGTTCTATAAAGAGAATTTGCGTTGCTTCACTTTGCGATATAAACCCGAGTACATATTATAGTTTTCGGTATTGTTACGATTAGTTTGCGTTTACAAATTTAATTAGCCTCGTCGTTCAATAATTTGATCAGTTGCGAACACATATGACATCAATCGATATCTATGCTAAGTTGCTAACTATTAAGAAAGACAAGCACGGGTTTAACCATTTTTGGAATGAATTATTTTTTACACTATGCGAGTATTTGTACAGAATTCAATCCATATTTGAGCTTATATCGACCACTTTAGTAAAAGGAGTTATCTACTTAACAAAAAAATATGTTGCCTCTGTACCAAAATTTTATTGTCCCTTATGTCTATCATTTTTTGTTTCACTTTTTATGTCAACCAATTAAAAGAGAGTTTAGTTGGTGAAGGTGATACTTTTATTTTAAAAAAAATGTAGATAGAGGTCAAAAAGTTGGACACTCTTAAACCAATTAAATATCATCCTCATTGTAGATGCAATAATCTGCACCCGAGATATGGAGGAGAAGTTTGGGTCTTCAAAGGTGTTCGGATCTACTGACGTGCTCCGAACCTCGAGGAGCTTTGTACCTTTTGCTAAGTCTTGAGTTGTGATAAGACAAGTAACACACGTTAGCCTCGCCCTGGGTGTTTAGTCTGAGACCCAGCTTCGGTGTGAATGAGTATGGGTGATATGAGTGAAGTATCAAGTATAGAGTAAATATGATAATATAGGTGTTCGTTCGATTCGGAGTAATTCCTCCCGAGGATATCATGCCCTTCAACTATAAATAGTTGAAGCTATTTATACTACTTACCTATTCTGAGAATTAAGCATGGGCTCAATGGGCATGTCCGTACAGCCCAATGGCTAAGACAACTCACGTGGAGCTTGTCAGCTAGTGACGAACCTTTGGTTCGTCCTTTTGGTTCATTACTTGGTATTGTCCTTTTGTATCGTCAGTGATTCACATTATAGTTCGTCAGGGGAATCGGTTCTTTAGAGACCCAATAAACTGTCACTTACAAAACTTTTGTATCGTCAGTGATTCACATACAAAACTTTTTTTGCATCTTACATGGGGTTCATAGTCTATCAAATGGATGTCAAAAGTGCTTTTCTGTATGGCACTATTGAAGAAGAAGTGTATGTTCATCAACCTCCTGGTTTTGTGGATCCTGCTCATCCCAAGAAGGTTTACAAAGTCATCAAAGCTTTGTATGGATTACATCAAGCTCCTAGAGCTTGGTATGCTACTCTCTCAAAATTTCTTGAAGAACATGGATACAAGAGGGGTGTGATTGACAAGACCTTGTTCATTAAAAGAAACAAGAAAGATATCATTCTAGTGCAAGTGTATGTAGATGATATTATTTTTGGCTCTACAAAAAGGTCTTGGTGTGAAGAATTTGAGGCTTTGATGAAGGGCAGATTTCAGATGAGCTCTATGGGTGAGCTCACATTTTTTTCTTGGACTGCAAGTGAAACAGAAGGAAGATGGACTTTTCATTTCTCAAGACAAGTATGTTGCTGAGATATTGAAGAAGTTTGATCTTGCAAATGTGAAGACAACAGTCACTCCAATAGAGAACAAGGTGCCATTGACAAAAGATGAGGATGCTGATGATGTGGATGTGCACCTATACAGATCCATGATAGGTTCTCTTATGTATCTAACTGCCTCTAGGCCTAATATTATGTATGCAGTCTATGCTTGTTCTCGTTTTCAGGTTACTCCCAAGACTTCACATCTTCATGCTGTGAAGAGGATCTTCAGATACCTAAAGGGCAAACCCAATTTGGGTCTTTGGTATCCTAGAGAGTCATCATTTGACCTGGAAGCCTATTCAGATAGTGACTATGCTGGAGCAAGTCTTGACAGGAAATCCACTACTGGAGGTTGCCAATTTCTTGGAAGAAGGTTGATTTCCTGGAAATGCAAGAAGCAGACCATTGTAGCTACATCTACAACAGAAGCTGAGTATGTAGCTGCTGCCAATTGTTGTGGACAAGTCTTGTGGATTCAGAATCAGATGCTGGATTATGGTTTGAATTTCATGAATACTATAATTCACATTGATAATGAAAGTACTATCTTTATAGTTAAGAACCCAGTGTATCACTCTAAGACTAAACATATAGAAATAAGGCATCACTTTATAAGGGATTGCTTTGAAAAGAAACTGATTAGGGTGGAAAAGATACACACAGACTTTAATGTAGCTGACCTATTGACCAAAGCTTTTGATGGACCTAGGTTCAATTTCTTAGTGGTTAATATTGGAATGGTAAACCCATAGCTACATTTGAAGGGAGGTTACATTTAAGGGGAGGTCAAATGTATAGTTTGTAATTCTGGTGGTACAAGTATTAAGTAGATTTAATTCTGGTAGTAGTTAAATCTGGTAGCTTTAGAGTTAATTCTGGTAGTGAGTATTAGAGTTAATTCTGGTAGTTAGTATTCGTTAGTTCTGTTTGCAATATGTATATTTTCTTGGTTTTAGACTAATTTTTCTAGGAAAAGCTTGGATTGATGGTGATTGAAAGCCTTGCTAGTGAATTCTATTCGTGTTTGTCTGATATTTCTGTTAAATCTGGTGAATTGTTGGTTAAGTCTGGTTGACCAAAGTTAATTTTGGTAGTGTTAAAATGTAATTAATTCTTTTTTACCGTTAGGTCTGGTAGTACATTTAATGATTTTCCTATTTAAATAATACCGTTGATATTTTTTGGGGAAAATAAGTATATATGGATGATATTTGATAACTGTTTCATCTTTATCCTTTATTTACTTCTAATTTTAAAATCTTTCTTATCGACCAAGATCACTCTGTTTTTAACCACCAGCATAAACCCTAAGTCAACAGTCAACCAGCACTTACCCAGCATCCATGGCTCAACTAAAGTATTGTGACAAGCATAATCAAGTGGGTTTCTTGAAGAAATCAAATAAGAGTGAAGGTTTCGAACAGATAGTTGACTTTTTGAAAGGTTCACATCTCAGGTATGCCTTAACACATAATCCAACTATCTATGATTCCATAGTCAAACAGTTTTGGGGGACTGCTACCTCCGAAACTCTTGCTGATGGGAATCTACATTTAAGGGCAACCATTGATAACCATGAGGTTTCTATCTCAGAAGCATCCATTCGAAGTAGTCTTAAACTAGATGATGCTTCTGGGGAAACCATGTTATCAAATAATATGATCTTAGAGGGTATGGGTAACATTGGATACCCCACTAATGGTAGTGGTTTTACCTTTTGGAAAAGTCATTTTTCACCACAGTGGATGTTTTTGATTCACCATTTGATGAACTGCCTAAGTCCCAAGTGTGGTGGATGGGATCAATTTGGAAGCAATATTGCTTCTGCATTGGTCTGTCTTTCACTTGGCAAGACTTTTAACTTTTCAAAACTAATTTTTGATGGCATGGTGGCAAATGTGACCAGTAAACATAAGTTTTTAATGTACCCTCGTTTTCTACAAATGGTTTTAAATGTTGAAACTGAACAAAAAGTGCCTTACTTGTGTGTCTCCTTTAAAGATAAAATTTTTAGCAACATGAAAAGGGGATTTCAGGGGACACACAAACCATTATTACTTGCTATGTTGCCTGGTGGTACTAACATTGCAGGAACATCATCTGGAGTTGAGGCACATCATGAAACTGAGGAGCATACAGAGGTACCCAGATCACCTATACCACAACCCAGATCACCTACACCACAACCACCATCACCTACACCTACACCACCTTCACCTGAGCAGCAAACCCAAGTTCCAACTCCAACTCAGGAGGAGGAATCAACTCCAATGACTGTGGAAGCTCTCTTACAGCTGGTTCCTACCTTAGTTGAAAGAATATTTGTTTTGTAGAAATCAAATGCAACCATGGGAAAAGCTATTGTGACCTTGGTCAGAAAGGTCAAAAAGATGGAAAGAATTATGAAGGATAAAGGGGTTGATTTCAGTGATACAGAGGGGGCTAAAGCAGAAAATTCTTCCAAACAGGGGAGGAATTTGGATGAAGAACAAGTTTTTCAGACTCCAGCTCAAGCAAAACCAACTGGAGATACAGAGATAAGTCCTGAAGGAATGGAAGCAGCAGAAACCTTAGCCCAATCTCTTAGCAAAATTCAACAAAGGAAGAAGAGAAGGCTAAAGAGAAAGTTGGTGATTGATGAAGAGGTTAATTCTGATGAGGATATAGTTAAGTCTGCTGAGGTTGTTAAGTCTGGTGGTGATAAGTCTGAGAAGGTTAGTTCTGGTATTAAGTCTGGTGGAGATAAATCTGATGATGTTATTAAGTCTGCTACTGATAAGTCTGATCAAGTTAAGTCTGCTGAAGAAGAAAAGTCTGCTGGAACTCAAAGGGAAGGAAAACAAATACTTATTCAAACTCCTCAGCCTAAGAAATCAAAGAAGCAACTCAGAGAAGAAGAAGCAACTATGGCTGAGATTGCTAGAATTCAAGCTGAGGAAGCAGCTGAACTAGAAAGGCTTGAAGAGATAAAAAGGCAAGATGAATTACTTGCAAAGAAGTTGCAAGAGGAGTCTAGTGATGATCTACTTATGTCCATGATCAAGGATGATGATGAATTAAGGACAAAATTGGAAGAGCTAAAAGCTATTGAAGGTCTGACTGTTGAGGAAAGAGCACAAAAGCTTGCAGAATTCATGAATACCAGAAGGAATACAGAAACACTTGGGGACTTCATGGAAAAGATCAAACAAACTCATAAGAAGAGTGGTGCTACCAAGAAGCTCACAAAGCAACAAAATATGTCAGATATGAAGATTTATTTGAAGAATATGATGCATTCCAGTTTTGAAAAGATGAGAGGGATGTCATATGAAGAAGTTGAAAGGTTTTACCTCTGAGCATAGGAAAGAGACCACAAGTACAAGCCTACTGACTATAAGGATTCTCTTAGAAGAAGCTTCAAAAGACAAAAGGTGTCAGAGGAAGAAAAAGTTGCAGAAAAGGTATCTGAGGTTGTATGCAGTCTATGCTTGTTCTCGTTTTCAGGTTACTCCCAAGACTTCACATCTTCATGCTGTGAAGAGGATCTTCAGATACCTAAAGGGCAAACCCAATTTGGGTCTTTGGTATCCTAGAGAGTCATAATTTGACCTGGAAGCCTATTCAGATAGTGACTATGCTGGAGCAAGTCTTGACAGGAAATCCACTACTGGAGGTTGCCAATTTCTTGGAAGAAGGTTGATTTCCTGGCAATGCAAGAAGCAGACCATTGTAGCTACATCTACAACAGAAGCTGAGTATGTAGCTGCTGCCAATTGCTGTGGACAAGTCTTGTGGATTCAGAATCAGATGCTGGATTATGGTTTGAATTTCATGAATACTATAATTCACATTGATAATGAAAGTACTATCTTTATAGTTAAGAACCCAGTGTATTACTCTAAGACTAAGCATATAGAAATAAGGCATCACTTTATAAGGGATTGCTTTGAAAAGAAACTGATTAGGGTGGAAAAGATACACACAGACTTTAATGTAGCTGACCTATTGACCAAAGCTTTTGATGGACCTAGGTTCAATTTCTTAGTGGTTAATATTGGAATGGTAAACCCATAGCTACATTTGAGGGGAGGTTACATTTAAGGGGAGGTTAAATGTATAGTTTGTAATTCTGGTGGTCTATACAAGTATTAAGTAGATTTAATTCTGGTAGTAGTTAAATCTGGTAGCTTTAGAGTTAATTCTGGTAGTGAGTATTAGAGTTAATTCTGGTAGTTAGTATTCGTTAGTTCTGTTTGCAATATGTATATTTTCTTGGTTTTAGACTAATTTTTCCAGGAAAAGCTTGGATTGATGGTGATTGAAAGCCTTGCTAGTGAATTCTATTCGTGTTTGTCTGATATTTCTGTTAAATCTGGTGAATTGTTGGTTAAGTCTGGTTGACCAAAGTTAATTCTGGTAGTGTTAAAATGTAATTAATTCTTTTTTACCGTTAGGTCTGGTAGTACATTTAATGATTTTCCTATTTAAATAATACCGTTGATATTTTTTGGGGAAAAGAAGTATATATGGATGATATTTGATTATTGTTTCATCTTTATCCATTATTTACTTCTAATTTTAAAATCTTTCTTATCGACCAAGATCACTCTGTTTTTAACCACCAGCATAAACCCTAAGTCAACAGTCAACCAGCACTTACCCAGCATCCATGGCTCAACTAAAGTATTGTGACAAGCATAATCAAGTGGGTTTCTTGAAGAAACCAAATAAGAGTGAAGGTTTCGAACAGATAGTTGACTTTTTGAAAGGTTCACATCTCAGGTATGCCTTAACACATAATCCAACTATCTATGATTCCATAGTCAAACAGTTTTGGGGGACTGCTACCTCCGAAACTCTTGCTGATGGGAATCTACATTTAAGGGCAACCATTGATAACCATGAGGTTTCTATCTCAGAAGCATCCATTCGAAGTAGTCTTAAACTAGATGATGCTTCTGGGGAAACCATGTTATCAAATAATATGATCTTAGAGGGTATGGGTAACATTGGATACCCCACTAATGGTAGTGGTTTTACCTTTTGGAAAAGTCATTTTTCACCACAGTGGATGTTTTTGATTCACCATTTGATGAACTGCCTAAGTCCCAAGAGTGGTGGATGGGATCAATTTGTAAGCAATATTGCTTCTGCATTGGTGATGAACTCAAATAAGTACATTTTATTACTATCATTTATCCTATTAATTTGACTTGTTTTACTATATTATGTATGAGGATTGATACTTAATCGTTTACTTTTGTAATTCTCAGGTAAAAACAAGCATTTGGTGAAACTTAGCGATTTTGGACTAATTACGGAGCAAAACGTGCATTAAGTTGAAGGTCTACTGACATGGACAAGATCAAGTCAATTCTGCTTCAGATGCGCCGCATCTCACTCTCGACATGCGCCGCATCTCTATCAAGATATCACCAGATACGATCCAAGATACAAGAGGACATGCGCCGCATCTAATCAAGGGTTACACCGCATCTTCTGGCGGTGTACGAATATTCCTGAATATTATAATCTTGGACCCCCAGCGAAGTTAAGTACATGCGCCGCATCTACTTAGTAGATGCGCCGCATCTTCCCTCAGACAGAAACTATAAATACCCCGTAGACCAGACGAATTACAAGTTCCGAAAACCCTAAAACCGAAGACCAAACAGGAGGAACAAAGGACGAATTCAGTCAAGGAGGCAGCACAAGACACACCCAAATCAAAGATACAAGAGCTGTAAGAAGGTGCTGCATGTATTTAATTCATTAAGTAGTTTTGTTTTATTGTGTTAGCAAACTTTAATTCATCAGGATTGGTGGCTTGTGTAATGTGACAACGAAAGATTGCACTCCCTTTAATACTTGCTTTCCCATCAATTAAAGTTTATATGATGATGTCTTTGGTTACTACTTATTAGTGCATTGATAACCTCTGTGTTTATTAGTGGCTTGCGGGCATTTGACTGCGGGACATAATGTGGCTCCCACGGTTGTTTCTAAATTGATCACTTAGGAATAACTTTTAGACATAAGTAATCATTAAGGGTTTACTCGCCGATAAGAATAGGACCAACGAGAAAGGGTTAACTACATACACTTCATATAAAGCTATCAATAAAACAAGTGACAATCTACTTAATCATAAGGACAGCCCTCTTATTGTCTCAAGTATCTATCTGTGTACGTGTGTGCTACTTGCTGATTCGTGCCTATTGGTTTACTTTATTATTTTAATTGCAACAAATCGTGCCAGTCTCTCAGGCTGAAACCCCCTTGCGTTAGGATATTAAAATACTGATTAGAATAACTAGATAATACGTTCCACTCTTAGTGATCGACACTCTACTTACCATTATCTTCATACTGACCGGGTACACTGCTCGTTAAGTGTGTGTGTTATTGATAAGCCGGCTAAATATAAATTTAAAACTTGAGTAGGCATTAAAACTGCTAAACCGCAACGACACATCACGCGCATCAATTGGTCTGTCTTTCACTTGGCAAGACTTTTAACTTTTCAAAACTAATTTTTGATGGCATGGTGGCAAATGTGACCAGTAAACATAAGTTTTTAATGTACCCTCGTTTTCTACAAATGGTTTTAAATGTTGAAACTGAACAAAAAGTGCCTTACTTGTGTGTCTCCTTTAAAGATAAAATTTTTAGCAACATGAAAAGGGGATTTCAGGGGACACACAAACCATTATTACTTGCTATGTTGCCTGGTGGTACTAACATTGCAGGAACATCATCTGGAGTTGAGGCACATCATGAAACTGAGGAGCATACAGAGGTACCCAGATCACCTATACCACAACCCAGATCACCTACACCACAACCACCATCACCTACACCTACACCACCTTCACCTGAGCAGCAAACCCAAGTTCCAACTCCAACTCAGGAGGAGGAATCAACTCCAATGACTGTGGAAGCTCTCTTACAGCTGGTTCCTACCTTAGTTGAAAGAATATCTGTTTTGTAGAAATCAAATGCAACCATGGGAAAAGCTATTGTGACCTTGGTCAGAAAGGTCAAAAAGATGGAAAGAATTATGAAGGATAAAGGGGTTGATTTCAGTGATACAGAGGGGGCTAAAGCAGAAAATTCTTCCAAACAGGGGAGGAATTTGGATGAAGAACAAGTTTTTCAGACTCCAGCTCAAGCAAAACCAACTGGAGATACAGAGATAAGTCCTGAAGGAATGGAAGCAGCAGAAACCTTAGCCCAATCTCTTAGCAAAATTCAACAAAGGAAGAAGAGAAGGCTAAAGAGAAAGTTGGTGATTGATGAAGAGGTTAATTCTGATGAGGATATAGTTAAGTCTGCTGAGGTTGTTAAGTCTGGTGGTGATAAGTCTGAGAAGGTTAGTTCTGGTATTAAGTCTGGTGGAGATAAATCTGATGATGTTATTAAGTCTGCTACTGATAAGTCTGATCAAGTTAAGTCTGCTGAAGAAGAAAAGTCTGCTGGAACTCAAAGGGAAGGAAAACAAATACTTATTCAAACTCCTCAGCCTAAGAAATCAAAGAAGCAACTCAGAGAAGAAGAAGCAACTATGGCTGAGATTGCTAGAATTCAAGCTGAGGAAGCAGCTGAACTAGAAAGGCTTGAAGAGATAAAAAGGCAAGATGAATTACTTGCAAAGAAGTTGCAAGAGGAGTCTAGTGATGATCCACTTATGTCCATGATCAAGGATGATGATGAATTAAGGACAAAATTGGAAGAGCTAAAAGCTATTGAAGGTCTGACTGTTGAGGAAAGAGCACAAAAGCTTGCAGAATTCATGAATACCAGAAGGAATACAGAAACACTTGGGGACTTCATGGAAAAGATCAAACAAACTCATAAGAAGAGTGGTGCTACCAAGAAGCTCACAAAGCAACAAAAGATGTCAGATATGAAGATTTATTTGAAGAATATGATGCATTCCAGTTTTGAAAAGATGAGAGGGATGTCATATGAAGAAGTTGAAAGGTTTTACCTCAGAGCATAGGAAAGAGACCACAAGTACAAGCCTACTGACTATGAGGATTCTCTTAGAAGAAGCTTCAAAAGACAAAAGGTGTCAGAGGAAGAAAAAGTTACTGAAAAGGTATCTGAGGTTGTAAAGGAAGAAACAGAGGTAAAAAAGCCCATCATTACTTGGACTAGAAGAAAGAGAGCAGAAAGAAAAGGAAAATTAGGTTCTAAAGAGGAGGTACAAGAGGAAGAAGAACCTTCATCTGAGGAATTCACCATGGGTTCGATTCCAGAAAGTTCAGCTCAGCCTGCCAAGGTTTTAAATTGGCAAATTATCAAAACAGGAAAGAAAGGAGCCTATAAGATTATCAGGGAAGATTATACAGAAGTTGTGTATGTAAATTTTTCAGGGTTATTGAATGATCTGAGCAGAAATGATCTTAAGGAGTTGTATAAGGTGATGGTGATTAAATATGGGGATAACAGACCTGAAGAAGATTTTGAAAGAGTTCTTTGGGGTGATTTAAAGACAATGTTTGATCCACCATCAAGAACAGACAAAGTTTGGAAGCTGCCATTTCAACAGGAAATAGTAAGATGGAGGTATTTTGATAGCTGTCAGGTACATTGTTTGAATTTACAGAGTGCTTATATATATATGTTAGCAGAAGTTGAATATCCTTTACATCCAAGGGTATGTAAGGAAATGCTTGAGAAGAAGCTGTTAGGATATAAGGATGATGAGGTATGCAATCAACTGTTGGAATTAATTGAGATGCAGTCTCAAAAGGAGGCTATTTGGGGTGTTTGAAAGAATTTTCCAAGTTGTTAAGTGAGATTATTGGAATTTCTCACTTGGTGAAGGTGCTTTGCACTAACACAACAAATGGTTATCAGTCCACCATGTCTAATCCACATAAGGACTGGCTAATCCATGAGCAAACGGCTCTGGTAAAGATACCTCAAATCCGTTTATGGCTGACAATTTGCCAAAAATTGTATGGTAATCAACTCACCATATCTGTGATAGTGAAGAGTTGGCTAGCCTACAAGAGTATGGCTTGTGGTAAAGGCTGTGGAAATCCACAACTGGTTATCAATTCACCAAGGTGATAGTTGCAATACACCAAAGAATTGGCTAGTCCAAAAGCAAATGGCTTTTGGTAAAGACAAAACAAATCTGTTGATAGCTGATGATTTGCTAAAAATCATATGGTATTTCAACTCACCATGTTTCACGTACAAAGAGTTGAAATGGTTATCAATGTACCATGGTTTTACACCAAACATTGGCTACTCCAGAGTTAATGGCTATCTGGTAAAGAGACATCAAATCCATTAATTTTCAATGATTCACCTCTCACAGGAGTTAACACACCTGAAAGTGATGAGAATAGTATGAAACTTTAAGAATTGATTTACAAATGGTCAATGTTGCTATGAAGATCAGATGGTGTCAAGTTTGCTGATATATGGTTGCTGCAAAGATTCAAATTTGATGATTTGAAGAACTGGAGTTCACAATAATTCCAAGAGTTAGAGTTCAATCCTCAGGATGCTTATCCAGAAAGAAACTTGAAGTTCATGGAACATGAAGATCAAGTTAGGGGAGGATTGTTGGAATTATTTGAAGAACAGACTTAAGTCTGCTGATGTACTAGTTAAGTCTGTTAGTGTTAGTTAAGTCTTAGTTAATACTGCCAGTACAAAGTTAAGTCTGGTAGTTATAGTTACATAGTTAAGTCTGTTTAGCCATATTTAGTTAAGTCTGTTTATGTTTAATAGCAAAGTTAGTTAGCTATAAGTTAGGAAAGGATACGGATGAATTAGTTATCTTATTAGAAGATATGTTTATCCTTTCACACGTTTTGTATCTAGGGTTTTCCTTAGAGTATAAAAGGAACCCTACGGCATTGTGTTATGTACGAAGTCTATAGTGACGATTGAAAGTTTAATAGAATTACAAAGTTAGTTAATTGTGTTCTTCATTGTTATTGTTAAGATTCCGCATTAACAATCAACAACCAGTTTAGAGTTTCTCATATAGATTGATTTGGATTTATCCAAGTTGTCTATTGTCTTATCAAGGCTACTTAGATCCATAATTCGTGTGGACCAACAATGACTTAGGCTTTTTCTTAGGTCCGATAGTTTTAGCAGGTTCCTATATGTATATATAAAACACGTTACATGATGCGTGGTTTTGCAACCTTACAACAGGTTTTACCTCTCGAGGGATCTCAAAAGGCTTACAACCCCACCAGGCAGTGTACCTGACCGATGTAGTATAGTGTAGTGGTAAGTACGGGGGATTGATCGTTCTCCACAGGGAATAGTGTTCGTTAGGTATGAAAGACTACTCTAATTAGGTCTAAGGGTTGAGGAAGATTCTTTTTATGTTTTTATATTTTTATGAAAGCAAGTAAAATCTCGGGTTTGAAGGAGTGGGCGGAATTAGTTGCTAGTCAACTAACCCAAATTACTACGAATGCAAATAAAATAAAATAACAAAAATGAAAATGTTTGGTGGAAACTTATGTGTAGAGAAATGTGTTTACTTAGATTTCCTTACTCCCTAACTATCTTTTACCGGTTGATTAGTGTGTATTAGTTGCGTGGATGACGGGTGTATTCCTTAATACCAATCGTGGGGTGGCGTACGTACTTCCCCAACTCTACAAGCTCCTACTTCACTCCTATGTCGAGCCGGCTAGGAAGCTCCTAACATGGGATCACTAGAATTCGCTTGTGCATTAAATACAACCATAAAAACCTTTAGTACGCATTTGGTTCATGTTTCTTAAGACGTTCAAGCAAGTTACCGAATAGGAAGTTAGCCAGTTTTCTTAAGCCTAACATAGATAAACAATCATCCAATACAACTAATAACACACTAATAACCAATAATCAATAGCTAGATTTCATTAGATCTAAGCAAACACAAGATAAATCTAGCCTAACATAATAATCAAAAGACAAGAACAAGATAGAATCAAACAACACATAGACATATTGAATGATTAATTGATAACTTATCTTCAATGTAACATGGAAGATCTCAAGGCAAAAAGCCTTGAAAAAGATGCTAAAATCGTCTTAGGGTTTTCTACCAAAAATTCCACACTAAGTTCCACACTTTATGACAAAAAATTAGAAAACTATATATAGACTTTTACATCTGACGGCGTCACGTTATGGATTGTGACGCCGTCACCTCGCCGCTTTTAGGGTTCCCGGATGACCTTCTTGACGCCGTCCCTCTTTAGCTCTCCAAAATCCATTCTGGCTTATCAAGGCTTGACGCCGTCAGACCTTGAACGTGACGCCGTCCCTCTTTGAATTAAGCCGTGACGCCCTTGATCAGGTTAAAGCGTGACGCCGTCAGAATTCACATGCAATTTTCACTGGCTTATCATGAGTAAATTTCACGTCCACCTTTTCTTGCCAAGCCATGACGCCGTCCAGGGTAAATCCTGACGCCGTCAAAGGTAACTTTTAGCCGATTTTTGAGACTTTGTCGTTTTCTTCACTTTTATGCTCCAAAAACGTCCAAAATGCCTCCTTTTCCAGATTTCTCCTCAAAAGTACCTAAAATGACAAAAGGAACGATTTAGGGCAATATTTGATCAAATAAATACGATTTAGGGCTTAAATGACCCCTTAAAAGCGGTACACTTTTCGCTTCATCAAATACCCTTACACTTGAGATTTGCTTGTCCTCAAGCAAATGTGCTTTTATTCTAATCAAAATACAAGTTAGGGGTCATTTAATGCAAACATAAAAGTAATTACAACAAATAATCGTTCCACTTTAATCATAATAAGCACGGAGATTACAAACTAGCACCTCACAAGTAGTGTTTAGATACTCACATCTCTCAAGTGTCATCAAAATAAATCTCATAAATGAAAACGGATAATATCTCTCACTACCTGTCATAGCAAATAGATTACCATAGGCTTGGGAAAGGATCGAAAACCTCCTCCACTAGGCGTAAGCACTAGAGATAAACTATCATAGAGGGCTTTTAAATGGGTTATAACGTTAGGTGTAGGGAAAAGGAAAACACGGTTTTGTTGGATAAGGGATATTTTACTGGTGGCGAGTTAAAGATCTTGATCAATTACATGTACTATACAATGTTGCTAAGCCAAGACTAGACTCGATCTAAGCTAAAAACGAAATAACAAAATAACAAAAACATAAAACAAACATAAAATGAAACGGGATGGTAGTCCGTATGTTTTTTTCTTTTTCTCATTTTTTTGTATTTTTCTTGATTTTTTTTCGATTTTTTTTTTTTTTTTTTTTTTTTTTTTTTTTTTTTTTTTTTTTTTTGCATACACTTTTGCCCTACCATCCAAAATAATACATCATAGGGGCGTTGCATTCCCCTTACACTTGAACTTTTACATAACTTTACAAATACTAATCTAATGACTCGAATTAAGATAATTGAAAAACTTGGAGTACTTTTAAAAATGTTTAGCACATATGGGGGTAATAAATGATGTTCTTCCCCATTACTCCATTACACTAGTACTTTACCCATGAGTCCCAATCGTCCCAAAACAATATGTACAAGGATATGACTCGACTTAGCAACCATGTAATTAACTAGATAATTAACTTGGGTTTAAACAAATGTTGTCACAATAATGCACTAAAAATGAGTGCATACAAGGTAGGCTAAGGCGATTTGGGTGTACATTTTAGTGGGGTGTAACAAATTCTTCCTTTAAGTAAAATGCTTAAAGGTCGAAACGAAAAGATAGGCTCTGAGGGGTGTACTAGGGGTATCGTGTACTAAAAATGAGTACAACGCAAAGGGTGTGGGAGAATTACTTGACCAATGTAGCCAATGTAATTATAACAAAAACACAGGTGTAAAACAATGGGTTAATCCTAATGCCTCTTATCATGTAGTAAATCTAACTACACGAATGTAGTCTCACTTGTGGCCTCGGAATGGTCCTAACGCAAGTTCTAGAATCTAAGTGCTACCGGTACACACATCATAGCATAAATGCTTTTCCTACCAATTCTAGGGGCGAACCTCACATATTTGGGGGTGGAAAATTTTTTAGTGGTACGGTTTTTGTGCTAGTCATATAACTCCTATCCATGAGACGCTCATTAAGATCAAAGTTTCACTCCTAAATGTTGTAAAAAATTTTAAATTTGGCACTAAAATTACCCTAACAGGTATTTCTCTCAGTTTTATTACACATCTACTATTAAACAAACAAAAATCAAGCGTAATAGCATTCTCTAAAATCGTACTTTTACCCTCCCCTTACACTTAAGATGAACATTGTCCCCAATGTTCAAATAACAAGATGTAAAAGCAAAAAGTAAAAGATTGAAATCAAATACTCCCCTGATTCGCTCGGTGGATAATGAAATAACACGGTTAAATCTTCTTCCAAGGTAATGTAGAAGCTCCATGACTAATGCATCGCCATAAGCTTGATTCCATATACATCTCCTTGTCCAAAATAACCTGTTAAACCTGAGAAAACAAACACGAAAACCTGCATAACGTCGGCGGGATAAACTCTATATATAAGGATATAATGCTTGTGGAATGATAATTTTGCAGATTCCTGGAGATTATAAGTTGGAGATTTAATAAAAACTTTTTATGAAAACAAAACTTTCAAAAATTTCTGAAAATTAAATCTGACGCCGTCAGGTTATAAACCCTGACGCCGTCAGAAATGACCTGACAAAAATTCTCATTTTAAGTTTCCGGAAAATTTCTGGAAAAACCTTTACCTTACTTCCTGGAAATCCTGCAAAACATCACTATGACTCGATACAAGCATTTAACTCAAACAAATACTAATATGTATGTTAATTTAATATTATTATGATTCATGCTCATTTGTGTTCTAATAAACCGATTTGGATTTCCCTTACACTTATCTTTTGCAAAATACCTTTATATGTAATTAAGACGAGGTTAAAAACAAGATAAAGCATTTTCACAATTTAGTTTTGAACATGAATCAATAATAATAAAAATTAAACATGCATACGGAAGCAAATAAAATCAAACAAACAAAGAAATAAACACACAAAGCAAATAAATAAAGCTCGGGTTGCCTCCCAAGAAGCGCTTGTTTTTGTTCGAGTCATGAGCCTAACTCTACCCTTATTTAATGGATAAAGGAGAGGTTTTCCCTACACTTAGGATTAAGTGCGGGTGATAGTAGCGATACACACCAGCTCGGTAGGAGTATGCCACGTGAGGAAAGAGTGGTGGATGAATTATATGCTCAAAGGGGTGTGCTCCTTTCATCATAACCTTGCCTAGTTCACTTTGGTCAATGGGTGATTTTGAGTTTCCTCCTAAAAAGGGATCATCTTCTATCAACTTCGAGAGACTCCTAGTTGGGAATCCATCTTGACCTAATAAACCCGGTTTAAACCCATAATGTTTCTTGTGATCAATCATGAATGGGTGATGTAAGTATGTAAGGTCATGTTTCACTCCTATATTAGCTTCCTCTCTACAAGGCCTAGAGTCTACTACCTTAATCTTAACACTACCCGGACTACATGGTTTGATGGGTGGATCGGGACCTAATTCAATTCCTAAGTTCACATCTAAGGATGGAAGATTAGGTAACGGTTTTGATTTAGGCTCCGGTTCATCAAAACTAGGAACTTCCATAGAACTAAAAGAAAGGTTGTGACTACAAGTATTCAAACCTATTTCTTCTAGTTGTGTTTGGTCCAAGGGCTCTACCTCTATTGGGGTTCCTATAGTCTCCTCAACTTCTTCTGGGTAAGTCACGGGCGGTGTGTGTGCCTCAAATGATGGTAGGACTTGTGGGGTACTTGGTGGGCTTATGTTACTTACCTCATCATTCCTTGTGTCAAGATCACCTATATCCTCATCATGTGTTTTAGTAGAATCTAACCCTAACATTTTCCCTAGTATCTCAAGTGCTTCTCTAGGCATCTCAACATCTATATCCGAATCATAAGGATCATCCTCAATATTCTGACTGCTATATTCAAATTGCCCAAAAGATTCATCATGTGTTTCTTGAGATTCATCGTCATCGATCATAAAACCTAGGTCTTTTTGATCAATGTGATCATGTTCGGCTAAATCCTCCGTCACATCAAGGTCACCTATGTGTTTGTTTTGTACTATGGCATTACATGACATCCACTTAGGTATCTCAACACTAACATATTCATCCCCAAACAAACTTGTTTCATGATCCTTGAAATTTGTGGTCAATTGACTTGTACTAAAGTTTGTTGGGTTGTCGACTATATAATAATATTGGGCACAATTCTCAATAGCTTCCCATGCTTCCTCAGCACTTAATTCCCTAAGATCCCTGCCGGCAATATGGTAAATGTCCCTTTGGGCATGTCGGTCGACATGATTGTAAAAGATTTGAGTTAGGGACCAAAAATCGAAGTTATGATGAGGGACTTTTTGGAGTAAATATTTAAAACGAGTCCATGCATCATAGAGAGGTTCATCTTTATGTTGTTTAAACATCAAGATGTCATATGGAGTGGGTGAATTACGTGGTTGGTAGTATGGTGGATTCGCGTTCTCCATAATGGTGAACGGAAGAGTCAATGGAAATTACGAACAAACACACAAAGAAAAATAGATAGACTAAAGAAAACCTAAAAAAAAATAAAATAAAAATCTCACAAGAAAGGAATCTAGTGAGTAGACCTAATAAAATAAAAATTCAACCTAAACAATAACTATTCCCCGGCAGCGGCGCCAAAAACTTGATGCGTGGTTTTGCAACCTTACAACAGGTTTTACCTCTCGAGGGATCTCAAAGAGGCTTACAACCCCACCAGGCAGTGTACCTGACCGATGTAGTATAGTGTAGTGGTAAGTACGGGGGATTGATCGTTCTCCACAGGGAATAGTGTTCGTTAGGTATGAAAGACTACTCTAATTAGGTCTAAGGGTTGAGGAAGATTCTTTTTATGTTTTTATATTTTTATGAAAGCAAGTAAAATCTCGGGTTTGAAGGAGTGGGCGGAATTAGTTGCTAGTCAACTAACCCAAATTACTACGAATGAAAATAAAATAAAATAACAAAAATGAAAATGTTTGGTGGAAACTTATGTGTAGAGAAATGTGTTTACTTAGATTTCCTTACTCCCTAACTATCTTTTACCGGTTGATTAGTGTGTATTAGTTGCGTGGATGACGGGTGTATTCCTTAATACCAATCGTGGGGTGGCGTACGTACTTCCCCAACTCTACAAGCTCCTACTTCACTCCTATGTCGAGCCGGCTAGGAAGCTCCTAACATGGGATCACTAGAATTCGCTTGTGCATTAAATACAACCATAAAAACCTTTAGTACGCATTTGGTTCATGTTTCTTAAGACGTTCAAGCAAGTTACCGAATAGGAAGTTAGCCAGTTTTCTTAAGCCTAACATAGATAAACAATCATCCAATACAACTAATAACACACTAATAACCAATAATCAATAGCTAGATTTCATTAGATCTAAGCAAACACAAGATAAATCTAGCCTAACATATTAATCAAAAGACAAGAACAAGATAGAATCAAACAACACATAGACATATTGAATGATTAATTGATAACTTATCTTCAATGTAACATGGAAGATCTCAAGGCAAAAAGCCTTGAAAAAGATGCTAAAATCGTCTTAGGGTTTTCTCCCAAAAATTCCACACTAAGTTCCACACTTTATGACAAAAAATTAGAAAACTATATATAGACTTTTACATCTGATGGCGTCACGTTATGGATTGTGACGCCGTCACCTCGCCGCTTTTAGGGTTCCCGAATGACCTTCTTGACGCCGTCCCTCTTTAGCTCTCCAAAATCCATTCTGGCTTATCAAGGCTTGACGCCGTCAGACCTTGAACGTGACGCCGTCCCTCTTTGAATTAAGCCGTGACGCCCTTGATCAGGTTAAAGCGTGACGCCGTCAGAATTCACATGCAATTTTCACTGGCTTATCATGAGTAAATTTCACGTCCACCTTTTCTTGCCAAGCCATGACGCCGTCCAGGGTAAATCCTGACGCCGTCAAAGGTAACTTTTAGCCGATTTTTGAGACTTTGTCGTTTTCTTCACTTTTATGCTCCAAAAACGTCCAAAATGCCTCCTTTTCCAGATTTCTCCTCAAAAGTACCTAAAATGACAAAAGGAACAATTTAGGGCAATATTTGATCAAATAAATACGATTTAGGGCTTAAATGACCCCTTAAAAGCGGTACACTTTTCGCTTCATCATTACATTATATAAACAAAAGAATAACAAGAAACGTGTTGAAATACATACCGTTGGTACTCCTTGTGTTGGAGACACATTTCCTTGCGATTGGGAATCTGTAGACCCTTGTTGGCTTACATCTGAGGCTACTGGCAATTGAGATGACAAATTTAACTGCACCCTTGTTGACTCAACTGTGTCATCAGTTGAGTAAGTATTCTCTTTGTTTGTGTAATCTCATTGGACAATTTGTTGATCTGGTCATCAAATTCTTTCTGCACAAAAAATATAGGAAATGTTGGGATTAAAAGTCTTCTTGATGCTGTTAGAGTAACTGATGCTCATATTTGTGTCAATGCTGCTCAGCTGGAGTTAGTGCTGCTCATGAACTTCAATGAAAATATGCCTAGTGTTTACTACTGCTAGTACATAGTTACTGCTGTTAGTACGCAGTTAATACTACTGGTATACAAGTTACTACTGCTAGTACACAGTTAATGCTGCTGGTATATAAGCATAATAATAGAATTTGCAGTCAAACTTACAAGTTTATCTCCCACTGATGTAATCTCATCATCTAGAAATTCGTCGTCGTTGTTTACCCTTCCTTTCAACCACATTATACCACGCGGGGGTTCTTCATCTGCTTCAATCTCTTTATTTTCGATCTAATAAACATCAAATGCATACACATGTAAAGTTAAAACAAGATAAACTAAAATATGAGGATGCATACACATGTAATCTTACCATTTTCTCTTTCACATAAACATATCCACCTCGTCCCATTTTATGCTGATAAATATTTTTGGAACGCGACATTTTAGCTTTATCAGATATCTCCTAAAAACACAAAATCATACGGCATTTACATGTGGTAATGCTGTAAACTAAAAATTATGAAATGACATATAGACTTAAATAAAGATGACTAATTAAAACCTTGTATGCGTCGGTGGTCGTGTGGTTTACAAACTCGACCCAGTCTTCTGATTTCACCAATCGACTATACTTGGCCGGGACTTCATTCAGTTTGGAAGGTGTATTTAGGTGGGGCAAAATGTATTCATCTCTGAGCTTCGTTCTGAAATTCCTTAGCAGTTTACCAAGACGAGTCATTACCAATTTTCTGAATGTCACGTCAACATCAAAATATCGCTGCAAAGATTAACACAATGTTGTTAATTAGTTGCACATAATGTAACTGCATAGATAAACTTATGTAGTAATGGGTTAAAAAATAGTATATATGTACCATGATTTCAGCCCATAGTTTATCTCTTGATTCTTTATTCACATTCCTCCAGGAAAGAATCTTCAAACCTATGTGCTCACGAACCAGATCTCCTAAAAAACTCGAAAACAGTGCTCTGTGTAACCCTGATACCCTATTCAATGCATCGAAGGTTACCTTGAGCTTTATTCCACCAGGGTTGCCATATTTCATGCGAAACTTAAATAGCCTAGTTATGCCTCTCTTAGCTAGTATCCGATCTGATTGGTTGGTTCCAGGCGCATCTAGATCTTCATCATCAGAATACTTTTCGAATTCATATTCTATGTTGTTATCATCATGTTCATTATCAGTAGGAAGCAAAAGATGATTATCAACAATGGGTTGAATTGCCATGACTCTTGAGTAACAATGGGTACAAGAAAATGATGCTGGCTTTGAGAGTAATGGTGAATCGTACCTTATTCTTGGTAACTGCTTTGAGAGTAATGGTGAATCGTACAAGAAGATTTGATTTTTGTGTTTTCTTTGCAGTCTTTTTTTTAGGAGAGAAAAGAGGGTATAGGAAGAATATGAATCGTACCTTATTCTTGGTAACTGCTTCTAATTAGGCTATTTCAAAATTTTGATTTTGGTTCCAAATTCTAATTTCAAAATAACAATTGAATTATTTAAAAATTTTGCCTTTAATTTGAACCTGTTAAGTAAAGCATAAACTTGAATAAATCAAAATTTTGGCTTCAAATGTTATATATCATTATCTTAATCGCAAATCATGAACCAAGATCTAGAACAAAGATCATGAACACAAACTGCATATCAAATCAAGAACTCAAATTTACACAATTACACCAAGATCATGAACACAAACTGACACCATTTAACACAAACTGCTACCATTAAATCATAAACCAACATGAAATCAAGAACACAAACTGCTACCATTAAAAAAATATGTGCAATCATCAAATCAACAACACAAACTGCTACCATTAAATCTAACTGTGCAATCATCACATCAAGAACATAAATTGCTACCATTTAACAAACCAAAATACTATCATTACAGTTATAAAATAGATACAGTTAAACTACTAATTACCAGTTATTGTACCATTAATAATTACATTTAACCAAATTAAATGTCTGAACTACTACTACCATATTAAAGTACCAAATACCATTTACACAAACACAAAAGCTGTTAACGGATGTCCTAAACCCTTAAACCATCTTCTTACACGGCAGTCCCAAGACAATATCCTGAGTAAATTTCTTTTTGTGTGCCTTTTCAACTGGTATTTGAGAGGATTGACTTTTGGGAGTAGCTTGAGAGGATTCAGCTTTGTCATTTACCTACAAGTTGAACGAGTATAATGGATTAAGTTTGGAGAATGTCATAAAAGTAGCGAAACAACACTTATTAAATGGACCATTATTACCCCTTTTGTGTCAGCATCACCAGATTCTTCATCGCTAGAGAAATAGAAAGGGCTCTTTCTCTTCCAATCTGTGTTTTCCCATACCTCCTAATAGTTCAACATACCATGTGTTTCAAAAAATTTAATTAATGGTATAAAGGTATACAACTTTAGCCACAAACACATAACAACTTTAGTATACCTTGTTGGAAATGATTTTGAATTTGGACCTAGGGATTTTTGCCTTTGAACCTGTTAAAGCATAAACTTGAATAAATTAAAAATTCACACAGCTTTACATTAGAATCGGTAACAACCCCAAACATCACCATTTATAGATCAAAAGCCTGTTACTAATTATTGTACAATGAATCATCAACTGATATGTGAAAACATTAAAAAACATACCTTTGTTGTTATTTGGATTCATTGTTTGCGTGTTTGTGTTTGCCAGAAGAATGTGTGTTTTGATTAGGGTTTATTGATTATTGTGTGTTTACAATTGATTGGGTAAAGGGATTAATTGCCGGTTGAATATTGAAGTGGTGGTTTGGTTTAACTATGACGTGGCAAGAGGTGTAATAATAATAATAATAATAAAAAGGCTAATGGTGCTAATGTGGCGTTGAAAACCAGCTATAGCCGGTAACTAGGGATGGCAACGGTTCGGGTTCGGGGCGGGTTTTAGTGTACCCGTGCCCGAACCCGTTTATAATATACCCGTACCCGCCCCATATCCAACCGGATACCCGATTAATATTATCCATCGATTTTTCGGGTTTCCCCGCGGGTATCGGTTATCCGTATTTAATAGTTAAAGAAAATGAATATTGTATCAAACGATTTAACGCAACGTACTCGGCACGATATTCACCAAAAAAATCAAATGCGCAAGAGGTTTCAAAAGTTAATCATTCTCATTTCCAAAAATAATCTCATTTTAGCCTTTTAAAAGGGTTTGATATCATCATTCGTATAACGGTAGAGAACACGGACTCACGAGTAGTCACTCCAAAAAAATGAATAACCGAATAGTCGAGAAGAGTATTGACGATAACTCGAGTCGAGACGAGATGACGAAAACAAGTCAAAGAGATAACTAACAACAAACATATCAAATAAGATGAGTCGATTGGTAATCGTCGGTATTTTCCCATAATCCCATTTATTAGTACAAGGTATACTCGTTTTATGATTTAAAACAAGTTTGGACTTACGACAAAATAATTTTTGGAAATAACAACATTTCGCCATGACCCTTTCATTTATCGAACGTTTCCAAGTCAAAAGACTTTATTGAAAATCAATTTCCCGAGTTATTTATAATATAACGAGTATTTATATAAATCCTAAACCCTAAACCCTAAACTCTAAACCCTAAACGCTAAACCAATCCGTAAATCAAACAATAACCAAACGAATAGTCTAATAAATCCAAATATAGTAGTGTACGGGTAGCATGTCTCGAATAGTCCAATAGCCCTCGTGTGTTCCATTTTTATCCCAAATGTCACACGTAAGGTTTTCAAAATCGGGATCCTACTTAAGATCCTATGGTAAAGATCGGGATCCTATAACATCTTAAGCTTTTAAAGATCCTTTGTAAGATCCGGATCGTTTTTGCTTTGCAGTATCGTAAGATCCTAAGATCAGGATCGGGATCCTGACAACCATGGTCTCACGTACACTTCTAATTTCCTTACTTCGTTATTAACCAAATTTAATAACAAATATATCTACAACTTTTAATTTAACAATTGTTTTTATTTCTTTCTTTTATTTTGTCCAAGTCGAGTCAATATCAAGTCGCAACAAATGAGTTACTATTTCCTTTCGGGTCACGGTCAAACATTTATTCCCTCGGGTCAATAATAATGAACCCATCCCAAATCATCCCAAACATCACAAACAACTAGTTGGAAATATTGAGTTTGGAAGTTTATTATTCACAAAGCATGAGATACAACTAGTTGTCGCATCAACTCATTGTACATGGAAAGTCAATACTTGGTAAAAGGAAATTGGAGACTTTTTCGTACAACTTTGATTCACAGTTTACTTTTGGCGCTCGCCTTTGGTCCCTTTTCCCGCCTAAAGTCTTGGGAACCATTCATCTACCTCTCCAGCCTATTTATACCTATCGATTGCATACCAAAGAACACACGCACACAAACACATATATGCCTTTCAATTCAAAGAAAACTTCAACAATGGCAGCAAATAATGGTAACTTTGAAAATGATGCAGAAGAGTACGAGTTCGTGTTAAACAACTATTTGTTGTTTGACGCAGTGTTTGATCGTTTCGGGTATGAACCCGTTGCAGAATATGGGTCGTATAGGCAGGTAGATACGTGGATGAGGAGTACAATTTTGAACTGGTTGCATGCGCAAGACTTTTACTGGGATGCGGTTTTGGGAGAAGATGAAGAGGATGATGAAGATGAAGAGGAGGAGGAAGGTGAAGAGGAGGAGGTGGCTCAAAGTGAGGTGGTGCAGCAAAATGAAGAGGATCAGCAGCAAAATGTGGTGGAGCAGCAAAATGTGGTGGTGCCTCAAAACCAGGGGGAGCAGCAAGATGGGTTTCAAGACCCTTATAATCTAGAAAAGAGGATTAGCGATCTTGAAATTTTGTTTAAACGACTCAAGGAAAGGAAGAAATTGATGGGAAGCAGGGAAGAGAGCTCTGGTTCTAACAAGTTGGGGTGAAATGGAGTGAAGCAGTTTAGGATGATGGTGTTTTTATGTTTTTAGTATGTTTAGTATTTAGGTTGGATAATTAGATGTATATATGGTTGTAGCTTTTAAAAAATATCAATGAAATATTTGATGTTTAATTAATTGTTTATGGTTGCTTGTGAATGTTTGATTTAAGGAAGTCAACAAACCAAAATTTGCATAAGGATAAGTGGTGAAAAGAATGCTGAGGGTTTATGGGCAAAAGAGGAATCGTTATCTGTGTTTCCCCTAATGTTAAAGGGGTGTTTGGTTTCTTGGATAATAGCAGTCTTTTTAGAAGACTATTAACACTGAAACAGTAAACTGTGTTGTAATGCAAGAACAACAATATCACCAAAACTGATTAAGTGTCTTCCTTTACACTTAATCCCCTCCAAATGTATGAGTGCAGTATGGTTTTAAAAGAAAATTGAGTTCATACTGCTGAGAAAAAGTTTTTGCACAAAGTTTGTACTGCTAGGCAAACGTTTGTACTGCTAGCGTAAAACTTTGTACTGCTGGGTAGCCGTTAGTACTGTCTGGGTTTTAACCGTGGTTTATTTATAGCCGTTGGGGTAATTTTTGTCAATTACTTCGCTTAAGGGTTTCATAAATTGGATAATTCTCTTTCTTTATATAATTTATACGATTTCTTCAAACTAAAGAAACAATTTATTGAAGTCGGTTCAATCATAACCCAACACTCTAATCAAGCATTTAATCAATTTTCATGGTAAATTTAGAGTTTTGTGATACACATAATCAGGTTGCATTCTTGGAGAAACCAGAAGGGAGTCAAGACTTCCACTAGATAGTAGATTTTATAAACACTACCTACATTAGGTATGCTCTTACAGTCAATCCTACTATCTATGTCTCTCAAATCAAACAGTTTTGGCAGACTGTTACTACCAATACATTTGAGAATGGAGACAAAGAGTTAATTGCAATAGTTGATGGCAAAACAATAACTATTACTGAGGCATCTGTTAGGAGGCATCTCCATTTAGCAGATGAAAATGGTATTAGTTCTTTGCCTAATACTGAAATTTTTCATCACCTTTCCAGAATGGGGTATGACACATCTTCTCAAATTCTGACTTTTCAAAAAAGATGTTTTGCCCCACAATGGAGATTCTTCATACATACCATCCTTCATTGTTTAAGTCCAAAGAAAACCTCATGGGAGCAATTCAGTAGCAATATTGCAACTGCTCTCATTTGTTTAGCAACAAACAGGACTTTTAACTTTTCAAAATTAATTTTTGATGCTATGGTGAAAAATGTGGATAACAAATACAAGTTTTTAATGTATCCAAGGTTTATACAAAAGGTTTTGAATTTAAGGAAAAGTTTGCTTCTATCTCATAAAATTGTTTATCCAACTCCTTGCCTTACTCAAAAACTTTTCAGTAACATGAGCATGGCTTCTAGGGGGTTTAATGGGATAGTAGTTCCACTTTTTGAAACAATGTTGGTTCAAAATCAAAACATTCAGGGTGAAGGATCAACAAGCCCAGTTGAGTCCCATCACACACCCACAGGTTCATCTGGTTCTCAATTAGCTTCACAACCAACTTCAACACACCTGGAAATGCCCCATGATTCACCTCTCCCAGGAGGTAACACACCTGGAAGTGATGAGGGCAGAGTGTCACTAAAGGAATTGATGGATATTTGTACCAAATTGACTCAAAGGGTGACTGGCTTGGAGAAAGAACTCAAGGAGACAAAGCAAGAACTCAAGGAGACAAAGCAGTTGTATAGTACTGCTTACAAGAAGCTCATTGAAAAAGTGAAGAAATTGCAGTCTAAAGTCAAGTCACTTAAAGCAAAGAGAAAGGCAAATATTGTGGAGTCTACAATCTCAGATGATGATGATTCAGATGATAACATGGATGATTCTTCCAAATAGGGGAGGAAGACAGCTGATATTGATCAAGACCCCAATATTTCTTTGGTTGAAGAGAATGTTGAGTTTCAGGGGAGGCAAGATATGGGTGAAGAAAATTTGGATGCTGAAAATATTAGTACTGCTCATCAACAAGTTATGACTGTGTATGATAGAAGGCAAAGGGCAGATAAAGGAAAGGGTATTATGATTGAAGAAGAGCCACCAAAGAAAGACAAGAAGAGTGTTCTTGCTCAGATTAGTTTTGATGAAGAGGTAGCTAGTAAAGCACAGGAAGATGAAAGAACACAAGTTGAGATTGCAAATTTCCTTGATAAAAAAAACTTGCAAATGAAGAAACTGAAGCAATGTTTAATCACGCTCAAGAAGTTCAGTCTATGATTGTTGCTGATGATGTTTTAAAGGAAAGGCTTGGTGAACTCAGAGCAGATGAAGTGTTGTCCATTGAAGAGAAGTCAAGACAACTTGCTGAACTAATAAATTCCAGAAGAAAGTCTGCTGCAGAACAAAAAGCCAAAGAAAAGAGGAGTAAACCACCTAGTCAAGCTGAGCAAAGAAAGACCATGTGTCTTTACATGATGAACATGGCTGGATACAAAAGGAAGGATTTCCAAGGTAAAAGCTTTGAGGAGATCAAGAGTGAGTTTGAAAGGGTTTACAGAAGAGTGAACACATTTATTCCCATGGGAACAGAAGAACCAAGTATAACTACAAAGAGGTATGGTTTAGTATTGGAGTCTGAATCTTCAAAGAAACAGAAGATTGGTGAAGAAACAGCAGAGGAATTAACTGATGAAAGGCTTCAACAACATATGTTGGTTATAATCCCAGATGCATTGAATGTTGATCCTATTCAACCTAAACATCCAATTATTGATTTGGAGATACACACAGATACATTTGGGAAAGCTTGGAAGATAATCAGGGTAGGAGGACACTCAGAAGTTTATAAGTATTTTGAAGATATGCTGAAGATTTTTGATAGAGAAGACTTGGACAAGCTATGGAGTCTGGTTCAAGAAAGGTTCAGATCTGCAAATCCTATACAAGACAAAGAAAAGGAGCTATGGGTGGAATTGAAGAGGTTGTATGAACCTGATCCAAAAGATATCTTATGGCATTTCGAGCTCATAAGTTGAGTACAAAATGGAGACTGTATGATACATGTGGTGTTCACCATGTATCTACAAAGAATGAAGTGGATGTCTACATGCTGATAGAAAAAGATTGTCCATTAAGGGAAGCTAGCTTATTTGTTATGTTAGATGCTAAGCTCACAGTTACTGATGAAGACTCAGTAATGGCAAGAGAGTTACTGAGAAAGATCTTCAGACAAGCAAAAAGGAAATAATGTTAGTACTGCTAGTGTAAATATTAGTACTGCCAGGTTTAACTTTGTACTAACAGGTTTAACTTTGTATAGAAGATATTTGGATTTTGTAACAATTTTCTTTAATAAAACAGATAGTCTATAAGAGGAATACAAAAGAAGGTATAATCAAAAAAGACCCAAGGGCGGAGATGGTTGAGTTGTTGGTGTTGTGAAGGGGAGGTCACAGGTTCGATACCTGTGGCTTCCTTTTTGGTATTTCCTTCCCCAAAATTTTTAAAAAGCCCCCCATTTTTTTCAGCAAATTTCAAAATTAAAGCCCCCCATATTTTTTTCAGCAAATTTCAAATTTCGCACATTTCTCACCAATCACAGCCACCAATCACAGCCACCAGTCACCATTCACCATTCACCAGTCACGTCACAGCCACCAGTCACCATCAACCGTTCACCAGTAACCAATCACAGCCACCACTCACCATCCACCACTCGCCGGTCCGGCCATCAACAATTGAGGGAGGTTCATTTAGATCTAAATTAGGTACTTTTTTTAATTAGGAAATCAATTTTTTTTATGCAATGGTGAAATTATATTATTCTCGAAATTGTTTTTTTACAATTATAAAGATAGCAAATTCTGCCCTGACAGATTCCAATTAGTATGTGCTTGATGTTTATGATCAAATGGAATTTTGAGTACCACTACAATACCCACTGTCCATTGTAATTATACACAAATGATTTGATGCTTATATTGGTTTAATTTGTGACTTGTAGGATATATAGTTTTTTCAAGTTGTATTTTGGATTTAACATGAATGAAAAATAGCATCTTCAACTTGAAAACCAACTGTTATTACATAACAAAATTCTGCATACATAGATACATTGTTGATTGCATAGTTGATTACATAGCAGGAGAAAACATAGTACTTGTTACAGTAGCATCATAACATCAAGACATACATAGCTAGCCAATGGTCCTTTTCCCTTTACCCTAAGTGAGTTCAATTAGGCATTTTCCCTTTCTCTTCTTTGCTTGGATTTCTTCCCAAGTTTACTGATTTGGTATGCCTAGAACTTGTTCCCTTTTTCCTGGGATTGACAGAGTGTGAACTGGAGGAGGTTTTTTGGAGATTGTGGCTTTTTTTGAGACAGCTTCATCTTCAGATGTTGAATGATAGCTAGAAACCCAGCTATCATTAAAAAAGCTAATGTTAAAGGAGCTAAAATCAGAGCTTGAGTCAACAACCTTTCCCTTAGGTGGTATCTTACCAAAGCTACCTGTAGGAGGGTAGGGGAAATTCCAATCAGGTTTAGGAGACATTAGTTCTGATGAATCAGAGGATATTTCAATAACATTTGGCTTGGAAGTCATTATGGATGAGGTTTAGTGTTTGACAGGTTTTTGATGGTGTAATGTTGTGTGTAATGTTGTGTTTATGTAATGGCCATTTAAAGTAAAGAGGATCACATAGTTCAATGTATAAGTAAATGCCATTAAAGGCTTGGTTGGTATGTGCAGGTAACTTCCTGCATTTAGGTGTAATAAACACAGTTTGACTTTGACTTTGACTTTCTTAAGTATATGCATTTTTGGTATGTGCAGGTAAGTATATGACTTTCTTAAGTATATTTTACTTTTCAATTTGCAACAAAAACCATTAATACTAGATTTTACTAATGTATAGTTGTAATATTTTCAAAATAAACATTTTATCCCACATTAGAGTTGGGCCCAAACGTATCAAACATTTACAATTTTATATTGGTTTAATTTGTGACTTGTACTAGCAGTACTAACTTTATACTAGCAGTACTAACTTTCACTAGCAGTAGTACCTTTTGTACTAGTAGTGGTAAATACTTGGTTTACTTATGCACAAATGATTTGATGCTTATATTGGTTTAATTTGTGACTTGTAGGATATATACGTTACCATTTGACCTCAACAATAGCATGGACAAGTCTTGGATGAGTACTAGTAGGACCAAGAAACAATATATTGCTGGAGTAGAAGCGTTTATTAAGTATGCAGAACACAACTTGCAGAAGATGAGGAACATCGACCCCCGAGGTAATAAACAACAGCTTAAGATGCCATGTCCGTGTATCTCATGTTTAAACCGCATAGAGCAGAAAGTGGAGGATGTGCAGTTCCATTTATTCTCCCACGGGATTAATCAAAGCTATACAAAATGGGATAAACATGGAGAAAATGATGAGCAAGCAACAACTGCCCAAATACATGTTAATGCTACAACAGAGGAGTTTGTTGACGACACGGATTTTGACATGGATTGTGGTCCAGAAATTCCAACAGATGGCCCAGCAACAGTAGACATGGTTAATGCTACAAAGGAATGTTTTGATGAGGATGACCTTGCCAAGTTTCAACAACTATTATTAGACGCGGAGAAGCCACTTTACGAAGGATGTCCTGACTTCACAAAGTTGTCCGCAATAGTTAAACTACTCAACTTGAAGGGTAAGTATGGAGCTTCTGATAAGTTCTTTACTGAATTACTAGGATTGTTAAAAAAGATGCTACCTGCTGGTAACAAAATGGTTGAAAAAACTTATGAGGCCAAAAAACTAGTGAGAATGATGGGATCAGGATACAAAAAGATACATGTATGTAGCAACAACTGCATTCTTTACTGGAAGGTTAACAAGGAGTTGACTGTTTGTCCAACTTGTGGGACATCAAGATGGAAGGTGGATAGTAAGACACATAAAGTGTACGAAAATATTTCGGCAAAGGTAATGTGGTACTTTCCAATTATACCAAGACTGCAACGCCTCTTTAAGTTAGAAAGTATTTCAGAAGATCTAACATGGCATGCAACAAGGAGGATAACAGATGGTGTTTTACGTCACCCCGCAGATTCACAGGCATGGCGTACCATAGATGAAAAATTCCCCGAAATTGCTAAAGATCCGAGAAATCTACGGCTAGGAATATCGGCTGATGGGGTTGACGTCAACTCAGGAAATAGGCATCACAGTGTATGGCCAGTTTTATCTGTCATATACAACCTTCCTCCATGGTTGTGTATGAAAAGAAAGTTTATCATGCTTTCGGTATTAATATCGGGATACCCGGGAAATGATATCGATGTATTTTTAGAACCGTTGGTTGATGATCTGCATACCTTATTCGAGGAAGGGGTTGATACATATGATGCTTCCAAAAAAGAAAACTTTAATCTGCGTGCCGTTGTGTTATGGACGATAAATGATTACCCTGCACTTGGTACATTATGTGGCTGCCCATACAGTGGATTCAAAGGTTGTGTAGTATGTGGGAAAGATACACACTGTGTTAGACTTTCCGCCTCATCCAAGCAAAGTTATGCTGGACACAGACGATATCTACCATACAACCATCCGTTCAGAACGCAAAGGAAGGCGTTTAATGGACAAGAAGAACCACGTCATGCTCCAAATCCATTGAGAATACAAAGGAAGGCGTTTAAGTGGGGAAAAGGAAAAACCTCGAAAAACCAAGAAGATACCAGAGGCAGAGGTGGGAAGATTAAAAAGCAGAAAAGGAAAACAACAGAAGAAGAGGGTAGTTCAAGCCAAGCAAATGAAGCATATTGGAAGAAATTCAACATTTGGTATCGAAAGCTAAGGTATTGGAGGCATCATTCTGTTCCGCATTGTATTGACTTCATGCATGTAGAAAAGAATGTTGGTGAGAGTCTACTCGGAACTTTGCTGAATGTTCCTGGAAAGACAAAAGATGGAATGAATGCTCGACTGGATCTGGAAGAGTTGGGGATAAAAGAAGAGTTGTTTGCTAAGCAAGAAGCAGACAAAACAACACTACCTCCAGCAGGTTACACATTAACGAATGCTGAAAAGACATTTTTTGTGAAACGTTAAGCAACATCAGGGTACCACAAGGCTATTGTTCAAATTTCTCTAGTTTGGTCAGCCTGAATGATAGGAAACTTATTGGCCTTAAATCGCATGACTATCACATGCTAATGCAAGAGTTTTTGCCCATTGCTATACATTCAGTCATGCACCCGCCCACACGATATGCTATTATCAGGTTTTGCTTTTTCTTTAAATCTATATGTAGGAAAGAAATCAGCTTGCAAGAACTTGATAAGATGCAAGAAGAACTTGTTGTGACACTGTGCCTACTCAAGAAGTTCTTTCCTCCGGCATTTTTTGATATTATGATACACTTGACTGTGCACCTAACTAGGGAGGTAAAATATGTGGTCCCATATGCTTTTGGTGGATGTATCCCTTCGAAAGATGTATGAAGGTTATTAAAGGACATGTGCAAAACAGAAATAGACCAGAGGGATGCATTGCTGAGGAGACTATCGCGAAAGAAACAATAGAGTTTTTTAGCGAATATCATAAAACCATGAAAACTATTGGTATCCCAGCTGATAAACATGTAACCAATGAAGATGAGGACGGAAAGCCATTGTCGGCCGGCAAATCAAGTGAAGTTTCCGGAGAATTCTTTCAGAAAGCACATTTGTATGTAATACAAAATACAGATGAAATTCAACCGTATATCGAGTAAGTGTTACTAACACATGTCGATTTCGTTACTTAAAATGTTCTATCAAATATAATAATCAAAGACATTTATTTGTTTCAGGCGACACAAGGAAGTTTTGAAAACAAAAAACCCGGGTAAAAAAATGGCATTGCTGGAGAATGAGTACAGTAAATCTTTTGCTAAGTGGTTACGCGAAGAGGTAATTACTCGTATGTTGTTTATAATTGTTTGTTTGTTGCTAAAAAGAAGTGAGTTGAGATAAAATGTGAAGTGTGTTTTATTGATAAGTCCTTAACTGGTGTTTGTGATAAGCTGTATAAACCATTAATTAGTTGTAGCATTCACCCAGAAAAACTCATACCTACAAGCTCCAAAACCAATAGTAGTAGTCTATAATAAATAAGCACTTACCAATGATCTGCCCAACAACTTTTTCAGTCATAGAACATATCATCATAATTGTCCCTCCTGTATATGACATTAGATAGAGGTCCACCAGCACACCATTTCACTATCCCAAACACTCCTATTCTTTAATTGTTTGTTTGTTGTTCCTGCAATTTAAAGGTAATATATACTTGTAATGAAATTTAGGTTGAGAGAGAGTTAGCGATATCCAAAGATAGTGTATCAGAAACTGTGAGGTGGATATCATTTGGACCACGCGCCAGCATAGTGAAATACGAGGCATATAACATCAATGGGTATACATTTCGTATGAAAAGTAATGATGGCATAGTTTACCAGAACAGTGGGGTTAGTGTTGAGGCAGTAGATGTTCACATATCCAAAGAAGTTGCAACCACAAGAAAAGCATTTTATTATGGGGTTTTACAAGAGATATGGGTACTAGATTACCGTTTCAGGCAAATTCCTCTTTTCAAATGTGATTGGGTTAATCTCAAAACTAGTGGGGTCAAACGCGATACTCTTGGTTATACGTTGGTAAACCTGCGTAGTTTAGGCCACAAGGATGATCCGTTCATATCAGCATCACAAGCAACACAAGTGTTTTATGTGAAAGACCAGGCAAATAAAAATTTGTCTATTGTCTTTAAAACACCTACCAAGAATTACAGAGATACATATGACGAAGTCGATGAGGAGTTTAGTACAGTCATTCACGAGCACAATGAAAACATATTGCCACATGTAAGTAAACATGACTTGGGCAAGGAATCACAAAGAGACTACTATCGAACCGACTGTGAAGGTATTGTTATACGAAAATCCAAGTGAAGCATGTCATGCTGCAAGTTAAGACTGCTAGTGTAACAGTTAAGACTGCTGGTTAAAGTTAAGACTGCTGCTCAAGGCTAAGTGCAAGGTTACTGCTGGTATTGTTAAGTTAGTACTGTTAGATGATTAGCAGTTTTAGTATTAAATAGTTGTTTCTGTAATTTAGCCTGTTGTAATGGATTTTGACTCCAAAAAGTCAAGCTTTTCAATGGCAATGAAATTTTTTGCAGTTTTCACTATTATATATCCACTTGTAGTCAAGCTTTATTGTATTTGCAGTTTCCATTTATCATGTATATGCACTTGCAGGCACTTAAGTAACATGTTACTTCATTAAAGTTGAAAATTCAATCTAGAAAGTCAAGTAATTAACCTAGTTCCTAGGGGCAAGTAACATACTTACATACTACTGCATTAAACTAGATAGACTATAAAATCCCAGCATTGTAATGGGGCAAATGAAGAGTCATGACTAATAGTCTGAACTCAATTTAGTGAATATCAAATTAGACTCAAACTAGATAGACTATAAAATCCCATATCTAACCCCTCAAAATTACATAAGTTATCAGAAATGTGTGACCATATGTATCGAATTGTGACTACACTTAAATAATGTGTGACAAAATATGACTCTATGATTTAGACACCTAAATAAATACTTCATGTGATGACCATATGTAACATCTTGAATTTAGTCACACAAACACTCAATGTGACTAATATCAAGGTTAAAGGTAACTGAGTTCACATTTTGCAATAAATAATAGTCATATGAATATTTCACAGTGTGACTATTTTGAATGTATTGGTCACATATAATACCCTTATAATGTGGCCATAAACATAATTTAGATACACATTTGTGGTATGGTGTGACTATTGTATATCCTATAGTCACATGATTTTGCTACAATTAAATGTGACCATACACATTAGGATTTGGCAGGCAAACACACACTAAACTTTAGACATACATATTAACTTACGTGACCATATATATCGAATTTTGGTTACACTTAATCATGTATGCCTATAGTTTAGTGTGACCATATATGACATTTGGTCACACTGTTCAAGTGTGTGACATATATTTGTCACTTTTAAATGCATATCGTGACTAAAGCTTCAAACTTACTTTTCAGTTGTCACACATTCCAAATTCATATGTGGCTAAATTTTCAACAAGAACTAGCAGTCACGTTTAAATAATGTGTGACAAACTTGACTATATGATTTAGCCACATACACAATTACTTCATGTGACCATATATGGATTTTGGTCACACTGGTCAATTGTGTGACATATATTTGTCACACATGTATATATATAGTGTGACTAATGTTTCAAACTTATTTGTATCCGTCACACGTCCCAAATTATAAGTCACTAAATAATCAAAAAAAATTACTAGATACCTATAGTCACAAAAATATTTAAATGTGTGACTGTAGCCTCAGATGTAATTCCGAAATGGTCACACAAGTCGGATCAAGTGTGGTTGTTTCTTTTATTCTGGTACATTTAGTCACATAAAAAAATTACTGTGTGACCGTTCAAAAAACAACATGTGTGACGAAAACACATTTTTGTACTAGTGATATGTGTACTTGATAGTACTGTAAAAACTCTAAGATTAGTGGGTGGATGGGAATCCTCTAATTTGATTGGGTGAAAGCATGCACATAAAGCCCCACATACCCTTCGGGTGCATCGAAGATGTTTTGGGTTTTGCTCGGAAGCATCACCTTAAACTCCTTGGGTATAGGGTATTCATTAAGAAAATCTGTTAAGGCTTTTTTAGATAAGGTGCATTTTTGTTGCCTGATTATGCGTTTAGTAGCCATACTCATGATGTATGTAAACAAGTATAACAAGAAAGTAAAGATTGGTGAAGGAGGATTACCTTTCGTCTAAAAGGATGCACGAAGCACAGTGATGTGTGTGAATTTTGGGCGGAAGATAAAAAGTAATTTAGGGTTCACGGTATAATCGTATTTATATACCCCTTGTCTCTTTTATCTCAGCCATCCACGTGTCCATCAAGTTTGACACATATCCGGACTTCAAAATACTTTCAAAATTTGAAGGGACGTTTGGTGTTTACCGAAGTTCTAGCCGTTATGGCCTCTGATGCAAGTGGTTGGCATTATCATTAAGCGCATTTATTGCGCAATTAGTTTAAGCACTCCTTTCTTTTCGTATGACTTTGTGACGAAAGGGATATGGTGTAAGCAGATGCTAGAGTCGTAAGCAATATATCCTTGGACGTATATATCACTTTCGACTGGGGGGCTTGATGATGTACCCTTCTAACGGGTCGAAGGACACCCCTTCGAGCCTGTACGAAGCCTTCTCCTCGAAGGCCCAGGTCAACCTCCTAAAATCTTCATTGGCGTAAAACCATTCATCTATGACGTGGTTACCAGTTGGGAAGCCACCAATCGAAGCCTTAAGCCCTTCGGGGTACCTCCTTTGAGGATACTAGAAAGGAGAACACCTTGACTTGGTCATATCCACGTCCCCTTTTTCCTTGAACTTTCCCGCCAAGAAATAGGTAATGGGTCATTAAGCCTTAGTGGTTACCACAAATCATGGGACGCCCCCATGATCTCCGATATTTGTGCAAGAGCTCTCTAAGGCCTATTTCCTCCTCTATAAATAGCTTAGATGGGATGGGAACAATAGTATGCAAAACTTGACTCTCTCATTTCACTACCAACTTATCATATCACATACTTATTCGCACGCTGGAGGTGGTTCACAGGGTCCAACCCCTGCGCAATCACTTAATGTAGTGTCTTCGTATTTCTTATTTCAGGTTAAAGACAAGCTTGGCACAACCTCAACACCCCCTATATCCTTTGATCATCATCGAAGGCCTGGTCGTGCAATTTATTGTACAATCAGTGACCAATACTATTGATAAGCGTGACCATATTATGTGAGTACATCTTTAGTCACAGGGTTACTACTGCTCGTACTAAGTTAGTACTGTTGGAGCAGAGTTGCTACTGCTAGTACTAAGTTAGTCCTGCTGAAGCAGAGTTACTACTGCTAGTACTATGCTAGTGCTGCTGGAATGAGTATATATATATAAAACAGAATTAAAAACAAAAAGAAATTTCAAATTGAATAAAACTCGAATGTATATAACTGAACCAAATATACAATTGTAATGTCGTACATAAATAAATTCTCAAGTACCATAATTTAAAGACTTTTGACTCTTCGCCGTCCTAGCTTGCATTTGCTTTATGGCTTCAATAGAGACATAATTTTTGCACTTCGATGGTACTTTTGGTCCACAATTGTTGTCACTAATCTTTTGCATCATATTTGTTGGTGTAACCTGTAGTAAACAAAAGACGCTTGTATCAAACATTGAATTAAATATGAAGAATTTATATATGTAGCTTGAAAAAACACATGTATGTACCTCCTCTTCAAGAATAACTTGATCCTTTGGCCATGCAAAGAAACCACCTACGCCCTCCTTAACTGTTTTTAACCCATTATTTCCTACGTTCGGTATGCATGCTGCTTCCACTAACGATGAATCAATTGACACTCTGTAGCAATCATTTGGAAGTGGTTAGTTATGCAGCATTTGTTTTCCATAAGACTTGTATACGGTACCCAAAGCAACAATATTTGATTTCTTTAAGAGCCACAGTTTGCACTTAAATGGCTAAAAAAAAGAATTTTTGCATGTATATATCAGAAATTATTTAAGCAAAAGAATAACAAGAAACATGTTGAAATACATATTGTTGGCAGTGCTTGTGTTGGAGACACATTTTGTTGCGATTGGGAATCTGGAGACCCGTTTTTTTGTGACTTATGCGTTTTCTTAGGTCCGACAGTTTTAGCAGGTTCCTATATGTATATATAAAGCACGTTACATTATTTAAACAAAAGAATAACAAGAAACATGTTGAAATACATATTGTTGGTACTCCTATTGTTGGAGACACATTTCCTTGCGATTGGGAATCTGTAGACCCGTTTCATCGTGACTTAGGTATTTTCTTAGGTCTGACAGTTTTAACAGGTTCCTATACGTATATATAAAACACGGTACATTAGTCATGTATGTAAAATTCAAAAATCAAAGGGGGATGTTTTATTACTTACCATTGTTTCCATTACTTTTTTGAAGTTACAAGCCCATTAGACTTCTCCTGAATTCTCGCATCTTTAGCACGTACCACATCACTTGACTGAGTTTCGTCCACCTCATTAGCGCTGCTATCTATATTATCAATGGCCATTGGAGTCACCTACAATATAAATTAAGAAATACATTGACTCATCAGTTTATGTTCAATGCCTGCTATCATTAGCATCAGTGGTGTTAGCATTAGAAAATGAAATTGTTAACAACATAAAAAATGACTTACATCTGAGGCTACTGGCAATTGAGATGAAAATTTTAACTGCACCCCTTGTTGACTCAACTGTGCCATCAGTTGAGTAAGTATTCCCTTTTTTCTGTCATCTCATTGGACAATTTCTTGACCAATACATCTTTTTCGGTCATCTCGGTGGACAATTTCTTGACCAATAAATCTTTTTGTTGACGCTCGCGTCTCTCATTATCAAGTTGAGTTTGAAGTAACTCAATTCTTTCATCAGTTTCTTGTCTGCTTCGAGGAAGACCAAAATACCTCTTGTATGTAACTCCACTTCCCACTCCTCTTGCATAACCTCCCTTTTCCTTACCAAACACAACTGTCATGGCATCAGTGCCATTATCAAGACTCAAGGTTCCTTCCTTGATCTGGTCATCAGCTTCTTTCTGCACAAAAAATATGGGAAATGTTGGGATTAGAATTTGCAGTCAAACTTACAAGTTTATCTCCCACTGATCTAATCTCATCATCTGGATATTCGCCGTCTTTGTTTACCCTTCCTTTCAACCACATTATACCACGCGGGGGTTCTTCATCTGCTTCAATCTCTTTATTTTCGATCTAATAAACATCAAATGCATACACATGTAAAGTTAAACCAAGATAAACGAAAATATGAGGATGCATACACATGTAAAGTTAAACCAAGATAATCGAAAATATGAGGGTAATCGAAAATATGAGGATGCATACACATGTACAGTTTATCTCCGACTGATCTAATCTCATCATCTGGATATTCTCCGTCTTTGTTTTCCCTTCCTTTCAACCACATTATACCACGCGTGGGTTCTTCATCTGCTTCAATTTCTTTATTTTCGATCTAATAAACATCAAATGCATACACATGTAAAGTTAAACCAAGATAAACGAAAATATGAGGATGCATACACATGTACAGTTAAACCAAGATAATCGAAAATATGAGGGTATTAAATGCAAATGTGCAAATTGTGCAATGTAAAGAGATTCATTTCTCAAACTAATCGTCTCTCAATTTGTAAAAAAAACATTATGTAATCTTACCATTTTATCTTTCACATAAACATATCCACCTCGTCCCATTTTATGCTGATAAATATTTTTGGAACGCGCCATTTTAGCTTTATTTGATTTCTCCTAAAAACATAAAATCATAAGGCGTTTAGATGCGGTAATGCTGCAAACTGAAAATTATGAAATGACATATAGACTTAAATAAAGATGACTAATTAAAACCTTGTATGCATCGATGGTCGTGTAGTTTACAAACTCGACCCAGTCTTCTGATTTCACAATTGCACTATACTTGGCCGGGACTTCATTCAGTTTCGAAGGTGTATTTAGGTTGGGCAATATGTATTTTTCTCTGAGCTTCATTATGAAATTCCTTAGCAGTTGACCAAGACGAGTCATTACCAATTTTCTGAATGTCAAGTCAACATCAAAATATCGCTGCAAAGATTAACACAATGTTGTTAATTAATTGCACATAATGTAACTGCATAGATAAACTTATGTAGTACTGGGTTAAAAAATAGTATATATGTACCGTGATTTCATCCCATAGTTTATCTCTTGATTCTTTATTCACCTTCTTCCAGAAAAGCATCTTCAAACCTATGTGCTCACAAACCAGATCTCCTAAAAAAACTCGAAAACAGTGCTATGTGTAACCCTGATACCCTATTTAATGCATCGAAGGTTATCTTGAGCTTTATTCCACCAGGTTTGCCATATGGCATGCGAAACTTATATAGCCTGGTTATGCCCCTCTTAGCTAGTATCCGATCGGATTAGTTGGTTCCAAGCGCATCTAGATCTTCATCATCAAAATACTTCTCGGATTCATATTCTAAGTTGTTATCATCATGTTCATTATCAGCAGGAAGCAAAAGATGATGATCAACAATGGGTTGAATATCCATGACTCTTGAGCAACAATGGGTAAAAGAAAATGTTTCTGGCTTGGAGAGTAATGGTGATAGAAGATTTGATTTATGTGTTTTCTTTACAGTCTTTTTTTAATTTTAGGAGAGAAAAGAGGGTTTGTGAAGAATATGAATCGTTATTCTTGGTAACTGCTTTTAATTAGATGATTTAAAAATTTGGATCAAAATTTTGGCTCCAAGTTCTAATTTTAAATTAAAAATTAATTATTTAAAAATTTTACCTTGGAACCTGTTAATTAAAGCATAAACTTGAATAAATTAAAAATTCACACAGCTTTACATTCAACAATAAACTTCAAGTTTACACAGATCATGGACACAAATGCAGCCCATGTCAAAATGTTATATATCATTATCTTAATCGCAACTCATGAACCAATATCTTGAACCAAGATCATGAACACAAACTTCATATCAAATCAAGAATTCAAATTTACACAATTACACCAACATCATGAACACAAACTGATACCATTATATCTATTATACATTTATCGCGCGACCCGCCCGAAATTCTTTTGCAACCCGGGTTTTGTGCAATCTACAGTTGCTTTGTGAGTGTAGCTACTGTAGCTCAATAGTAACAAATGCTATATTTTATTCCCGCCATCTCTCTTATATCCGGGTTCTCCTGAATCTTCCATTACAAACCACACATTAGAAACAAAATTAGACACACACAAAATTATTGATGATTCCAAAAAAATAATTTACCGATCACAAAATTATCGGTGATTCCAACAAAATAATTTACCGATCGAACAGAAGAATTAGGGTTTCCTCATCTACCACAAGTTTAGAGGTAATTTTTTTGTCACTTTTTGATTCTATGACTGTTTGTCAATTTTTGAAGATCTTTTTTACAGATCTGTTAATTTTTTTTTCAGTTTTTCATATGATAATATGTAAGTTTTTTGCCTTTTATTTTTTATTATTATTTTTTTTAATTAGGGTTTCATCTTAAATTTGGGGTTTTGATGATTTAGTTGCTTAATATTGTTGATTATCATTATTTATAAAATTTTGAAGTAGATTATGGATTATTATAAATTTTTATGATTATTTTTATTTTTATTTTTTTTACTTATAAAAAGGGATAAAATTTAAAGTAGACAGACGATTTTTATAAAAAAAAATAAAACATCAAAAATTTGTTGCTAATGATTAAGCGAGTTTTTGAGGGTATTTGCGTTGATAATTTGTATTCAGGTTGTTGTTTCAGAATTGGAGGTACGTTTTCAAATGGACTGCCTTATTTTTGTAGATTTTTTTGGCCTTATGTGATTACTTATGTCGTTTTTCTTAAGGGGTGATTGGAGCTTGGATCTTTATAGTTGTATTGTTTTGATGATATAGGTTATTTGCACCGGTGATTTTTTTGGTTACCCTGGTAGCTTGTCGGTGCAGCTTCACCTGAGTGATGATTGCAGCCATCGTTGCCGTTCGCCTTTGGTGCTATATCCACACAAATTGGAGGTACGTTTTCAAATGGATTGCCTTATTTTTGTAGCTTTTTCTGGCCTTATGTGATTACTTATGTCGTTTTTCTTAATGGGTGATTGGAGTTTGGATCTTTATAGTTGGATTGTTCTGATGATATAGGTTATTTGCACCGGTAATTTTTTTTGCGACACTGGTAGCTTGGTGGTGCAGCTTCACCTGAGTCATGATTGCAGCTATTGTTGCCGTTCGCCTTTGGTGCTATATCCACACAACTGACTCATTGCGCGATGATTATTTGTATTCAGGTTGTTGTTTCAGAATTGGAGGTACGTTTTCAAATGGATTGCCTTATTTTTGTAGCTTTTTTTGCCCTAATGTGATTACTTATGTCGTTTTTTCTTTAGGGGTGATTGGAGTTTGGATCTTTATAGTTGGATTGTTTTGATGATATAGGTTATTTGCACCGGTTATTTTTTTGGCGACACTGGTAGCTTGGCGATGTAGCTTCACCCGAGTGATGATTGCAGCCATCGTTGCCGTTCGTCTTTGGTGCTATATCCACACAACTGACTCATTGCGCGATGATTATTTGTATTCAGGTTGTTGTTTCAGAATTGGAGGTACGTATTCAAATGGATTGCCTTATTTTTGTAGCTTTTTTTGGCCTTATGTGATTACTTATGTCGTTTTTCTTAAGGGGTGATTAGAGCTTGGATCTTTATAGTTGGATTGTTCTGATGATATAGGTTATTTGCACCGGTGATTTTTTTTGGCGACACTGGTAGCTTGGCGGTGCAGCTTCACCTGAGTGATGATTGCAGCCATCGTTGCCGTTCACCTTTGGTGCTATATCCACACAACTGACTCATTGCGTGATGATTATTTGTATTCAGGTTGTTGTTTCAGAATTGGAGGTACGTTTTCAAATGGATTGCCTTATTTTTGTAGCTTTTTTTGGCCTTATGTGATTACTTATGTCGTTTTTCTTAAGGGGTGATTGGAGTTTGAATCTTTATAGTTGGATTGTTTTGATGGTATAGGTTATTTGCACCAGTTATTTTTTTGGCGACACTGGTAGCTTGGTGGTGCAGCTTCACCTGAGTGATGATTGCAGCCATCGTTGCCGTTCACCTTTGGTGCTATATCCACACAACTGACTCATTGCGCGATGATTATTTCTATTCAAGTTGTTTCAGAATTGGACGTACGTTTTCAAATGGATTGCCTTGTTTTTGTAGCTTTTTTTGGCCTTATGTGATTACTTATGTCGTTTTTCTTAAGGGGTGATTGGAGTTTGGATCTTTATAGTTGGATTGTTTTGATGATATAGGTTATTTGCACTGGTGATTTTTTTGGCGACACTGGTAGCTTGGCGGTGCAGCTTCACCTGAGTGATGATTGCAGCCATCGTTGCCGTTCGTCTTTGGTGCTATATCCACACAACTGACTCATTGCACGATGATTATTTGTATTCAGGTTGTTGTTTCAGAATTGGAGGTACGTTTTCAAATGGATTGCCTTATTTTTGTAGTTTTTTTTTGCCTTATGTGATTACTTATGTCATTTTCCTTAAGGGGTGATTGGAGTTTGGATCTTTATAGTTGGATTGTTTTGATGATATAGGTTACTTGCACCGGTTATTTTTTTGGCGACACTGGTAGCTTGGCGGTGCAGCTTCACCTGAGTGATGATTGCAGCCATCGTTGCCGTTCGGCTTTGGTGCTATATCCACACAACTGACTCATTGCGCGATGATTATTTGTATTCTGGTTGTTTCAGAACTGCAGGTACGTTTTCAAATGGATTGCCTTATTTTTGTAGCTTTTTTTGGCCTTATGTGATTACTTATGTCGTTTTCCTTAAGGGGTGATTGGAGTTTGGATCTTTATAGTTGGATTGTTTTGATGATATAGGTTATTTGCACCGGTTATTTTTTTGGCGACATTGGTAGCTTGGCGGGCCAGCTTCACCTGAGTGATGATTGCAGCCATCGTTGCCGTTCGCCTTTGGTGCTATATCCACACAACTGGTTCATTGCGTGATGATTATCCGGTTTCAGTACAGGAATGTGAGTTTGGATCTTTTTAGTTGGGTTGTTTTGATGATATAGGTTATTTGCATCGGTGATTTTTATCAAGGTTGTTGTTTCAGGATTCATCATAGGTTTTCAGAATAATTGTAAGTTAACTTCAGAATTACCGAATATCTGAATTTAGGTATGTATAGGTTATTTGCGTTGATAATTTGTATTCAGGTTGTTGTTTCAGAGTTGGAGGTACGTTTTCAAATGGATTCCCTTATTTTTGTAGCTTTTTTTGGCCTTATGTGATTACTTATGTCGGTTTTCTTAAGGGGTGATTGGAGTTTGGATCTTTATAGTTGGATTGTTTTGATGATATAGGTTATTTGCACTCGTGATTTTTTTGGCGACACTGGTAGCTTGGCGGGGCAGTTTCACTTGAGTGATGATTGCAGCCATCGTTGCCATTCGCCTTTGGTGCTATATCCACACAACTGACTCATTGCGCGATGATCATACGGTTTCGGTACAGCAATGTATGCGTAAATTCTGGAAGATGTGAGCGTATGTTTCTATGTGTTACCTGTATGCCCTGGACTATGGTACTATTCCTATAAGGAATGTTCATGCATCAGGCTATAACATGAGCAACCAATGCGCAGTTTTGGCAAGTTTGCTCAGGTCTGAATTATAAATTATTACGTGCTGTTATTTATAAGTCCATACATTTCTGATTCTTTATTTACTATGGGTGTGTCGACATTAAAAATATATATATATATATATATATATATATATATATATATATATATATATATATATATATATATATATATATATATATAAAATATATATATATATATATATATATATATATATGAATGTTAAAAAAAAAAAAAAAAAAAAAAAAAAAAAAAAAAAAGATGAATGTTTTACGTCAGTTAACATAGTAATTTGCAATTTCAGTTGCGTTTTGTTTTTTTACATACATTTGTACTTAGTGGACTTTTTATCATCACCGTATGCTAATTTGCCTTTGGCTGCTATATTTGCAGAACTAGAGTAATTCATTGCAACCTTACATGAGTGGTAAGCGTGTGATGTGCAATTTCGCTTGAGGTATTATTTTGAACTCAGATTCGCCAGTTGCTCTTTCAGCCATTTAACGGCCAACACATACATACAGGCAATGATGATAATTGTCTTGGTTTCTAAATTTTATGACCGTGATTTAGTAACAACAGTATGTTTGCCAGACAACCTTACCCGAGCGGTACTTGCAGCCATGGATGGTGCTACCTTTGGCTGATATATTTCCAGAACTAGACTATTTCACCATGGGTAATTGGCGACACCGGTAGCTTGGCGAGGCAGCTTCATCTGAGTGGTGACTGCAGCCATCGTTGCCATTCGCCTTTCGTGGTATATCCACACAACTGAGCCATTGCGCGATGATCATCCGATTTTGGTACAGGAATGTACGCGTAAATTCTGGAAGATGTGAGCGTATGTTTGTATGTGTTACGGGTATGGGCTGGATTAGGCAACTGTAGCAATTAGGTGTGTTCGTGCATCAGACTATAACATGAGCAACTAATGCGCAATTCTGCAAAGTTGGCTCAGGTCTGAACTACAAATTATTTCGTGCTGTTATTTATATGTCCATACATTTCTGATTCTTTATTTACTATGGGGGTGTCGAGGTTAAAAAAAAAATTAATGCTTTATGTGAGTTAAGGTTGTAATTCCCAATTTCAGTTGCGTTTTTTTTATATACATTAGTGCTTAGTGGATTTTTTTTCATTAGCATATGCTAATGTGGGAAAGACGAAATCTGATAAAGCTATAGAAACCTGATATGTAGACTTAAAAACTTAGGGGGTGTTTGTGTAAACTTTGTTAGAGTTTGTGGATATAAATTAATATACGTATGTCCGGTTTCGAACACGAGACTTCGGGATTGTACACATTACGTATGAGTCTCAATGTATTAATAATTAATATAATGATTTATGATTAATTATTAAATCACAAATATTTATCAGGTCGAACAAGGAAAGAAGAGGGGGTTGAGTGTCGATTTTTGAAACTTGAGGAGGTGTTGCACTCAAACTTGGAGAGCAAGTTTGGAGTGTATATAAACCCCTCAAAGCTTAATATAATCGAATAATGTATCAATATCCCTAAACGATTTTTATAAATCGATTCTCCTTTTCTTCACCTACTGACAACATACACAGTACTAGTAAAAAGGAGTAATGATGAATACCATGTGCACTTGTATTATTATGTACGTGTTTATTACATGCATATTTATATGCATGGTAATGATTTAATCCTTTATCTCCTTGTTAGTGGATTCAATCATGTATTATTTAGAACATCAAACCCTAGTTGTTGTAATGTTTTATTTGTGATACATGAATCTAGCTTTTCACATTGAAACGCTACTAATACGTGTGTATAAGAACGAAGATCAAGCTTACTTTAGCTTGAGTTATTTTCCCCAATTCGATTTGTAGGTGGTCGATTTTATAAACCCTTAATTAGGGTTTATACCTTGTTTTTGGTGATCACGTGATTCCTTGTTCTTGCTAGGAATAAAAAAGGTACGCGTCTATTTAATTTTTAGTTAATTAATTATATGTTATTGTAGATCCAATCCGCTGTGCATGCTTTGATGTTTATTGTTTGTGTTTATTAGTTTATAGATTTATGATTCTAATATTCCAACAGTGGCGTCATGAGCCCGTTTTTAACATGTAACTAATTACTAAAAACCTTAAAATTGAATCTTGTTGTATAGATACATGCAATTTTTGTTCTAGGATTTTTGTTTTATAAACCCTAATTTTTTTAATTTTTTTTAATTTGGGTCGACACCCATATTTAATTTTTTAGGGTTTTAGTTTTTGTAGAAAACTTGTAGAAACCCTAGGATTGCATGCAAATTTTAAGGATTAATTAATGAGTACCTATGTGATGTCATTAATTAGATGCGTATGTTATTGGCTTTGAATATGTGTTACATGATTTTAAGTGCCAATATGGGGATCCATGACAAAATCTTGCATGTTTTGTCATGGAAAGTTTTGTGTTTAAATTGCTACATGTTTTAAGATAAATCTTAAATTAGGGAAGACCCTAATATATTAATTAATTGGTTATGTGCAATGTGGTATCTAATTAAATAAAACTTACGTGGCCAAGTTATTTGGCGTCTGTGGTCCATTGGGCACAATGAGCTCAAAAACCAATTGGAGTTTTACTAATTAGATACATTATAAATTCACATAGAAAATTAATAGGATTTATCAAAAGGTTTGCATGTTGCTATATGATATTTTTAATGATCATATATGTGTTATTAACTGTTTATTATTATTTTTTTAAATTACTTGTTCTTTGTGTTTAATTATGATGGATTGTAACATCAAAGAGGGTAATTTTTTGAATAAAAAATAAATGAACCTAATAACTATGAAACCTTTGTAGTAAACTATTTAATTGCCAAGTCTTATGTGCCGACAGTGGTTCGCTTCGCACGGTAATTTGCTCCCAGGCGAGACTAGCAATTTAATAATTTACTACATAAATGTTTTAAGCTTTAAATCTTAAAGTTTTTAATTGATTGATGCGACTGTACAAAAGTGGTCGAAGTGGCGGACCTATTATTGACAAACTATAAAGTGGGTATAAGGAGGCTTGACATTAAATTGTCATCCGAAAGGGGCGCATTTTTAATTATCTTCGGCGGACGTTTGCCCCTCCGCTCGCCTATGCGTCAATATTAGACTTACCAAGTACACCATGATAAAGTACGAAGCATCTTAAGGCAATGTTGTAAGTTTCTCAACGTCATCAATTAAAATTTTGTTGATTTTAAGCTGCGAATTGGTAAATGGTTTTTGTAGAAAACATATGATACAAAGATGAATGCATGACATCTTTGTACATATTTTTTTTGATTACACATCAAAAATTTAATACCCTTAAAATTTAAGTAATATGCCATCCAACTACAAAAAGGAACACCTAAGGTTTCATCCTACATCACTAGCAGCCAAAGCTGAATGTGATGTTCAAAGGGTGGTTGTCTAAGGGTAAATTGAGTACTTTCATTGCTAGCAGCCAAAGCTGAATGTAATGAAACGACGTCAATTTACAGTTTCTTAAGTTGGTTAACTTAATTGAGCACTTTCATTACTAGCAGCTAAAGTTGATGTGATGGAACGGCGTCAAGGCATAAAGATTTGGGGATGAAACATGCTTACATTTGCAACTGAGGTTGGCGTAATATGTAAGTCCCATGATTCTAGGAATTGCAATTGTAATTGGCAATTGAGTGCAGCTCTACCTTATTGAGTACTTTCATTGCTAGCAGCCAAAGCTGATGTGATGAAACGACGTCAATTTGGATCCTAATTTTCAATGAAAATTAAATGGTTAAATTTTATTTACCGTGGGTGTTTAATTTTCTTGAAAAGTTATTATCAAAAATACTAAAATTGAATTTTACAAATTCTTTTAATGTATTTAATGCAACGTTAAAACCGTAAACGTGGGGTTTTCTTTTAGTGAAAAGTTGATCTGCACCCGTAGGGGTCTTTGGATAGAGTCAACTTGACTAAACGAATAAACCTAGTCTACTTTCCGTGTGAAGAGTAAGACTTAATCCTATTCTTTTTCATGAATGAGAAAGGTATAATATGAAAATTAGAATTGTCTAAATTCTAAGAAATAACTCATGGCGTTTTTTTAAGAAATTGCATGGTTAGGAGTTATTAAATTAGAAGCTAGAATAATTACCGCGAAATTGGTAAAAGGCAAACTAGAATGTTTGATCTAGTTGTTATGCTTTAACCATTTAAAGGTGCTACATACCATGATGGGGATGGTAGACCTAACTAAGGAAGAAATTGCATACCCAATTTTTTCAAGTTAATTGCATTGATGGATATTCCATCATTGACAAAGTAGAATACATTCTTTAAGTACCTTAGTATGTATTACGTAAGGAATTACTCAAAGGTGTAGGAAAGTAAACAGCACGCCATGTGCTTTTACTGGTTATGCAACACTTACAATGTTGTCAAATCCAGTGGGAGCATAGTGTTGTAATTACTGAATAATGAGTTCATGTAGTGATCTTTAATTCAGTGGGAGCTACAAGCATTGAAATCTTGGTAGCAACCCAAATTATCTCTGGTATCTACTTGAGATAACTACTTTCCAATTATAGACACTTATGGTATTAAGGATAGTCGTGTACGTTTCCTTACTAGACGAGGTGATTCTATATCTACTTATATCTATGACACAATCATATTGATCAAATAAGCAAACTATTGACGTGTTGTTTATCTGATACGTGATGTTGTTCCATGCACAAGTGGGAGAAATCTGTATTGTGTGCAAGCAACAACATAAAGGAATATGATTTATAGGGTTCTCTTGACTGTAAGGTAAGAGATCAATGTTCTAATGTGTTTTATACACATTCTAATTTATAGAACACTTGGAGTTAATATTTACTTTCATTACTAGATATTAATGACAAGGTAAATTACATACTTTCATCATTGCAGCTGTAAAACCCAAAATTCTAAAGCATGTAAAAAGACCAAAATACCCCTGAAACCATAAAACATAATTAAATCACAAATAAAAATTCTGAATTGATTCCAAACTTCTGAAAACAAACTACATATGAAGCAAATTAATTTCTGGGACAACAATTATTTATTTTGAATGTACAAGAATTATTATTTCACCTTTATATATATAGATATAAACCGAAATTATTTTTTTACTTATATTTAAAAAGTAATTAAAATAGGATAACTACAAAGTTAATAAGGAAATTATCATCAAAAGGTATGAGATTGATTTGGCCAGCTATTTGGCCATGAATTATGGTCCTCCCCTCCCCAATACACGGCAATTTCCTATTAAACAGATACATTCCATTTATTCTTATTTAATCTAACCGATTATATGAAAACAAAACACACAAAAATTCTCCCTCAACACATACGAAATCCTGGAGGTGAACTAGTATTTTTCTGGTGTTCTTCGACATCCAAGGAGGCTAGGAAAAATCAGCTTAGGGTCGTGGAGTTGCTAGTTTGATCGTGGAACATTTTCTTTGCCGATTTTCTCATCCGATAGGTATAAATTCGTGATCCTTATTCCACATGTTCTAAAATTAATATAATATTTTTCTCATGATCCTTATAACATATAAGACTTATAAAAAATATAGGATTCGAATCATGCATGGCTTAAAGGCTCGAATGAATTATAAATGTGTAAAATGGGTTAAATATTTAAAACATGTTATACGATTTTTCTGGGTGATGTTCTTATTTTATTCGATCATTATATGAATAATAAGACCTGGGAAAAATGCTTATACGATTTATAGAAGCTTAGATCAATCGTTCTAAATTAAAAGGGTTAAAACATACGTAAATTCTAATATATGTAATACGAATTTTCTGGGTGTGAACCATATTTTATTTGGACTCTTTATAACACATATAATCTGGTAAAAATGTTATTTTGATTTTTCAAGGCCTAAAGTAATTATTTTTGATTTATTTAATTAACCGGATTTTAGAAAAATAAAGAAGAAAAAGAAATAAAATGAATTTCGATCTAGGGTTTGGATTTAGGGTTTGTTTTTGGTTAATTAATGATGTTATAATGATGATAAAATTATTGGGTAATGATTAGTATTTTTAGGGTTAGGGTTTTATAAATAAAAAGTGTATACGGATTGTCTTTAAATTATAAGGGGGTGTTTTGTAAATTATAAAACTTGTGGGTTATTTTTAGAATATTATTTGGACCTTATATAAATTGTATAAAATAAAAGTTATGGGTCTCTTGCGTAAATTTTATATTTAAAAGGTTTAATTTGTTAATTAATTAAAGTTAAATTAGATTTTGTAAATAATTAAAATAGAGGGACTAAATATGTAATTTCTGGAAAATAGGGTTGATTTGAGTAATAAATTATATTCAGGGGGTTATGTGCAATTTTGGTAATTTTAATGGCTTAATATGTAATTATTAATAATTAAAGGTTGAAATTGTAAATTAAGGGGCTAAATATGTAACTTTGATAACTTGAGGGACTTGATGTGTAAATTATGAATATTTAAGGGTGTGTTCGTATAACAAGTTGAAATAAGTGTACATTGTGTAAAATTGGGAAATTAAGAGTTTAATGTGTAATTATAAATACTATAAGGTTTAAAATGTAATTTATGTAACTACAAGGGTATAAAATGTGAATTATGAAATCTAAGGGACTAAATGAGTAATTCTGGATAACTTAAGATTTGAATGAGTTAATTATGATATTTTCACTTTAAACCTCCATCTTTGGTATATCTACATTTATAACCCTAGAATATGAGAACTTGTCATATTTCACCCTGAACTTTGTAACTTGGTAAAATACACCCTAAAGCCATAATATGATTTAATAATGACTTAACCTAAATGAGAATATGGAAATCTTACTAATTACGGAAACCTTCTAAATACGGAAACCTTCTAAAAATAGAAACTTACTAAATTTGGAAACCTGCTTAATATGGAAAGTTACTTAAAATGGAAAGGGTTGTAATTCTTTTCTACCCCTCTAGGTGTGAAGAAGGAGAGGACCTGATTCTGTTTCATCTTATTCATTTCTGAGTTTGTATTTTGCTTTTGGAATAAGGTACAGATATTCTGACCTTCTCTGTAAGGTTTCCTGTGATCTCTTTCATGATTCTGATCTGTTTAGCCTCTGACTTGATACTTGGCTATGATTCCTTTGCTTTGAACCTTTGACATATGATATGAACCTAGACTGTGAAACCTTTTCAATTTTGACCTGGAAATGATTTGAGAAAAAGCTATTTTAAAATGATGTTTACAAATATGATACAATACTCTTTTAATTGGGATTTTACTAACTTTTATGAAAACTATTTTAAATCGTTTTGAAAGATCATTTTATGAAAATTACTCTGAAGGATCATTTTATGAAAACCGTTATTAAAAGATTGATTTAAATGGACTCTTAATTAGAAACCTTTTAAATGAACTGTTGCTATGGAACTTTGATTATTGATAATTCTGATATTGACTTTCTGATATTGACCTTCTGATATTGAACCTTCTGATATGACACTCTGATTGTGATATGAACCTTTGACCTTTGACCTTTGACTCCCAGTTTGATACCCGAGCCAAAATGTGTTCCCTAGCCATGGAGGTAACATGGCCGTGTCTGTGATGCACCACTGACATGACTAGTGTGTAGCCCTAGTGATTTGGTTACACCGTCCCCATTCTGATTCTGTTATGCGCGCTTATGTTATATCTGATATGGCCAATATGATTTGTTCTAGGGGGCGAATGGATGCATCCTAGATTTGTTCTGTTTTGTGAAGATCTGATATATCTGATATGTGGTGACTGATGATGGGTGCAATCCACGTCTTTCATGTTCTGGGAGCTAGCTACTCCATATATTTCTGTTGGATACATGAGGCCACCCCTCATATTATCTGGTTACTTGAGAGGCAACCCCTCTGGATTTCTGATATGGATACATGGTATGATATTTCTGTTTCTGGGCTCGTGGTGGATGACTGTCCTAAACCTTTACTCTTGTACCTTATTTATATCTTTTTCATTATGCTTCGTTTGTTCAATTCCTTTTGTTTTCATTCCCGTTTATTGTATATATCTGTTCACTGGGCTTTTTAAGCTCAGCCGCGTTTCTTTTCCCGCAGCAGGTTTTAGTTGGAAGCTTGGTTATTAATAGAGAGAACCTTGGACTTAGAAGACCTTGTTAGCTATTCTGGAGTAGAGATGATTAGAAGAGATTCTTTGTTTTAGACTTAGAAATTTTTGTACCATTTATTTGTAGCCTTGTAATTTCAGATTTTCATTTGTAACCCTTGGAATCCTATTGTATTATTTATGTCATATGCTTGTGTTTGTTCTGATAAGAATCCGTATTGGTGACACCTTTGCCCTTGTCGGGTTGGGGTGTTACAATTATGGTATCAGAACAACAGGCTGCGACTTGTAATACATTTACCCTTGACCTGTGAAGTTTGGACCACTAAGTTTCCACTGTAGGCGCTCATAAGATAACCTGTAAGAATTGCTCTAGGATTTCCCTATAGGAACTTAGGTTCTGACCGGTGAGGAATGGGTAGACTATAAGACATTTTTTTAGGTATCATTGCTTCCGCATCACTCTGATTCGTACCTTGCTCTTGGTTAAAGCTTGTTGAGATCACTTTTGTAAATTGAAAGCTTATGCCTTACACCTAAGATTTGAAACCTAATTAAGCTTTGAAACATTGAAATTTTCATAGAAAGTACCTTACACTATTGAACCTTATCTTTAAATTCCAACTCTGATATCTGATCATTTTGTTAATCATTTTGATGCCTCTTCGGACAATTCTAAAAATCTCCATGGCGATGACTTACTCGATACATTCTGTTGTTTGTCTCTTACTTTTGATAAGCACCTATGAATCTTCTGACACTATTTGATTCCGTCTTACCCCTCTCTATCCCTATGAAAAGTCTTGTGGTGTTTAACCATGAGTATAAGAATGTTTCCCTCTCATTTTTGAACGATAAGATTTGCCTTGTCGATCCGTCTTCCTGGATAGTCAACTTCGATTTTATTCTGATAAAGGATGGGTTGATTGAGCATTCGAAATTGTGACAACAACGGCGGCTACCCTAAAGAGTGAAGACATCCCTTACAAGGCAGAAGTGTTGGCGATGCAGAAAAAGAAATCTAGTCAAGACGGCGAACCTGGAGCTGATGAAGACATGCAGTCTAACTTCCCTATTCACCTTGGTTGTACTAAGATGAATTGAGAGCGGAAGCAGACTGGATGATGAAGGATTTGAAGATCGTGAAAAAAAATTCTCATTACTCCATCACATCCCAAGAAGAACCGCAGGAGACTCGACGAACTAGACACAAGTTCACGATTTTGTTTCACCTCCGAGTATTCTCAAATTTAAGATCCTCTGATGATTTAAGTTCTTTAGAAGCATTTCAGTTCCGTGTCTATTCGTACGTCCAATGATGGCTTTGATGAATTGGAGAAGATCTGACGCTTGTGGACGGCATACCTTAATCTGCTAGGCAATCTGGGATTCCGATACTCTTGCAAGTAGTTTGTTTTCCCTCTTGACTATGACATCGATTTTGTTGACCTCTGAGACTATAGAAGTACTAGGTGGATTAAGATAGGTGGTTTTGTTTACGACTTGAGATAAAGTATGATCATCATGAAGGCATAATTATGTGGTGCTGGTATTATTAACGTGATAATACTTACACCATATAACGTGCCCTCATTGTGGCCATAGGATATCTTGGGAAGTACCTAAGAAGTTTAGAATTTGACCCCGTTGAATTATCCGTAATTAGTGAGACTTTAGGTTCATTCTACCTAAGCGTATACTCTACCTTCGTTCGTTAAATATCTGGGTGAATTTGGACTCTTGTATTGCATTCTTTCGACCTCAGTTATGAATCTTAAACTCCTTGAAGAGCTCTCTGCTGTGGATACAATTAATTTGATCTGAAATTTTGTTCGTGTTCCATATGAGCCTTTCCGAAGATTCACCTATCGTTCATTTATGTTGCATGGACCTTTTAATTGGAATCAACCCAATTTGTCTCATCCGAAGAAAATTTGAACCCACTTCGTTTTGATTCGAGTCATGAGAAACTGTTCGGTTTAAAGATCCTTTCTCGAAGAATCCCCTCGACGTGAAAATGTTTGTGACGACCTTTTGCGATTTGCTACGACTTCGTTTACCTTTGCGACTTCAATTTTCGAGGACGAAATTTTTTTTTAGAGGGGAAGAGTTGTAAAACCCAAAATTCTAAAGCATGTAAAAAGACCAAAATACCCCTGAAACCATAAAACATAATTAAATCACTAATAAAAATTCTGAATTGATTCCAAACTTCTGAAAACAAACTACATATGAAGCAAATTAATTTCTGGGACAACAATTATTTATTTTAAATGTACAAGAATTATTATTTCACCTTTATATATATAGATATAAACCGAAATTATTTTTTACTTATATTTAAAAAGTAATTAAAATAGGATAACTACAAAGTTAATAAGGAAATTATCATCAAAAGGTATGAGATTGATTTGGCCAGCTATTTGGCCATGAATTATGGTCCTCCCCTCCCCAATACATGGCAATTTCCTATTAAATAGATACATTCCATTTATTCTTAGTTAATCTAACCGATTATATGAAAAAAAAACACACAAAAATTCTCCCACAACACATACGAAATTCTGGAGGTGAACTAGTATTTTTCTGGTGTTCTTCGACATCCAAGGAGGCTAGGAAAAATCAACTTAGGGTCGTGGAGTTGCTAGTTTGATCGTCGAACATTTTCTTTGCCGATTTTCTCATCCGATAGGTATAAATTCGTGATCCTTATTCCACATGTTCTAAAATTAATCTAATATATTTCTCATGATCCTTATAACATATAAGACTTATAAAAAATATAGGATTCGAATCATGCATGGCTTAAAGGCTCGAATGAATTATAAATGTGTAAAATGGGTTAAATATTTAAAACATGTTATACGATTTTTCTGGGTGATTTACTTATTTTATTCGATCATTATATGAATAATAAGACCTGGTAAAAATGCTTATTCGATTTATAGAAGCTTAGATCAATCGTTCTAAATTAAAAGGGTTAAAACATACGTAAATTCTAATATATGTAATACGAATTTTCTGGGTGTGAACCATATTTTATTTGGACTCTTTATAACACATATAAACTGGTAAAAATGTTATTTTGATTTTTCAAGGCCTAAAGTAATTATTTTTGATTTATTTAATTAACCGGATTTTAGAAAAATAAAGAAGAAAAAGAAATAAAATGAATTTCGATCTAGGGTTTGGATTTAGGGTTTGTTTTTGGTTAATTAATGATGTTATAATGATGATATAATTACTGGGTAATGATTAGTATTTTTAGGGTTAGGGTTTTATAAATAAAAAGTGTATACGGATTGTCTTTAAATTATAAGGGGGTGTTTTGTAAATTATAAAACTTGTGGGTTATTTTTAGAATATTATTTGGACCTTATATAAATCGTATAAAATAAAAGTTATGGGTCTCTTGTGTAAATTTTATATTTAAAAGGTTTAATTTGTTAATTAATTAAAGTTAAATTCGATTTTTTAAATAATTAAAATAGAGGGACTAAAAATGTAACTTCTGGAAACTTAGGGTTGATTTGAGTAATAAATTATATTCAGGGGGTTATGTGCAATTTTGGTAATTTTAATGGCTTAATATGTAATTATTAATAATTAAAGGTTGAAATTGTAAATTAAGGGGCTAAATATGTAACTTTGATAACTTGAGGGACTTGATGTGTAAATTATGAATATTTAAGGGTGTGTTCGTATAACAAGTTGAAATAAGTGTACATTGTGTAAAATTGGGAAATTGAGAGTTTAATGTGTAATTATAAATAGTTAAATACTATAAGGTTTAAAATGTAATTTATGTAACTACAAGGGTATAAAATGTGAATTATGAAATCTAAGGGACTAAATGAGTAATTCTGGATAACTTAAGATTTGAATGAGTTAATTATGATATTTTCACTTTAAACCTCCATCTTTGGTATATCTACATTTATAACCCTAGAATATGAGAACTTGTCATATTTCACCCCGAACTTTGTAACTTGGTAAAATACACCCTAAAGCCATAATATGATTTAATAATGAATTAACCTAAATGAGAATATGGAAATCTTACTAATTACGGAAACCTTCTAAATACGGAAACCTTCTAAAAATAGAAACTTACTAAATTTGGAAACCTGCTAAATATGGAAAGTTACTTAAAATGGAAAGGGTTGTAATTCTTTTCTACCCCTCTAGGTGTGAAGAAGGAGAGGACCTGATTCTGTTTCATCTTATTCATTTCTGAGTTTGTATTTTGCTTTTGGAATAAGGTACAGATATTCTGACCTTCTCTGTAAGGTTTCCTGTGATCTCTTTCATGATTCTGATCTGTTTAGCCTCTGACTTGATACTTGGCTATGATTCCTTTGCTTTGAACCTTTGACATATGATATGAACCTAGACTGTGAAACCTTTTCAATTTTGACCTGGAAATGATTTGAGAAAAAGCTATTTTAAAATGATGTTTACAAATATGATACAATACTCTTTTAATTGGGATTTTACTAACTTTTATGAAAACTATTTTAAATCATTTTGAAAGATCATTTTATGAAAATTACTCTAAAGGATCATTTTATGAAAACCGTTATTAAAAGATTGATTTAAATGGACTCTTAATTAGAAACCTTTTAAATGAACTGTTGCTATGGAACTTTGATTATTGATAATTCTGATATTGACTTTCTGATATTGACCTTCTGATATTGAACCTTCTGATATGACACTCTGATTGTGATATGAACCTTTGACCTTTGACCTTTGACTCCCAGTTTGATACCCGAGCCAAAATGTGTTCCCTAGCCATGGAGGTAACATGGCCGTGTCTGTGATGCACCACTGACATGACTAGTGTGTAGCCCTAGTGATTTGGTTACACCGTCCCCATTCTGATTCTGTTATGCGCGCTTATGTTATATCTGATATGGCCAATATGATTTGTTCTGGGGGGCGAATGGATGCATCCTAGATTTGTTCTGTTTTGTGAAGATCTGATATATCTGATATGTGGTGACTGATGATGGGTGCAATCCACGTCTTTCATGTTCTGGGAGCTAGCTACTCCATATATTTCTGTTGGATACATGAGGCCACCCCTCATATTATCTGGTTACTTGAGAGGCAACCCCTCTGGATTTCTGATATGGATACATGGTATGATATTTCTGTTTCTGGGCTCGTGGTGGATGACTGTCCTAAACCTTTACTCTTGTACCTTATTTATATCTTTTTCATTATGCTTCGTTTGTTCAATTCCTTTTGTTTTCATTCCCGTTTATTGTATATATCTGTTCACTGGGCTTTTTAAGCTCAGCCGCGTTTCTTTTCCCGCGGCAGGTTTTAGTTGGAAGCTGGGTTACTAATAGAGAAAACCTTGGACTTAGAAGACCTTGTTAGCTATTCTGGAGTAGAGATGATTAGAAGAGATTCTTTGTTTTAGACTTAGAAATTTTTGTACCATTTATTTGTAGCCTTGTAATTTCAGATTTTCATTTGTAACCCTTGGAATCCTATTGTATTATGTATGTCATACGCTTGTGTTTGTTCTGATAAGAATCCGTATTTGTGACATCTTTGCCCTTGTCGGGTTGGGGTGTTACAGCAGCCTCAGCTGATGTGATGAAACTATGTTAATTTACAAGTTTCTAAAATTAGATAATTATTAGAACAAGTGTCGATATGATAATAAGACTACTTCAAATGTAAATATTTATGTATTGTTGTAATGACATAAATAAATGAAGTAATCTTATACTACTTCATATTTAGATGTTTATGTATTCTTGGAATGACATAAATATATGAAGTAATAAATTAACTTGAAATACTATTAAAACCAAGTTGTGGTGTTCATAATTACTTTAGTTATACATGTTTATATTGAAGATATAAATATGAAGTCTTTGATTGCTATAAGACTTATAACAAAGTAAGACGTTATCTTGTTATGTTTTTTAATTAAGACATATACAAGGAGTCATTGAGTTGATTAATGACTTATAACGTATATTGGGATTATAACAGTTATGTCTTCTTGGTAAGACATAGACATAAAGTGACTTGATCAGAAGTACTTATGTTATAATGCATGCAATTGGCTTGGAAAATCTATTGTACCATTAAAGTGATTTAGTTGGTAAATAGGTAAGCCAAAAACGAAATATATTTATCTCACATATTGTAAGAAAGACTTACAATATTAATCCTAATGAAATGCATAGTGTTTATGGTATGTTCAGTTAGGAAAATCAAACTCTTGATATATATTGTTTGATTTGAGATAACCATATCTTCTATTCTTCCTAAAGATATCAAGGTTAGAAAATTGAGTATGAATTGGATATACTCAATTAGACTCCAACCTAGAAGATTAATAAGACACCATTTATTATGGTATGTGATGAATCACATTAAGTCTTAAAATTGAAGTTCAGAATTTGTTAAACTACTTATGAGTAGATTATTAACAAATTAATGTTAGGAACTGTCAATATGTATTTGTAAAAATCCTAAAAGAGAACAATGTTTGTGTTGCTCTATTTGCCAAGTATTTATAGTTAATCTATAAATTACAAAAGGCAAGTGGGAGTTTTATCTTGATAAGATAGAATTACAAGATATATAATCTTCTGAAATACACTAGCTAAATCATAATGAGGATTTAACATGTTAGTGTTAAATCTCAAAGATGATTGAATTCTCTTTTCATAGATCCGCAAGGATATCTCAAATATTTGTAGAATATGCTGAGGGTTATGAGTTACAGGATCGTGATATGCCTGTTAATAAATTGCAAATGTTTGTTTGGAAAATTACTCATACTATGAATAATAAAATGCAGTCCAAAAGGACAACTAGTTTGGAAACGTAGTTGATCTTAAACACTATAGTAACACTATAGAATGAAAATGAATTTCTACAAAGGAAATGAAAATCCTAGAGATTTAAAATCTTATGTAGAAATCATAATGGACAAATTTGTATACATATTTAATATGTGAAAAGATTATCAATCATACTTAAGCAATTAAATGCGATTGAAATTCTTTCTAAGTATATTAAATATATAAAGATTATGATTGTCATTATTAGTTTCATTTATATGAAATTAACAATGGAATATCAAAACTCTTTCTTGAATAATTACTTGTGCGAGGACGGAAAGTAATTGAAAGGAGTTTTTGAATTCAAATAATCTTTAGAAGTATACAAAATGTAAATCATTTGAAAATGGATTAATGCATGCATCTAGAAGATATACTTATTTTTAGTTATTAAATCTGGTTTTGATTTATAATTAAAATTAAGATATTTCTTAATATTCCAGAAAGCTAGTGGGAGTGATGTATTTATTTTCTTATTTCATATATGTTGTATAACATATGGGAAGTAACATTCCATTAACATTAACATTATATGTTAAGACTAAGTTTGGAATGAAACTTCAGATGGAAATTTAGGAAATAAAACCTTGAACAATATGTTTATTGATTATAAACATAAGCGGTAAAATAACTGATTCTAAAAGAACATGATATTCTATTAGAATATCTAAATAGAAGCATATCTTTGAAAAGATATGACATGAATAAATCTAAGGTTGACGAAAGGATTATTCATGTACATCATGTTATTTGTTGTATCATGCTTGAATAAAAGATGATTGACAACATTAATATCTAATTATAAATTATTAGATAGTTAAGTGTAATGGATATGGTTTAGAATTTACATCCTCAGCCTGGATTTGCTCCAAAATTCTAAATACAAACCATATAGCAAGTTATTGTTTGATTGATATTGTGGACAAATCTTGAAGGATTTGAAGATATCAAACATTACACGATGAATGTTAAAAGTTTACGGAACTTATGAAAGAGCATATTGTTGTTTGGATACAATGATGCTAGTAAGATTGAGATGACACTCAATACTAGTCATGGTGGGAGCTCATCCTTATTAAGATGCCATGTATACTAGTTATGCTCAATATGAGCATAGTTGCATTATACATAAAGAATTAGAATACTTTAACTACAAAGGTTTGGTAGTTTAATTGTCATAAATTCGTGTATGAGGATGTCACGCATTTTATGAAGTATGTGGCAATATCTAGATAGACGAATGCACACATACAAGAATTTCATTATTGAAATAAGTATTCTCAAAATTTCGATAGATCAAAATTAGTTGATTTATGCCTTGTCAACAAGTATGTGGAACATGACTTGAGGCATAATTCATTAATGAGAATTATCATGCATTGATCTAGTTAGTATTTGGATAAGGGATATTAAAGCAATTATTATTTTAATGAAATAAAGTGTGGATAACGTTTATTCTCATTTATAATATTGTATCCTATATTTGCATGTTTAAATCCGTGAATAACTTATGTTATTCTAAATAGTCCGTTGTCGATCAATAATATAGGAATATTATTGAACTAAGACAAATGTGAGGATTGGTAGAATGTACTGTAAGGTTGAGACACCAATGTCACATGATATTCAATATTGGATAAATTGAATATAGGACTTATCCCAACCACATGATTATACTTTATGGATCGTCGTCATTAAGTAAATCATGAATATTTATCCTCAGACTTGAGATACCAGGTGACTGCCGAGGATGTAGCTCATTTTCTATAAGGTAGTCTAACGCTATCCGTAAAAGGTAGTTATAAGGGCTATTTTCGGAGGTGATGCGAAGTTCGAGGGTTACGCTCGTAGTCAATAAAGGATTTGTTCCTTTAAATGTGTTTTGAAGTATAATACTGCTGGGCCCCTCGTAGGGTTGACAAGATGTTTGTGCGGCCGCACCCAAAGGCTATCTGAATGATGTTCAGATGATTTAGTAATCTTGATCAATTATCAATAACGAGAAACAGAATAGTTAATTATGGAATGACTTGGATCCATATCCATATTAACGCGGTATTAGAAACAAAAGGATAAGTATGATGATAATATCATCACATGGTTTTTTCCAGGAAAACCATACTCGATTCGATCTGGGGGCATTGGGATCTGTTAAGCTAGACTAGCCCATGTCATTACGATATTAATGAATATCCAAGTGGGAGCTGTTAGAGTTTGTGGATATAAATTAATATACGTATGTCCGGTTTCGAACACGAGACTTCGGGATTGCACACATTACGTATGAGTCTCAATGTATTAATAATTAATATAATGATTTATGATTAATTATTAAATCACAAATATTTATATGGTCGAACAAGGAAAGAAGAGGGGGTTGAGTGTCGATTTTTGGAACTTGAGGAGGTGTTGCACTCAAACTTGGAGAGCAAGTTTGGAGTGTATATAAACCCCTCAAAGCTCAATATAATCGAATAATGTATCAATATCCCTAAACGATTTTTATAAATCAATTATCCTTTTCTTCACCTACTGACAACATACACAGTACTAGTAAAAAGGGGTAATGATGAATACCATGTGCACTTGTATTATTATGTACGTGTTTATTACATGCATATTTATATGCATGGTAATTATTTAATCCTTTATCTCCTTGTTAGTGGATTCGATCATGTATTATTTAGAACATCAAACCCTAGTTGTTGTGATGTTTTATTTGTGATACATGAACCTAGCTTTTCACATTGAAACGCTACTAATACGTGTGTACAAGAACGGAGATCAAGCTTACTTTAGCTTGAGTTATTTTCCTCAATTCGATTTGTAGGTGGTCGATTTTATAAACCCTTAATTAGGGTTTATACCTTGTTCTTGGTGATCACGTGATTCCTTGTTCTTGCTAGGAATAAAAAAGGTACGCGTCTATTTAATTATTAGTTAATTAATTATATGTTATTGTAGATCCAATCCGCTGTGCATGCTTTGATGTTTATTGTTTGTGTTTATTAGTTTATAGATTTATGATTCTAATATTCCAACAAACTTATATTGTGTGCTTAAGCTCATTTTTAATAAGCAGCTTATGGCTTATGATTAATAAGCTCATGTCGAGTGTTTTATTAGCTTATGATAAAAATGTTAAAATAAGTGGCCAAGTGGGCATAAGCCTTTATATGTTAAAAATCTGATTTCGGTCCAATACGACATTCAATACAGAGACTTTAACCAGATCAAAACTTCTTTTGGCATCATTAACAAAATTACTATTTTGCTATGCCTTTACGTATGTTTTTATTGTTTCTTGCAAAGCTCAAGTTTGGAATTATCGAGGATCCAATAGGACCTTCATTGTGTAGGAAATTTCATTCAATATGTTGGGTAGTCTCACAATTTGCTACTTTACGGTTGAGGTAAGTTTGAATTTAGATTGAATAGCTTAGTGAGGAAAATATTACATTTGTTGTTTTTGCTTTTGCGGAAATGTTTTCATTTTGTGGCCGATGGATATTGTGGATGCCAAAATCATGAGGGAATTTTGTAGCAAATTTTTTTTTTTTTTTTCCTTTTTTTTTTAAGTTTAGATTGCAAATACAGGCTTCAGATGAAGAATACGAAGAATATCTTGGCCATCTATTTGGTGACAAGTGCACTGGTAGCGGCAACGAGGTAACATTACAAGTTTTCTATATTTCAGATTGATATACTTTAGGTCACTTAATAGGTTCTGTAGAGCATTAATTGACGATTATTCAGTTGATTCTGCATTTTATTACGTAATCCAGCTCCATTTCTGTACAATTTAATCAAACTATGATTTCGGATTAGTTTACCATTCTTATAATTATCCATCCGAAATTCAAAATGTTTGTTAAATAAACGCACACATGGCTTTAGACGAGTATCCGCATTTTTAACTCACTTTTTCTCGAGCATAATTCTTACAGTACTAAATTTTCATGTAAAACAGATGTATGTGGCTAAGCAAGAGAAGTCTCACAAAGAAACCAATAAACAGTAATGGAAAGCAATAGCAGAGTTGGTTCCTCACAAGGTACCCAACATAGAGAAACAAGGCAACAAGGATAAAGACAAGAAGCCATCGGTCACACTCATTCAGGGCCCCAAACCAGGTAAACCAACTGATCTCTCGAGGTTGAGAAATATTCTGGTTAAGCTAAAGCAAACACCACCCGTGCACATGGTTCCTCCACCACCACCAGCCAAGGATGCCGCCAAAGATGATAAAAAAGTTTCTAAATACAGAAAGGACGCAGCAACAGTGACACCTGATCAGTCTATAGTTCCTGCACAGAATGCCTCTGATAGAACCATTGAAGTTGTAGCTGCACCTGTGGCGGCTACTGCTGTTGCGGTGTTGCCTGATCTCTTCCAATACAAAGATGTTTAGTTCTCTTTGGTGTGAACAATTGTATTATTTTCTTTTTGTTTTTTACATGCAAAACTTTAATTGTGTTTGAGGGAGACTCTGATTATATTGTTCAAGAGAAGTTTTCATTACTATAATTTTCACTTTTAAGACTTGATTCAATTCTTAATTTTGTTTATCATTCTAAATATATATTCTATTTGCAACACGGTGGAACTAAATCAGTATTTCAGACAACATACAATTCTATGGACTTAAGCAAAGTGGCAACATATCTCCTCTTCAATGCTACACTAATTTAAGACCCGTGTTGTCTAAATTAATTTCAACTCTATAAAGCTTTGTTTCATGCAACAACTAATTGTTTGGAACTTTGGCGAGGTTCCAATAACATTGTTGTTATACTTTAATATAACTTTATGGTTTGCTTATAAACTCTTTGGTTATTGCATTTCCTTAAAGCTTATAACACAAGATAATAGAATCTGTCAATTAGGTATATTCTTCATACTTTAAACTAATACTACCAACATCATTTGATGTTTTCTTTTGCTAATGCTTTTGGATATTTTTTTCTTTACTATTAGCATAACGTACTCACAAATGAGGTGGCCCATTTCATTCCTATTTTGTAACACTAGCTTCCCTTAACAGCTTATAATATGAATATACTGCGTGCAATACAATCGTATACAGACGCCCCGCGGCAACGCGCGGGTGATCATCCTCGTTTAACACAAACTGCTACCATTAAATAAATATGTGCAATCATCAAATCAACAACAGAAACTGCTACCATTAAATCTAACTGTGCAATCATCACATCAAGAACACAAATTGCTACCATTTAACAAACCAAAATACTATCATTACAGTTATAAAATAGATACAGTTAAACTACTAATTACCAGTTATTGTACCATTAATAATTACATTTATCCATATTAAATGTCAGAACTACTACCACCATATTAAAGTACCAAATACCATTTACAAAACACAAAAGCTGTTAATGGATATCCTAAACTCCTAAACCATCTTCCTCTTGCCTTTCCCATGGCTGCTAGAAGGTGCTCCAAAACCTATAGGATTCTTCTTACACGGCAGTCCCAAGACAATATCCCGAGTAAATTTCTTTTTGTGTACCTTTTCAACTAGTTTTTGTGTGCCTCTCCAGCAGTCCTTGTTCTTGCTCCCCTCTCCAGCAGTCCTTGTTCCAAACTTCTTCTCAACATTCGGTCTCGGAGCTTTAGCTTGAGAGGATTGAGTTTTGGGAGTAGCTTGAGAGGATTCAGCTTTGTCATTTACCTACAAGTTGAACGAGTATAATGGATTAAGTCTGGAGAATGTCATAAAAGTAGCGAAACAACACTTATTAAATGGACCATTATTACCCCTTTTGTGTCAGCATCACCAGATTCTTCATCGCTAGAGAAATAGAAATGGCTCTTTCTCTTCCAATCTGCGTTTTCCCATACCTCCTAATAGTTCAACATACCATGTGTTTCAAAAAATTTAATGGTATAAAGGTATACAACTTTAGCCACAAACACATAACAACTTTAGTATACCTTGTTTGAAATGATTTTGAATTTGGACCTAGGGATTTTTGCCTTTGAACCTGTTAAAGCATAAACTTGAATAAATTAAAAATTCACACAGCTTTACATTCAACAATAAATTCAAGTTTACTCTGATTATGTATACGAAAATCAGAGTATGGAAAACAAAAAAACAGAGCATACATTAGACATAGCATAACAACCATTATAAAATACAAAACAACCCCATTTTACATTAGAATCGGTAACAACCCCAAACATCACCATTTATAGATCAAAAGCCTGTTACTAATTATTGTACAATGAATCATCAACTGATATGTGAAAACATTAAAAAACATACCTTTGTTGTTATTTGGATTCATTTTTTGCGTGTTTGTGTTTCCCAGAAGAATGTGTGTTTTGATTAGGGTTTATTGATTATTGTGTGTGTTTACAAATGATTGGGTAAAGGGATGAAATGCGGGATTAATTGCCGGTTTACTATTGAAGTTGTGGTTTGGTTTAACTATAAATGACGTGGCAAGAGTTGTAAAAGAAGGAAAAAAAAAGGTAATGGTGCTGACGTGGCGGTGAAAACCGGCTATAGCCGGTAACTAGGTATGGTAACGCTTCGGGCTCGGGGAGGGTTTTAGTGTACCCGTACCCAAATCCATTTATAATATACTCGTACCCGCTCCATATCCCACCGGATACCCGATTAATATTATCCATCGTTTTTCGGGTTTCCTAGCGTGTATCGGTTATCCGTAATTGAATATTATATGGACAAAACTGGCGGAATTAAGATTAAGTCACACTAAAATCCACCGACAAAACAAAAGAAAATACTCTAATATATTCAAAAATTTTAAAACTTAAAGAAAATGAATATCGTATCAAACGATTTAACGCAACGTATTGCAACGCAATGTACTAGGCACGATATTCACCAAAAAAATAAAATGCGCAAGAGTTTTCAAAAGTTAATCATTCTCATTTCCAAAAATAATCTCGTTTTAGCCTTTTAAAAGGGTTTGGTATCATCATTCGTGTAACGGTAGAGAAGACGGACTCACGAGTACTCACTCCAAAAAAACGAATAACCGAATAGTCGAGAAGAGTATTGATGATAACTCGAGTCCAGACGAGATGACGAAAAGAAGTCAAAGAGATAACTAACAACAAACATATCAAATAAGATGAGTCGATTGGTAATCGTCGGTATTTTCCCATAATCCCATTTATTAGTACAAGGTATACTTGTTTTATGATTTAAAACAAGTTTGGACTTACGACAAAATTAATCTTTGGAAATAACAAAATTTCGCCATGACTCTTTCATTTATCGAACGTTTCCAAGTCAAAAGACTTTATTGAAAATCAATTTCCCGAGTAATTTATAATATAACGAGTATTTATATAAACCCTAAACCCTAAACCCTGAACGCTAAACCAATCCGTAACTCAAACAATAACCAAACGAATAGTCCAATAAATCCAAATATGTTAGTCTACGGGTAGCATGTCTCGAATAGTCCAATAGCCCTCGTGTGTTCCGTTTTTATCCCAAATGTCTCACACTCTCACGTACACTTCTAATTTCCTTACTTCGTTATTAACCAAATTTAATAACAAATATCTTTACAACTTTTAATTTAACAATTGTTTTTATTTCTTTCTTTTATTTTGTCCAAGTCGAGTCAATATCAAGTCGCAACAAATGAGTTACTATTTCCTTTCGAGTCACGGTCAAACATTTATTCCCTCGGGTCAATAATAATGAACCCGATCCCAAATCATTCCAAACATTCCCTCGGTTTCATTTTGTCGAGTCAAACCATAATCAACAAGTCAATTAGTCTCACAATTCCAAATCAACTACGCTAGTAATATCACAATATCGGCAAGCCAAGGTCGCAACGAGTCTCGGCTAACGTTTGACGCGGCCAAACATCACAAACAAAATCCAAACCATACCAAACGGACCAAGGTTTATACCAAATCCAAGACAATCAAACCGGACCAAAGTCAATCCAACACCAAACACAAACCAAATCGAACCAATATTATTCCGGGATCAAACTATCACCAAATCGGACCAAAACATTGTTGGAAATATTGAGTTTGGAAGTTTATTATTCACAAAGCATGAGATACAACTAGTTGTTGCATCAACTCATTGTACATGGTAAGTCAATACTTGGTAAAAGAAAATTGGAGACTTTTGCGTACAACTGCTTCCACTATTCCTTATCTTTAGGATGAAGTTTAACATCTCTTCAATTACCCGATTACTTTTGGCGCCTTTGTATGGTCCCTTTCCCGCCTAAAGTCTTGGGAACCATTCATCTACTTGTCCCTATCGATTGGAAAACGTTTAGACTCTTTTGTGCCTATAAATAATTATGAATAAGAAACAACTCCTTTGATTTTTTCATTAGATATTATATTTTAGTTTCAAATTTCAATGGCTTCATCCTCTTCAACTCCTGTTTCAAAGAAAACCAAACGCCCAAGGGATGCTTCTCCTCCTCCAATCCCTGAAAAATATAAAAATTTTGACATATCCCAAGATATTTGGGACAAATTTCATTCTGGCAAATATAGAACTGAAAAAACATTGGTAGATCTTTACAACAAGCGTATAAAGAGGCTGGAAGAACAGAACAAGGAAGATTTAAAGATCATATTGGATCATCAGAAGAAAGTAGATGATCGGAACAAAGAAATAGAAGATACAAGAGAGAAAATAGTTTGTGTTTACAAAACTATTCAAGATAGTTTATATATTTCTTAATGTATCTTTTGTATCATTATCTTATTTTTGACTATGTTAATGTATGTTCATACAAGTTTATGATATTTGAATGCAGTTATTATTATTAGTTTATGATATCTGTGTTTCCCCTGATGTTAAAGGGGTGTTTAGTTTCTTGGATAATAGCAGTCTTTTTTAAAAATCTACTCTTTAATACTTAGAAGACTATTAACACTGAAACAGTAAACTGTGTTGTAATGCAAGAACAACAATATCACCAAAATTGATTAAGTGTCTTCCTTTACACTTAATCCCTTCCAAATGTATGAGTGCAGTATGGTTTTAAAAGAAAATTGAGTTCATACTGCTGAGAAAAAGTTTTTGCCCAAAGTTTGTACTGCTAGGCAAAAGTTTGTACTAGTAGCGTAAAACTTTGTAATGCTGGGTATCCGTTAGTACTGTTTGGGAGTGCAGGGTACGTTTGTGTCACTTTTTACTTAAAGGGTATAAATACCCAATTGCGGCACACAATCATATTCAAGCACACATTACTCTCTCTCTTCCACGCCCTAATCGAATTTTAATCGTCATATTGCAAAACCCCCAAATCAAATCATAATGTCGAACCTAACTTTTACCGAACCTCATAATAATGTTTCCTTTTTAGAAAAATCCAATGAGTCTGTAGATTTTACTGAGATCATTGATTTCATTAATGCAAGCTATATTAAGTTTACATTAACAGTAAAACCTACTATATATACTTCTAACATTATCCAGTTTTGGTCGTCTACTAAGGCCAAAACTATTAATGGGGAAGTACAAATCCATGCCCTTGTAGATGGGCAGAGAATTCTCATTACAGAGGCGTCTATTAGAAGAGATCTTTTCCTAGATGATGCTAACGGAGTTGAGAATCTTCCAAATGCTACAATCTTTGAAAAACTTTCACTGATGGGCTATGAGAGAAAATCAAATGCTTTAAAGTTTTATAAAGGTAATTTTTCTCATCAGTGAAAATTCTTAATCCATACTGTCTTAGTGTGTCTAAGTCCAAAGACCACTGGGTGGAATGAATTTAGTAGCAATTTAGCTTCTGCTATAATTTGTTTGGCTGAAAATAATCAAAGATTTAATTTTTCAAAATTAATTTTTGATAGTATGGTTAAGAACTTGGATAGTTCTTCAGGTAAATATTTTCTATATCCAAGGTTTTTGCAACTCTTTTTGGACAACCAATTTGAAAATAAGAAAAGTCACAAAAGAGTTTATTCCACTCCCTGCCTTACCAAAAAGGTTTTTGCTAATATGAGGAGGGATGAAAAAGATTTTTCAGGGACAGTGACACTAGCCCAAACCCAAATGGGTGAAGGTTCAGCAATCCCAGCTGGTACCCATCACACACCCACAATTTTGGCAACATCTCATCGACAACCTAAAAAGACCTATAAACGTAGGACTCACACCAAGAACACTGAGCTACCTCAGGCTAGTGGTTCTATACCAACTGTTGCAGATGAGGCTGTCACTGGTGGGGAGAGTGACATGTTGGCAAGGGCTGCCACTACTGTGTCTAGCTTAGAAGCAGCACAGGACAGTGGTAACATCATTAAGACCCGAACCAAGACAACTTCTAATGAGTCAGGTCCTCATGGAACTGATTCAGGTGAAGGACCCAGTCACCTGGAAACAATGGGGTGTTCAGATGTTCATCCTAGGGGTGAGACTGAACTTAACTTTTCCCATGATCCACCTCTCGTGCTAGGTAACACAAGCCGAAGTGGTGAGGATAGTATGCAACTTTTAAATGAATTGATGGATAAATGTACCAAGCTGTCTGCGCAAATTCTTGATCTACAAACACTAGCTGCTTCTCGAGATGGAGTAATCAAAGCTCAAGGTGGGGAGATAAAGGCTTTGAAGAGAAGCGTTAGATATTTAGAAGGAGTCAAAGGATCAAGAATTCCCAAACACAAGGTTAAATCTTCTGAAGCTTCTAAGGATGCTCCCAAACAGGGGGGAATGAAGGCAAAGTTTCAGGGTAGGCTAAAGAGGGTGAAAGTATTGATGCAGAGAGTGATCCAATGGATTTTGTAGTTGCTGATAACCAAAGGAAGCAAGTGGTGATTGATAGCTATTTGGTTAAGGTTACAACTGCTGATAGTGCTACTGATCAGGGTATTAGTGCTGCCAGTGGTCCAGTTATTGCTATTAGTGAGCCAGTTACAGCTACTAGTACAAAAGCTAGTACTGCTACACCAGAGGATGCAACTGCTGCTAGTGTACTTGCTGAGCTGAAGACATCAAAACCAGTAACCAAAGGTGTTGTGATACAAGAGCCATCATCAAAGCCAAAAGCTAAACAATCAACTCCACAGGTACAAGGCAAAGGTAAAGGGATTCTTATTGAAGAGCCTGTGGAGAAACCATTATCAAAAGAAGAGCAATTACAACTTGATGCTGAAGTTGCTGAGAAATTAGCACAAGAGTATGAAGTAGAAAATCAGAGAATTTTGGAACAAAAGAGAATACAAAAAGAAAAAGATGCTAAAAATGCAGAGTTAATGGCTGCATGGGATGAGGAAAGGGCTCAGGTTGATGCTGATTGTGAGCTTACTAAGAAACTACATCAAGAAGAGCAAGATCAGTACTCAATAGATGAAAGAGCCAGGATGCTGAAAGAACTTATTGATGCAAGAAAGAAGTTCTATGCAGCACAAAGATATGCAGCTAAGAAGAACAAGCCACCCACTCCAGCACAAAGAAGAGCTTTCATGTGCAGGTATTTGAAGAATATGGACAATTGGAAACTAAAGGATTTGAAATTTTTGAATGATAAAAGAATTAAAGAATTATATGCAATTGCCAAGAGAAACACTGAAAGCTTCTTGAATGATGAGGTGGTGAAGAGCAGTGAAGAAAAGAAAGAAGAGAAAACGAGTTCAAAAAGAGCAGGTGAGCAATTGGAAAGAAAAAGCAGTCAAAAGAAGAAGAGTGAGCACAAAGCAGAGAAAAAGCAGAGCACAGACCAAGAGCAAACTGAGCAAGCTGATGCTGATATAGAACAAATGCAAGCTCACACTGAACTTGCAGTTGTATCTGTTGGAGAGCCTAAAGGAGAAGCCATGGATGCAGAACCTTTAAATGTTAAACAACGCATTGTTGCTTTCAAGTCTGGATTTCATAGGAAAACAGTTTATTATGATATTAAGAGGCATGATGGTTCATTTCAAAGGTTTGAAAGCTTTCATCAGATGGTTCATAATTTTGACAGAGAAGATATGGTGGCTCTATGAAAGTTACTCAAAGAAAGATTTGGTTATAAAACACCAGAACAAATCTATGATAGAGTCGTCTGGAATTACTTGAAGGTAATGTTTGAACCAAGTCATGAGGATGAATGTTGGAGAAAGCTAAGGCACAACACAGTTACAGAATGGAAACTTTTTCAAGGATGTGGAGTACATGCTTTAACTGTAAATGAGTTGGTGATCTACATGCTTGTAGAAAATGATTACCCTTTAAAAAATTTCAAAGACATTCTACATCAGATGTTGTTTGGGAAGAAAAGACTCCAGCTTCCGTTTACTTATGATGAGATGGCTTATAAATTGCTCAAGAAGATGAAAAAGGATCTAGGACCCAAGAATATATCACAGAATTAATTGTTTGGGATCATCCTCTCAGTGTTTGTTAGAGCTTAAAGAGAAACTTGATGATTTTGGGAGAAAATATCAAGTTTAGGGGAGGATTGTTGGGTTTTAGAGCTGCTGCTGTTTGTTTAGTTAAGACTGCTGATGGAATTTGCTCAAAGACATTGTTGCTGCTAGTACAAATTGTTACTACTGCTAGTTCAACATTACAACTGCTGAAGAGTTTATACTGCTAGAGTTAGAGTAAAGACTGCTAGAATGTATAGTTAGTACTGCTTATGAGATAAACATGTATAGTTGAAAAACACAATGTTGAATACATGGTTTGTTGTTGGCCCTCATTGTTTCAATTGTTGTTTTTTGTTACAGTTTTTTAGTATATGCAGTTTTCATGTATGTGGTTATGCCTTTATATAGTGCAGGCATTTGGTTGAAAAAAATAGTGTTTGGTATGAAAGATTCTCAATTGCAGGCATTTGTTTGAAAAAACCAGTATTACCTATGAAAGATTCTCAATTGCAGGCAATTTATTGAAAAAACAGTGGTTGAAAAAGTAGCCAATGTGCAGTCATGCATGTGACTATTACCCACTTGTTTTATTACTGCATTAAACTAGATAGACAATAAAATCCCAGCATTGTAATGGGGCAAATGAAGAGTCATGACTAATAGTCTGAACTCAATTAAGTGAATATCAAATTAGACTCAAACTAGATAGACTATAAAATCCCATATCTAACCCCTCAAAATTACATAAGTTATTAGAAATATGTGATCATATGTATCGAATTGTGACTACACTTAAATAATGTGTGACAAAATATGACTCTATGATTTAGACACCTAAATAAATACTTCATGTGACCATATATAACATCTTGAATTTAGTCACACAAACACTCAATGTGACTAATATCAAGGTTAATGATAACTGAGTTCACATTTTGCTATAAATAATAGTCACATGAATATTTCACAATGTGACTATTTTGAATGTATTGGTCACATATAATACCCTTATAATGTGGCCATAAACATAATTTAGATACACATTTGTGATATGGTGTGACTATTGTAAAGCCTATAGTCACATGTTTTCGTGCTACAGTTAAATGTGACTATACACATTAGGATTTGGCAGGCAAACATACACTAAACTTTAGACACACATATTAACTTACGTTACCATATGTATCGAATTTTGGTTACACTTAATCATGTATGCCTATGGTTTAGTGTGACCATATATGACATTTGGTCACACTGTTCAAGTGTGTGACATATATTTGTCACTTTTAAATGCATATCATGACTAATGCTTCAAACTTACTTTTCAGTTGTCACACATTTGAAATTCATATTTGGCTAAATATTCAGCAAAAAATAGCAGTCACTTTTAAATAATGTGTGACAAACTTGACTATATGATTTAGCCACATACACAATTACTTCATGTGACCATATATGGATTTTGGTCAAACTGTTCAATTGTGTGACATATATTTGTCACATATGTATATATATAGTGTGACTAATGTTTAAAACTTATTTGTATATGTCACACGTCCCAAATTATAAGTGACTAAATAATAATAAATATAATAATTACCAGATACCTCTAGTCACGAAAATATTCAAATGTGTGACAATGAAATTCCGAAATGGTCACACAAGTCGGATCAAGTGTGGCTATTTATTTTATTCTGGTACATTTAGTCACATAAATATGTTACTGTGTGGCCGTTCAAAATACCACATGTGTGACGAAATCCCATGTCTGTACTAGTGTGAGGACTTAGAAAGAATGTTTTGTTTTTTACTTTTCCATGAAACAAGACACTTATTGAAAAAGATACAGTAACCACTAACCAGTGACAGATTTCCTGGTTTTTAAACATTTAGCCCAGTGTGCATCACTGTATCCTTCTAACAAATTATCATTAGCAGTATAACTATACCTTATACCCTTACCTGGAGCACCTTTCAGATATCTTAAAACATTAAGAGCAGAAGCCAAATGAGACTTTAAAGGTGAATGCATATATTGAGCAAGACAATGAACAGAATATGCAATATCAGGTCTGGTATGAGTCAGGTATATAAGCTTTCCAAGAAGTTTTTGATATCCAGTAACATTATCTAACAAGGGATCATCATCAGTAGGTTTGAAAGAAAGAACAGAATTAGGTTCCATGGGAGTAGACACAGGTTTACAACCAAGTAAACCAAATTCTTTAAGAAGTTCAAGACAATACTTTCTTTGGGAAAGACAAATATCATTACCAGTTTTAATAACTTCAATTCCCAAAAAATATTTGAGTAATCCCAAGTCTTTTATGTGAAACTTAGTATTAAGGAAAGCTTTAAACTCATCAATATCATCAGTACAATTTCCAGTAAGCACAATATCATCAACATAGACAAGAAGAGCAATAAACTTGTTATTTTTAGTTTTGGTAAACAAAGAATGATCATTAACAGATTGAACAAAACCATGTTCTTTAAGAACACTAACAAGTTTTTCATTCCATTTTCTTGGTGCCTGCTTAAGACCATAAAGAGATTTTGTAAGTTTACAAACCATGTCTTTGTTTTGATCATTAGAAAAACCTTTTGGAATGGTCATATAGATATCCTCATCTAAATCTCCATAAAGAAAAGCATTATTCACATCAAGTTGGTAAATAGGCCACTTATTTTTAACAGATAAAGCAATAAGCAATCTAACAGTGGACATTTTCACAACAGGAGAAAAGATTTCATTATAATCTAAACCCTCTCTTTGACTGCACCCTTTAGCAACCAACCTAGCTTTGTATCTATCAATTTCTCCATTAGATTTATATTTAATCTTCCATATCCATTTATATCTAATAGGAGTTCTATTAGCAGGTAACTTAGTAATAACCCAAGATTTATTTCTATTTAAAGCTTCAATCTCAGAATTCATAGCATCTATCCAATTAGGATCAAGAATAGCTTCTTCATAACTAGTAGGTTCAACACTTTTATTAAGATTAGAAGCAAAACAGAAACTATCAGAATCCAGATTAGAGTAATTCACAACTCTTTCAACCCCATATTTAACTTTTCCTTCAACAATAAAATCATTAAGATTCTTAGGCAATCTAGTAGGTTTGGTTGACCTTTTTGTTGTAATAGCTGGCAAGCCTTCATGTTCAACATTAGACTCATCAGAGTCATGATCAGAATTAATACCAACATAATCTGTTTCAAATGAAACAGTGCCCTCAGGGTGTGTATTTTCTTCTATGGATGTTGCAACAGAATTACCATCCTCACTAGGAGAATTCAACTATGTGCCATCATCATTGGAAGACACTCTCCCTTCATCATTGGGTCTTTTAGGGTTCGACACATCAAAAAAGTTTTTATGATTTAAATCATTTGACACTCCAGTTTCAAAGACTTGTTTTTGTAAATTGTTTTTCATTTTGAAAGGGAAAATAGTTTCATAAAATTTGACATCTCTTGAATAAAAAATATTTTTTGTTTCCAAACTTAAAAGTTTATAACCTTTTTTCTCATTAGAGTAACCAATAAAAACACACTTTTCAGACCTACTACTAAACTTATCAGAGTTATTAAGTATAGTAGCATAACACAAACAACCAAAAACCCTAATATGAGAGAGTGAAGGGTCATGCCCATACACAAAGAAGAAAAGAGACTTGCCAGACAACACAAAAGAAGGTAACCTGTTAATAATATAGACAGCAGTGAGAACACATTCAGGCCACAAATAAAGAGGTAATTCCCCCTAAAACATAAGGGATCTAGCAACATTAAGAATATGCCTATGTTTCCTTTCTGCAATTCCATTTTGTTGAGGTGTGTAAACACAAGAATTTTGATGTATAATTCCTTTATTATGAAAGAACTGTTGAAGTCTATTATTAACAAACTCTGTTCCATTGTCACTTCTAAAAACTTTTATATTACATTCAAATTGATTAGAAATCATTTGAGAAAAATTGACAATGGAATCAGAGACATCATCTTTTCCTTTAAGCATATAAACCCAAGCAGCCCTTGAATAATCATCAACAACAGTTAAAAAATATTTGTAACCATCTCTGCTAGTGACTTTATAAGGACCCCAAACATCTAAATGCACAAGTTGACCAATTTTAGTAGATTTATGTTCACTTAAAGGAAATGGTTCCCTAGTCTGTTTAGCTTTATTACAAGTATCACAGAGATGATCAGAATTAGTTAGATTATCAAGCTTAAGACTGGGTTTAAGAATATGTAAGACTTGGTCAGAGGGATGACCAAGTCTTTGATGCCAAAGAGTTCTAGGCACATAGCATGAAGAAATGCAATTATTGGAAACAATCTTACATGCAGAATCAACATCAAACATATACAACCCATTGCATCGCTTACCAATCCCCACAGTCCTTTTTATTTGTAATTCCTGAATATAGCACTTAGATTCATCAAAACCAATAAACAACTTACTGTCTCTAGCAATCTTATGAACTGACAATAGACTGACTGTGTACTCAGGAACAACTAAGGCATCATACAAAGTAATATCATTATTGATTTTTAAATCACCAATTTTAGTAATCAAAGCCTGAGTGTTTCTACCTAAGATCTTAGTACTAACTACATATAGTTTGTTGTATTCGTCATGCAATTCACTATCATCTATTGACGAATTATTATCACTATAATAAGAAGAGTCGGAATGTACCTCGTTAGAAGCTTGAGCCATTAGGCATGTTTTATCGTTAAGCTTCTTCTCTTCTTCTTCACCGCTGTCACTCCAAGAGCCTCCTACAAAAGCTCTTTGGTTGTTGGAGTTCGGTGGTTTAGGACATTCTCCTATGAGGTGATTAGGATCTTCGCATCTATAGCATTTCCTATCACTTGTCCCTTTCCTTTCATCACGATTCTTTTGAGATGACCTCCTTTCATCGCGAGGTTGTCTAGGAAATCTACCTTTCCTCCTAAAGAACTTTCTAAAGTTTCTAACGGCTAGTGCATATTCTTCATCTTCACTATCGGAACTCGAACATTCCTCATCACTAGTCTCCTTCTTGGCTTTCAATGCTAGAGATCTAACTCTCTCGCTTTTGCCTTTGACTATGTCGGAGTCCTTCTTGATTATCATCTCGTGAACTTTCAAGTTTCCTATAAGTTCATTGAGTGACAAGGTTGCCAAGTCCTTTGACTCTTCTATGGCGGTGACCTTTGCTCTCCATTTAGGATGTAGAGCCGTAAGAAACTTCCTAACATAATTCTTGCTAGAGTAACCTTCATCAAGAGCTTTAAGACTAGTGATAATAGTATTAAATCTAGCAAAAGCATTATCTATTGACTCATCTTCCGAAATGGAAAATTGTTCATATTGTTGAACAAGAAGATCTATCTTGTTCTCTTTGACTTGGTTATTACCTTGGTGAGTGACTAACAAAGTTTTCCAAATATCTTTTGCCGTATTACACATGAAAATTCTTTCAAATTCCTTTTTAGGCAAAGAATTATAAATCATCATTTTAGCCTCATTGTTTTTGGCTAATTTCCTTTTAAGTTCATCACTTTGTTTATCATAAGAAACTATTTCATCTTTTTTAGTTTCCGGATTCTTTTGAATAGGTTGAAAGTCACCCTCGGTAATAACATGCCAGAGATCAATGTCTTTTGTTTTCACATACGTTTCGAATCTTGTTTTCCAATAAATAAAACAATCGGTTTCGAAAAGTGGTGGTCTTTGCATAGATTGCCCTTCTAGATATTTGTCGGAATCCATTGATCGATTCAAGTTTTAAAATACAATATACTTTAAAATCTTGACTGACGTGGCTTCTGATACCAATTGTGGGAAACTAGAAGGGGGGTTGAATAGTTTACCAGTTTTAATTTCTTTTAAAAATCTTGTTTTAAAAGTTTGCTATTGGAAACTTTGATTCGAACTCTATGTGTAATCAATCAACACCAATATGAACTATACACTAAGCTAACAAATGGTAAATAATAAAAGTAAAGAGTAGAGTTGGAAAGATCAAACCGAGACAAAGTATTGATAGTGGTTCGGCTACGAAGCTCTTCTTCACCCTACTCCACTCCCCGAGTACCACACTCGAGAGTTTCAAACACTATATCAACAACCTCCCTTCAGGCGGAGAAAACCGTACACGTCGCTTATCCTATTACCGACACTAAGCTAGATGTCGAGTGCTAATCTTAGCTAGCACCAATCTACCAAGGTCCACGTGACCAATCACACAAGCCCAATGGCTACACGAGATCACCAAGATCTCAACACGATCACAATGATCAACACTCTCTCAACTAACACTAATCTATCGACCCTTGATCTTCTTGATCAATCACACAAGCCCAATGGCTTTAAGAGATATCCACTATCTCTATAAGATCACACTTGATCTTCACTCTCACTCACAAAAGATAAATAAACTTGATGTATGCTATGATACAACAAGGTTGTAACAAGTGTTACAAAAACCTAACAACTATAACTCTTGTATCTTCTTGAATACTTTGAGTTCTTCTCTTGCTAATGAAGAGGAATGATAACACCTTGTATCAACTTGGATACTTGTGTTCTTCTCTTGCTAATGAAGAGGAATGAAGAGGATCTCTTGGTGGATGATTGGATCACTCTTAAAACAAAAGAAAACTAATCTAAATGATCTAAAGAAGAGAAAGGTGTGAGAGGTTTAAACTCAGAAGTTTTTCTGTGTGAAAGGGTGCCTAAAATCTGTGAAAGGGGTTGGTATTTATAGGCAAAGAAAATCTGAACGTTACAGAAAAAATAGTATGGACGGCTCCACTAAACATGCCACGGCTCCACTAAATTTAGTGGAACCGTGGAGCCGTCCTAGACTAGGACGCTCCAAATTTTGTCTTTTCTGGTGAAAACTTATTTGGGGAAGGTTGTAGCTGATTTTGGGGGGAAAAATAGCTGTTGTGATTTTCAAACATATTTTCCATTAAAACATTTCTTAATAATTCAAAAATAATCTGTCATATGTATTTTTGAAAAAATGTTTTGTCCCATTAAAATGTGAAGTCTCAAAACACAAATTCATTTCTTTGATCATTTGTCAAGTTGTAAATTTGTTCTAGAGTGATTTGCGTATAAACAGGATCTTCCGATTAAAAACTTGTTTACGTTAATTTTAACGTAACGTGATTTCACATTTTGTCATCCTCAAAACGTGAAGTAATCGAAAGATATACATAACGTTTTTAGAACATTATTTGCATCAACAAACTCCAAAAGTCTCTTTATGGTCTTAAGCAAGCTAACAGACAATGGTTCACAAAATTAACCACTTTTCTGCTCAATCATGGTTTCATTCAGAGTTATGTAGACACTTCTCCTCTCACATACAAGAAAGGAACATATTTTATAGCCTTAGTGATATATGTTGATGACATCCTTTTAACTGGTAACAACTCCTCCCTCATCAGACATTTTAAACATCAAATGGATGTCACCTTTAGCATTAAAGACCTTGGGACTGTTAACTACTACTTGGGCATAGAATTTTTAAGAAACTCAGAGGGTATCACCATGTCTCAAAGAAAATATGCCCTGGAACTGCTCCAGAGTGCTAATGTTTTGGATCTCAAGCCATCCCATATCCCTGTTGACCTTATTGTCAAAATGAATGATACTGATGGAGATCCTCTCAATCAAACAGATGCTTCAACTTATAGAGCTATTGTGGGAAAATTACTTTATCTAACCATTACAAGACTAGATTTGTCTTATGCTACTCATGCACTTAGTCAATTCAGCCATAACCCAAGAACTCCCCACTGGAAAGCTCTTATCAAGGCTCTTAGATACATCAAGTTATGTCCAGGACAAGGACTCTTCATTCCCAGAAATGATTCATTCATCCTTCAAGCTTACTGTGACAGTGATTGGGCAAGTTGCCCTGTCACAAGAAGATCAACAACTGGTTTCTGCATCTTTCTTGGCAAAAGTTTAATATCCTGGCAATCGAAAAAGCAATTGTTTGTGTCCAGATCATCCACAGAAGCAGAATACAGAGCCTTAGCTGATTGTACATGTGAGATTACTTGGCTACTCAGTTTAATAAAGGATCTCCAAATTTGTATCACCAACCCAGCCCCAATCTATTGTGATAATCAATCCTCAGTTGCTCTTGCCTCTAACCCTATTCAACATGCAAGAACAAAACATATTGAAATTGATTGTCACTTTGTAAGAGAGAAGATCAAAGTTGGAATTCTAATGCCTACCTTCACTCCTTCTAATCTCCAAATAGCTGATGCATTAACCAAGGGACTGAGCAGATCACCATTTCATGGTTGTGTTTCCAAGTATGGCATGTGTGATCCATACACACTGCCAACTTGCAGGGGGGTAATGGAGATAAGAAGCAAGATACTGATCATCAAAGAGTCATCAATTTAGCAATGTCTACAAACTATTCTCATCATCACAAGTGCCTTATCAAGTGTAGTAGTATGTAGTATATTGTATATAGAAAAGTCAAGGTAAATAGTCAAAAGATAGTTAGACCTTTTTCTTTCCCTCCTTTGTAAAAATACCAGTTGTATCTCATTTTATCACTTAATGAAAACTTTATAATTTTTCCCTCTTTCATTCACTCTCTCAGTTTCTCAATAAATAACCTATGGACCCCTATTTTCATTTTTTTTTCGTAGTATGTTTAATTAAGTTATACTATATTATATACAGCCCCACCATATCACATCATCATTTATTAAAATATTCTCGTATTATTTTTGATAAAAACCAAGGACTTGTGTGCTAGCCCACAACTTTCATACGATTCTCGTTTGGGAATACCATTTTTGACCGTTTACATCTTGTTATCATACAATACAATATAAAGAATACAATTACGAGATCTATCTTACAATTTTCTGGTCATTAATAGGCACAAAAAGTATAAAAAGAAGCTTAAAGAAACAGTGCAAGTCGATGAACATACAGCCAGAAGGACGAGGAAAGTTTGCACGCACAAGCGTTGAAATGAATATTGGAAGGCCCTCGTCCCATAGAAATTGTCTACCCGATAATGTCCCTTGGCCCGTACGTACTGACACAAGGTTAATAAGATTCTATTTCTAGCTATCGAGTATTTGTCATATAGGCCATGGATTAGAATTTCATGCTGTAGGATTTATGGAATATTAGTAGCTACAAATCAGTATTTTACCGGGGTAACCCTTTTACCCAAATCAGTATATGACATAACCTAACATATTTCGTCTCAAAAAGCCATTATTTCTTGCTCGTTAACTCACAACATCGATCAACGACTGAACCACGTAAATCTGTAAAATTTATAAATAATTTTTGTTTTTGCACGTTGACTTACAATAAAAAAAAAAAGAAGATAAACATGATAAAAATGAAATAATTTTTCCAATACAACTAACTATATTGCAAAGCTAAACAGCTGTCTTAGTGAGTGAAGACAACTTCGTTTTATCTTTTCCTTTGTCTTTGCCTTTATTTTATAAAAGCTTACTACAACTTTCAAAATTCTCAAACAAATACTAACAATAACAAACACATACTTCATTAATTATGGGTCGTATCATTGTTATTCAAGTATTAGCTCTATGCTCACTTCTCATATTTCCGAACATAGCTTTTGCGCAGCTCAAACAAAATTACTACGCAAACATATGTCCAAATGTCGAAACCATTGTGCAGAAAGCAGTCGCAGCTAAGGTTAAACAAACGTTTGTGACCATTCCAGGAACTCTTCGTTTGTTCCTCCATGATTGTTTTGTTCAGGTTCGTTTGTTTAATGATTTTTTACGTGAATTAATTTAAGCTCAAGTGTATAACGTGTTGTTTGTCATTAAATATTAGGGGTGTGATGCTTCGGTAATCATACAATCTAGTGGTTCCAACACTGCGGAAAAAGATCATCCGGATAACTTGTCATTGGCTGGAGACGGTTTTGATACGGTTATCAAAGCAAAAGCTGCAGTTGATGCTAATCCAAGTTGCAGAAATAAAGTGTCATGTGCTGATATTCTCACCATGGCTACACGAGATGTCGTCAAGATTGTAATAACCATTTCTTTCTATAATGATGTGTATATATTGTGAACCAAGTTATAATCTCGATATTGCTTTAGTTAAACTTGAAGGACCAAATATGTATAGTAGAAACTTTACAACCGTTATTCGGTTATGTTAGGTATTTTAGTTAGAATCTGTAGAAATTGTCGAAGGGTTGCAACGGTTCAATATACCGTTTGGAAACCTATAAATACATGATACAATGTAACGTTTATATGTTAGACAAATAAATAAGTTATCTAGTTTGTATTGTTTGCAAATCATATTTGACTCAACCACAAAGATCCGAACATTACTGGGACAACAATTGGCATCAAGAGCCTTGCTTGAACCCTTCTCGTTACACCATCAAACAGAAATCAGAAACCAAACCTTGGTAACGAGACACATAAAACAGAACCCAAAACAGAAACATAAAACCCACGCTGAAAACTTGTTTTTTCAGGAACAACGCAATCTTTTGAACCTTGTTACCGATACAAGAGATTGCCTAGATAACTTAGGGACATAAGAAAGTAGTATACAACTTTCTTTGTGTCGAAATTTGCAAACAGGAACGACACCGAACCAGAAAGTGGTGCCTTGGTTTGTTGGATTATTCGTACGCTGCAACAAAACCAGAAAAGGATTAGAAGAATTTCTTGTTAACAATAACAAGAACGCACTTGTTTGTTTTCTACTACAACACAACAAGGGTAAATAAAAAAAGACGTCGAAGGAATTTGTGTATCATTACCGTGATATACAAGGAAGAAAAAAGCGCATAATTTGATAGGGCGTTGCTTGGAAAGATAGAAAGGATACCGGTATAACGAAACAATTAGTACGTTGGCAATACAAGAACAACAACAAAGTTTGTAAGATAGAAGCGAATTGATCACTCGCTGGAAAAGGAATACCGATTAGGTATTGAGGGTTGTTGATACACGGTGTGGACAAAAGAAAAATGGAAAAGAACGAGAAACGTATTGCGGAAACAACGAAGCATAGGAGACAAGCAACAGCAGAACGACAAACAATCTATTTGTTTAGACGTTGGTAAAATACCGTAGGGTATTGAAAGGAGAAAAGGAAGAAAAGCAAAATTATTTGCTTCGGTAAAAATAAAAAACTTTACCGAGAGTCATTGCGAGGGACTCGTTTTTGCGAGGGACTTGGGAAGAAAGAAAACAACGACAACCATCTTTGGATTTGATCGTGGCCAAAAACCACTTCGGGTGGATTTGGAGGAGAAGCCGAGACATAACAAGGGTCTAAGGCACGTAGTAGGAACCAAGTCGAGAAGGAAAGAAAGAACAACGTGACGGTTGGTTGGTATATTGTTTCGACAACAACACAGCCGAATTGAAATTGAAAGAAGACGAGGAAAGAAACATACGTGGTTGATATCACTCATAGTATCAACACACAAGTGGGAACGCATAAACATACGAGGTCACAATAATCACTATTTTGGATTTCATTTATACGCTTATAGTATAGATACTCATTTCATACTATTAGGAAATCCCTTGAACTATATATTGATCCCGTATTACTAGGATTCCCGGATAACTATTTCTGTTCCCGTAGAAGTAAGATTACCATATTGGTTAGAATTCCCATACGATTGGATCGTGAAGATTATAAACACATTTAAGATGGCCGGTGATGATACAAACACTACACCAAAACCCGTGACACCTATCGCACAATATCAATGCCCTAAACTTAAAACCACAAACTACACTGTTTGGACTATTCAAATTAGGGTTATACTTGAGGCACAAGGGTTATGGGAAACGATAGAAACTAAGGAAAATACACAAGTAGATGATAAGAAGGATAAGGCAACACTAGCTTTCCTATATCAAGCACTGACCGAAGATGTAATTTTACAAGTAGCAAGTTGTAAAACTGCTAAGGAATTGTGGGAATCGTTAAGAAAGAGACACGTTGGAGAAGAGAAAGTGCAACAAGCACGGTTACAATCACTTATGATAGGATTTAATGCACTTCAAATGAAGGAAGATGATACGGTGGATGCATTTACAAATAAGCTGAATAGTTATGGCACGAAGGCCAAAGAATTAGGAAAAACCTTGGATGAATCACTTTTAGTACGAAAACTATTAGACTCCACACCAGATAGATTCATTCAGATAGTAGCATCCATAGAACAAACGAATGATCTCAATAACATCACTTTAGATGAGATCGTTGGAAAACTTAAGGCATTCGAGGAACGGATAAAACTCCGAAAGGGAGGACAAGTAGATAGCCAGGATAACCTATTATTCGCACAAGGCGAACACTCTAGATATAAGAAACGTTTCAACAAGAATAGGGGTAGATCAAACTACACACGTGGAAACTGGCAGAATAAAGGAAATAGAGATAACTCGAATGAAGGAAATTCAACTCACAATGACAAGAACAATAAGCATGCAAGTGAGTGGAAGAAGAAAGTGAAATGTTTCAATTGTGGGAGACATGGACACTTTAAGAAAGAATGTAGAAACCCATCAACAACTTAGGAACAATCAAACCTTATCTTTGAAGATGATGAACCATCATTGTTAATGACTACACATGAAGAAGTATTATTAAATGAAGGACAAGTAAAACCCGGAAAGTATGCTACAACAGATGCGAGCATATGGTATTTAGACAATGGTGCAAGTAACCATATGTCAGGAACGAAGAGTCACTTTAAGTATATAGACGAAAGCATCACTGGACGCGTTCGTTTTGGAGATGGATCATATGTAGAAATAAAGGGTAGAGGTTCTATATTACTAGGATGTAGAAACAAGGAGCAAAAGATAGTCTCAGATGTTTACTATATTCCAAACCTCAAGAGCAACATACTTAGTCTAGGACAGCTTACTGAAATAGGTTGTAAGATCATCATGGATGGAAACAAGCTGACTTTGTATGATAAGAATAGGAAATTGTTGATGAAGGTAGAAAGGTCGAAGAATAGACTTTACAGTATTAGACTGCAAATAGAAACACCTATATGTCTCTTAGCAAATGTAGAAAGCCAAGCATGGCTATGGCACGCTAGATTAGGTCATCTAAACTTTGACGACATCAACAAGATGACAAGAAAGGGTCTAGTGGAAGGAATACCAAGGATAAATCATGTAGGACAAGTATGTGATGCATGTTTATTAGGTAAACATAGTAGAACACCATTTTCGAATCAAGCTAAATTCAGATCTAAGAACCCATTGGACTTAGTTTATGGATATCTCTGTGGTCCCATAAGTCCAGCCACACATTCAGGAAAGAAGCTCATCTTCTTATTAGTAGATGACTGTACACGTTTCATGTGGGCTTACTTTCTTACATCAAAAGATCAGGCATTCAACACATTTAAGGAATTTAGACAGAAGATTGAAATGGAGTTTAGATTAAAGTTAAGAATGCTAAGAACAGATAGAGGTGGTGAATTTACATCAAATGAATTCACTAAGTACTGTAAAGATAATGGAATAGCAAGACAGTTAACAACACCATACTCACCGCAACAGAATGGAGTAGTTGAAAGAAAGAATAGAACGGTGTTATCAACTACTAGGAGTATGATGAAAGCAATGAAGTTACCCTTAACTTTTTGGGCGGAAGCAGTCAAACACGCCATTTACATACTAAATAGGGTACCTACACGAGCTTTGGAAGATAAAACACCATATGAAGCACTCTACAAAAGGAAACCAAACTTGGAAAACCTTAGAATATTCGGATGCACAGCTTATGCTAAGATAACAATTCCCCACTTAAAGAAGTTGGATGATAGAAGCATACCAATGGTTTATTTAGGAGTAAAGGAAGGATCAAAAGCTTGTAGGCTATATGATCCAGTAGAAAAGAAGAAACATGTTAGTAGGGATGTAAAGTTCATGGAAACAAAACCGTGGAATTGGAATGAAAATGAAGAGGATACAGACACACTAGACACATTTTGGGCTAGTTTTATAGAAGGAGAAGTTGACAATGAAAATGCTACACCAGTCAACATAGAAGATGATGATACGTATCCAATGCCGGATCAAATACCAGAACCTATACCGGATCTAGCATCACCAATCACACCACCAACATACACTTACAACCCTAACTCAGAATCTGAAGAAGAAGCTACTATTAGCTCATTAGAGAGCTCAGATCACAGATTTGATCATACACCAGTACGAGGTTTAAGAAATATAACGGAAGTTTATCAAGAAACACAAGAAGTAGAAGCACCTAGCTTATTCTTCACAGAAGAAGAACCCCGTAATTACAAAGAAGCATCAAAGGATGAGAAGTGGATTGAAGCCATGGAAATTGAATTAGATTCAATCAACAAAAACAACACATGGACTCTTACCACATTACCTGCTGATCAAAAGGCAATAGGACTCAAATGGGTTTATAAAACCAAGAGAGATGCACAAGGAAAGATCATCAAATATAAAGCAAGATTAGTAGCAAAAGGTTATGTACAAGAACAAGGAATAGACTTTGATGAGGTGTTTGCAACAGTTGCTAGAATAGAAACAGTACGATTGATATTAGCACTAGCAGCATATCATGGATGGCAAGTACACCACTTAGATGTAAAATCAGCATTTTTACATGGAGATTTAAAGGAAGAAGTCTATGTCGCACAACCTGAAGGTTTCATTCAACAAGGAAACTTAGGAAAAGTATACAAGCTAACCAAAGCATTGTATGGCTTAAGACAAGCACCAAGAGCTTGGAACGTGAAGCTTGATCAAACTTTGAAGTCACTAGATTTCAAGAAATGTAATCTCGAACAAGCAGTTTATACGAAGAGGAGCAAGAGTTCCACACTTATAGTTGGAGTATATGTAGATGACTTAATAATCACAGGCACTCCAAAGAAAGAAATAGACTTGTTCAAATCCCAGATGGAAGAAAAGTTTGAAATGAGCGATCTAGGATTGCTAGCATATTACCTTGGGATAGAAGTTACACAGACAGGAGGAGCGATTACAATCAAGCAGACAGGTTATATTAACAAGATCTTAAAGGAAACAAGTATGACGGATTGCAATGATACAAAGATACCAATGGAACCCGGCACTAAGTTGGTCAAGGCGGAAGAAGGAAACTCAGTTGACGCAACTTACTACCGAAGCTTAATTGGAAGCTTAAGATACTTATTGCATACAAGACCAGATCTTAGTTACTCAGTCGGACTACTCAGCAGATTTATGCAAGACCCAAAGGAACATCACCTGAAGGCAATCAAACAAGTAATTCGATATCTGAAAGGAACAAAGGAACATGGAATAATATATAAGGAAGAAGGCGGCTGCAAGATAACAGGTTACAGTGATAGTAGTTATGGAGTCAACACAGATCAAGGAAAAGGAACTACTGGAATCGTATTTTACTTTGGAGAGTCACCCATTACTTGGAGTACTCAGAAGCAACCAACAGTGGCACTATCATCATGTGAATCAGAATTCATGGCGGCTACTGCAGCAGCATGTCAAGCCTTATGGTTAAAACGCTTACTCAGTGAATTAACTGGACAAGAAGAGAAAATGATAACGCTTAAAGTTGACAACGTATCAGCAATAGCACTTGTGAAGAACCCAGTATTTCATGGAAGGAGCAAGCATATAGACATTCGCTATCATTTCATTCGTGAATGCGTAGAGAATGGTCATATTAAAGTAGAACACATTAACGGAGAACTACAAAGAGCAGACATCTTAACGAAAGCTTTACAAAGACTCAAGTTTACAACTATGAGACAAATGCTCAGAGTACAAGACCTTGGACAAAGCAACGATCAAGATTAAGGAGGAGAATGTGAACCAAGTTATAATCTCGATATTGCTTTAGTTAAACTTGAAGGACCAAATATGTATAGTAGAAACTTTACAACCGTTATTCGGTTATGTTAGGTATTTTAGTTAGAATCTGTAGAAATTTTCGAAGGGTTGCAACGGTTCAATATACCGTTTGGAAACCTATAAATACCTGATACAATGTAACGTTTATATGTTAGACAAATAAATAAGTTATCTAGTTTGTATTGTTTGCAAATCATATTTGACTCAACCACAAAGATCCGAACATTACTGGGACAACATGATTTACTAGTATCTTGATGAATGATGATCATATTGCTAACTTTTAAAATTTTGGTTTGCAGGCGGGTGGGCCATCGTATTCAGTGGAGTTAGGAAGATTAGACGGGCTGAGCTCAACAGCAGCTAGTGTGGGTGGAAATCTGCCCAAACCAAACCAGAATTTGGATCAGCTAAATGCCTTGTTTGCTGCTAATGGATTGACCCAAGCTGACATGATTGCTCTCTCAGGTAAGACGTTTCATGCAAAAATATTGGAAAAAATGAGCCTGAACAGTAGAGGTGTTTTTATCCATTGTTAAAGAAATACTTATGATTGAAAAGAAACTATATTCTTAACTATATATAATGCATCTATGGTCAACCATTTAGTCAATGTCTGAAAACTGAAATTTCACTTAATACCAAAAATGCCCTTCTTAACTTGATTCGGCATATATAAACCCCAAATAAACACACACAACACAATATCCCTACTCCACCCAACCTCTTCTTTTTCTCTCTAAACAAAAAAACTTCATCCGGTCTAAACCAAAACATTCTCGCCGGAAAAATACAAGCCCGCCACAGCCTCATCACCACAGTATCCCTCCACCGCCGTCACCCTCCACCGGACGTCACCAAGACACTCAACCACCGTTTTGAGGTATTTCTTTTTAGGTTTATAAATCTTCATAAATTAACATTTTTTTATTTGTTGCTACAGCCGCGTCTGTCATCGGAAACAATGCCACCAACGCTCAAACAAACTGCCGCCGCCGGAATAAGTTTAACTTGTATAGATCTATTGTTTATTTTATAGATCCATACATATTGTTTTATAGATCTAACGTTTTTTGTATTTTTTGCAGGTCTATTGGTCGACGGAAAAAGTTACCGGAAAAATTAAGGTATTCTTCGTTAATATTTCTCGCCGGAAAATAATTAATTTTTATTTTTTCTTTAATATTTCTTGCCGGAATATATTTATTTTTCGTTAATATTTCTCGCCGGAAAATAATTAATTTGCGTTAATATTTTTTTGTTAATATTTTTCGTTAATATTTTTTCGTTAATATTTTTTTATTTATAGACGCGCAAAATTTGCTGCCTCGCCGGAAAATGCTACTGCCTCGCCGGAAAATCTACTGCCTCGCCGGAATCTGTTACTTTCGCCGGAAATTGTATGCTTTTTTTGTTAATATTTTTCGTTAATATATATATTTTTTTTATTTATAGACGCGCAAAATTTGCTGCCTCGCCGGAAAGTTTGCTGCCTCGTCGGAAAATCTACTGCCTCGCCGGAATGTTGTAGATTTTGTTATAAGTATATGGTTGCAAGATTAGTATTCTTTTGAGGGTGTTTTCTTTCCCTTTTTTCATTTTTTTTTTAGTGTTTAATTATATATAGTGTTTAATTATATATATCTATGTATTCTTTTATGGATTGATATTTTTTTTATAGATCTATTTCGTTGCCGCCTCTGTTCACCGGAAAGTTTCTGCCGCTGCCGGTAGTTGTTGCTATTGCAGGAAATAGTAAACTTTATTCTTAATATATTATTATTATTTAAGTTTATATTGTAACATTGTAGTTTAAATTTTGTTATAAGTTTATATTGTAACATTGTTACGGAGTATAAAGTTTATAGTGTAGATTTGTTATAAATTTTATAGTCTAAATTTTGATATAAAGTTTATAGTGTAAATTTTGTTATTAAGCATGTTTATGTGATTTAAAAATATTTGGCATTTTTTGGTTGACTCTTGTCACTTTTGTTTGTGGACCAGACATCCTCATGATGCCTTGTCTTTTGATTTTATAAATTGTACAGTAATTGTGTGTAAAGAAGAGTAATAGACAGCTTTTGATGGGTGGGAAACTTTATGGTCGATTATTTAAAGGGATGAGTTATTCAAGCCCCCCTATAGGGGGGGGGGGGGTGTTGACTTTTCATGTGCTGCCGTCGCTTGTACTGTGTGCTTTAAAATTGGTACATGTTGACCAGAATAGGCGGAACCCACATAGTAGGGGGGGCTTGTATAGTATAACCCTATGGTCGATTATTTAAAACAATCGAGTCATTCTCGAGTCAATAAAAGATACAAAGTGCCAATAGCTTTTTCTCTGCATAACATTTTTTTAATACTATGTTGATGGAGTTTTATCTTTATGGAGTGGTGTCAATGTTAAATTGATTGTTGTGTAATATTGGTGAAATGCTTTGAGATTTTAATTGTTTTGTATATCATGTGTTTTGAGAGACGTATAATCAAATCCTGGATTCCATTTGAAAATGGGTTTTATTGGCTCACAGTCTGGTACAGAAAATACACAGAAAATACATTATCAAAGTTTGTACAATTTTGAAAATCAAAGAAAGTATATTTTTGAAAATTTGACAATTTACTAATTTGAAATGTTCGAAACTTAGCTTTGAGAACTGGGAAATAAAGTTGTAAACACATGGATAACCGGGAAAGACTCGAGAACCGAGTGAAAAGGAAACAAAAAACATAAGGTACTTTCAAAGACCCGAAAAGTTACTTTGTGTTAATTTAACTGTCAATTCACAAACAAAATTATGTGTATAAATAAAAAATGTTATGTGTAAATATCAATGCCCTAATTTAAGGGTAGTGGAGACCAAACAACTACCCATTATCCCTTGTTCTTACCCATGAGAGTGGGGCCTTATGTCGGTCGATTGATTATAGAATTCAAAAGGGGAAATATTCGATAGGGTTTGAATAGAAAAATTTCGAATTTGAAAAAATTTCAAACTTCGAATAGTTACTGTTTGAAATATTGTGAGTTTAAAAAAAATTCCAAATGTTAATATTTTAAAACATTAAAAGTTTACTTATGTAAATAGTAGTATTGTGTAAAAAAAGTGTACATTAAAAAAAGTGATACCATATGGGAAATAGTAATATTCGAGTGACAAAACTAGATATTGAAAATCACAAATAGACATTGAAAATCACAAATTGTGTTCCGAATATATTTTTGATTATAAACAAAAGTTGCCATATATTGTCTTCCCAATGCAAGTACAACACATAAACACACGAAATTTATCCACAAAATAAACCACTATAGAACTCAAGTTTTAAAATAAAGACTTTAAAAGTTAATAGTGGACATTTATTTAGGGACAGAGGGAGTAATAGTTATGTGCTAATTGGAAATTTGAAATCTATTGCTTATTTAAAAAACTACAAAAAGATAAATAATGCGGAGTAGTATATGGCAGCTCAGTGTCTTGAAAAAATCATGTAAGCTTCTTTTCGAGATAAAAAGGACTTTGTATATACGCTTCAATCAGTATACACTAATGATTTAAAAGTGCACGATAGGGTTGTTAGTACTGCTATGGGAATTTTTGCTCTTTGTGCTGCTCGAATATTATTTAGTACTGCCAGATGAGTTGTTAGTACTGCTCGCTTTATTTGAAACTTTTTAGTAATGCTGCCTTTATGCGTGTAAGTTTGTACTGCCCGTTTTAAGTTAGTACTGCCAAGGTTTATTCGTACTGTTCATCCCAATTACACGTTAATACTGCTTGTTTTGGTTTTCATGTTCAAGTTGGTAAAGGTAAATGATAAAGTAAGGCACGATTGTATTGTGGGATAACTTAAATATTACAAAGGTAGTTCGGTGATAGTATGGTACATAGTACATGTTACTTCACATGATATTCTGATTATAGAAGTTGAGCGTACAAAGGCAGGTTGATGAAAGTGAGACTGATGAAGACTAAAATTATGTTTTGTGCCTTATAATTTGTTAAAACAACTTGTTTTACATTGTTTACAAAATATGTCTTGGTTTCCTTTGTTTCTCTTCCTATCAAAAATGAATGAATTTTTTCTAGACTTTAGTTATCGTGTAGTACAACCGTTTGCAATTACATTCTGATCGGTCCGCGTTCTATTTTGAACGCTACACAAAACACTCACCACAATATCACAAATCGTTAATTATTTGCCGCTACGAATTCCGTTGCTATGCACGGGTACTCGCCTATTGCCACTTTTATCTTAAAACAAAATCATCGATAACCTTTGTTACCTTAAAACAAAATCATCGATAATCACTGTTACCTTAAAAATACATGCATGTTTAAAAAGAAAGCAACATAAAAAATATGGACGCCACCACAAAAATAGTGGCCGCTATGTAACCATGACGTCTGAAAAAATATTTTTTCGTAAAGAATTCCCTAACACTATAAATATAACAATATCGAAATTTGCTAAAAATCATGTATGGTTACCGCTATGCGACCATGGCGTCTGGAAAAACATATTTTTGGTAAACAATGCCCTAACGTTACAAATACAGTTTGTTGAAAAGAAATTATTTGCCGTCAAACTATTATCGAAAAATAGATACCGCTGCCGCTAGGTGCGAATACTCGACTAGAAACCGCTGCCACTAGGAACCTCCGTTGCTATGCACGGGTACTCGCCTAGTAGTATAATCGAAATTCAACCCTTTATTAGTAAAGTGAATTACAATATTGGATGAAATTACATTAAAGTTTGTGAAACTTTCGGCACATATGACCCGTTACCTTTTTAGCTAAATATATGATTGTACCCGTTTATCCGGTTAGAATAACAATATAACATGCAGCTTAAATCAGCCCTTTTATAAGAAATGCTCAAAATCGCTTCCTCTAACGGATAGCAGAAGTTCCAAAATGGAGGCCAAACCAGGTTTGAACGGTTTGGTCAAAATGGGTAATCTTTGTATGATCAGGTTGGGTTGACCAATTCTTACTTAAAGTTTAAATATAAATCAGAGTGTCACATACGAAACATTACTTAAAATAATATATCAAGATAACCTTTCATTTCAAGCACATGGGTACTAACGGGTGTTGTTGCTTCCTGCTTGCACTTGGCGATATTGTCAAGCACATCATATAACTCAGCCATGGGAGGTTTCTCAAACATACGTCTGAGTTCCTCAATCATTTGCATCGGACCATGATTCTCAAACTGTTTTACCAGCTGAGGATCCATCCCCGATAGCATGAGACAAGCCGCATCATTGTGCTTGTCATAAGCTTCGTTATACTCCCTAAGTAGATTATTAGGAGAGTTTGCAGGAGGAGCAACTGGAAGAGGCTCACTAAGACATTCATAACGTTTGGCTATCCTAAGAACAAGCCTTAGATTGCGATACCAATCGTTAAAGTTTTTAGTCCCAGTCAATTTCTCCTTTTCAATCATCATTTTGAAAGCGGAGGTAATGTTTGGAGCGTTTCCGGGTTGGGCCATTTCTACAAAAAAAGTTCAATATTAGTATTTTTGATAATTAAACTTTTCAAGAAAATTAAACACCCATTGGTTAAATAACCATTTAATTTTCACTGAAAACTAGGATCCTAATTGACGCCGTTTCATTACATCAGCTTTGGCTGCTAGCAATGAAAGTGCTCAATAAGGTACGGGATCACCCAATTGCCAATATCCAATTGCAATTCCTAGAAATCATGGGACTTACATTATATTGCCAACATCAGTTGCAAAATGTAAGCATGTTTCATCCCCAAATCTTTATGCCTTGGCGCCGTTCCATTACATCAGCTTTGGCTGCTAGTAATGAAAGTGCCCAATTAAGTTCACCAACTTAAGAAACTGTAAATTGACGTCGTTTCATTGCATTCAACTTTGGCTGCTAGCAATGAAAGTACACAATTTACCCTTAGACAACCACCCTTTGAACATCACATTCAGCTTTGGCTGCTAGTGATGTAGGATGAAACCTTAAGTGTTTCTTTTTGTAGTTGGATGGCATATAACTTAAATTTAAGGGTATTAAATTTTTTGATGTGTGAAATCAAAAAATATGTACAAAGATGTCATGCATTCATCTTTGTATCATATATTTTCAAAACTTAGTTTACTCATTCGTAAGCTCAAATCATCAAAGTTTTTAATTGAGGCGTTGAGAAACTTACAACATTGCCTTAAGATGCTTCGTACTTTTTCATGGTGTACTTGGTAAGTCTATTATTGACGCACAGGCGAGCGGAGGGGCAAACGTCCGTCGAAGCTAATTAAAAACGCGCCCCTTTCGGATGACAATTTAATGTCAAGCCTCCTTATACCCACTTTTTAGTTTGTCAATAGTAGGTCCGCCACTTCGACCACTTTTGTACAGTCGCATCAATCAACTAAAACTTATGATTTTCTTGCTTAAAACTATTTATGTAGTAAGTTATTAATTGCTAGTCTCGCTTGGGAGCAAATTACCGTGCGAAGCGAACCACTGTCGGCACATAAGACTTTGCAATTAAATGGTTTACTACAAAGGTTTCATAGTTATTAGGTTCATTTATTTTTTATTTGAAAAATTACCCTCTTTGTTGTTACAATCCATCATAATTAAAACACACAAAGAACAAGTAATTGAAAAAATAAATAAACACTTAATAACACGTATATGATCATTAATCAATATCATATAGCCACATGCAAACCTTTTTGATAAATCCTATTAATTTTCTATGTGAATTTAAATGTATCTAATTAACAAAACTCCCATTGGTTTTCGAGCTCATTGTGCCCAATGGTCCACAGACGCCAAATAGCTTGGCCGCGTAAGTTTTAATTAACTAGATACCACATTGCACATAACCAATTTTAATTAATATATTAGGGTCTTCCCTAATTTAAGATTTATCTTAAAATCATGTGGCAAATAAAACACAAAACTTTCAATGACAAAATATGCAAGATTTTGTCATGGATCCCATATTGCACATATAATCATGTTAACACATATTATCATGTCAATATATCATGTACGCAATATAATTAATTAATGACATCACATACGGTATTCATTAATCAATCCCTAAAAATTGCATGCAATCCTAGGGTTTTCTACAAGTTTTCTACAAAAACCAAAACCCTAAATCTTTTAATTAGGTGTCGACCCAATTTAGGGTTTATAAAAAAAAAGAAAAAATTACACGGATGGTCCTTGTGGTTTACACCAATTTCAAGTTTGGGTGCTATTGCATTTTAATTACGTCAGACATACCTAATTTGGCAAACGTTTAACGCGTTTGGTCCCTAATTTGGATGGGCGTTATCTTTCTTCGTTAAGTGTTTGCATCGTTAGTCCCTCCGTTAGTATTTTTTGCATCGTTAGTCCTTATTTTATAAACTAACCGTTGACCACGTTTTTTTTTGCTTATGTGTCACTTTGACCCATGTTTTCGTCTGACTTTTTACGTTTTCGTCCGATTCTTTACGTTTTCGTCTGTTTTTTTACGTTTTCGACTGAATTTTTACGTTTTCGTCCGATTCTTTACATTTTCGTCTGATTCTTTACGTTTTCGTCCATCTCCTAACGTTTTCGTCTGTTTTTTTACGTTTTCGTCTGACTTTTTACGTTTTCATCCGATTCTTTACGTTTTCGTCTATTTTTTTTACGTTTTCGTCTGAATTTTTACGTTTTCGTCTGATTTTTTACCTTTTTGTCTGATTCTTTACGTTTTCGTCCGATTCATTACGTTTTCGTCTGATTTTTTACGTTTTCGTTTGATTCTTTACGTTTTCGTCCATCTCCTAAGGTTTTCGTCCCATTTTTTACGTTTTCTTCTAAATTTTTACGTTTTCGTTTGATTTTTTACGTTTTCGTCTGAATTTTTACGTCTTCGTCCGATTCTTTACGTTTTCATTCGATTCTTTAGGTTTTCGTCTTTTTTACATTTTCGTCTGACTTTTTACGTTTTCGTCCGATTCTTTACGTTTTCGTCCGATTCTTTATGTTTTCGTCAGTTTTTTATGTTCTCGCCTGAATTTTTACATTTTCGTCCGTCTCCTTACGTTTTCGTCCGATTCTTTATGTTTTCGTCTGTTTTTTACGTTCTCGCCTGAATTTTTACGTTTTCGTCCGTCTCCTTACGTTTTCGTCCGATTTGTAAAAAAATTAAATTCGAAAAAAAAAGTAATTTTTCTAAAAAAATTAATTTCGAAAAAAAAAAATTAATTTTTCTAAAAAAATTAATTTCAAAAAAAAAATTGTAAAAAAATTAAATTCGAAAAAAAAAAGTAATTTTTCTAAAAAAATTAATTTCGAAAAAAAAATAATTTTTCTAAAAAAATTAATTTAAAAAAAAATAATTTTTGTAAAAAAAAAATCGGACGAAAACGTAAGGAGACAGACGAAAACGTAAAGAATCGGACGAAAACGTAAAAAATGGGACTAAAACGTAAAGAATCGGATGAAAACGTCAAGAATCGGACGAAAACGTAAAAAATCAGAAGAAAACGTAAAAAAACAGACGAAAACGTAAAGAATCGTACGAAAATGTAAAAAGTCAGACGAAAACGTAAAAAAACAGACGAAAACCTAAAGAATCGAATGAAAACGTAAAGAATCGGACGAAAACGTAAAAATTTAGATGAAAACGTAAAAAATCAAACGAAAACGTAAAAATTTAGAAGAAAAAGTAAAAAATCGGACGAAAACCTTAGGAGATGGACGAAAACGTAAAGAATCAGACGTAAACGTAAAAAATCAGACGAAAACGTAAAGAATCGGACGAAAACGTAAAGAATCAGACGAAAACGTAAAAAATCGGACGAAAACGTAAAGAATCGGACGAAAACGTAAAAATTCAGACGAAAACGTAAAAAAACAGACGAAAACGTAAAGAATCGGACGAAAACGTAAAAAGTCAGACGTAAACGTAAAAAAATAGACGAAAACGTTAGGAGATGGACGAAAACGTAAAGAATCAGACGAAAATGTAAAAAATCGGATGAAAACGTAAAGAATCGGACAAAAACGTAAAAATTCAGACGAAAACTTAAAAAACAGACGAAAACGTAAAAAGTCAGACGAAAACGTAAAAAGTCGGACGAAAACGTAAAGAATCGGACGAAAACATGGGTCAAAGTGACACATAAGCAAAAAAAAGTGGTCAACGGTTAGTTTATAAAATAAGGACTAACGATGCAAAAAATACTAACGGAGGGACTAACGATGCAAACACTTAACGGAGAAAGATAACGCCCATCCAAATTAGGGACCAAACGCGTTAAACGTTTGCCAAATTAGTTATGTCTGGCGTAATTAAATTGCAATAGCACCCAAACTTGAAATTGGTGTAAACCACAGGGACCATCCGTGTAATTTTTTCAAAAAAAAATTAAACCCTAGATTAAACAATTGCATGTTTCTAATCAAGATTCAATTTTTAAGGTTTTAGTAATTAATTACATGTTTAAAAACGCGGCTCATGATGCCACTGTTGGAATATGTGAATCATATAAATACTATAAACACATAAACATCAAGATCGCGCAGCGGAATGGATCTACATAAACATATAATTAATTAAACTAAATGAGAGCGTACGTTTTTTGATTCCTAGCAAGAACAAGGAATCACGTGCTTCCAAGAACAAAAGATAAACCCTAATGTGGGCTTATATGAATCGAGCCAAACACAAACACACAAGCTAAAATAAGCTTGTTACCCGTTCTTGTACACACGAGATACTAGCGTTCCAATGGGAAAAGCTAGGTTCAAGAATCACAAAACAACCAAACACTTTATTGCTATAATAGGAATCGGCAATCCCTAGTGGGATTAGAAAACGTCCGATCGGTTCTAGCAAGAGGGAGAGAAGAGAAAGAAGTTTGGCCTTAGTTAGGGATTCAAGATTAGGGAAAAACTAAACACAAGTGAATTGTATTTATAGGCAATCCCTAACTTGCTCCCCAATCTACCCAAACCGACTTCCCTCCCCATTGGGTTGGGTCGGCCGGATTTTAGAACCCAAAGTGGTTCTAGATCCTTCTCTTCCTACTTTGCATAATTAGTCCTTTAACGGCCGTTATCTCTAACTATCGTTAAGTATTTTTTTTGTGAAATGAATAAATATAAATACAAAATATATTTAATTTATTCAAACCATTGGAACTATCACGTATTGTGTGCAATCCCGAGTCTCGGATTCGAAATCGGACATACATATATTAAAAGTTATACATAAACTCTAACATAGATTGTATCATAATCGAAGCATCACACCCCTATTATTTTAACCAACAAAAAAAAACACATTATAAAAAAGTACTCCATTAAACAACATATAAATTATCATATTAACAAACCTCAATGAAACAATCATGAAATAACAAACGAAGTGTTCCCTGAACAGTGATAGGTGTTTCGGCAAGCTTAACCGCGACAGCGTTCCGCACAATGGTTTCAACATCCGGACAGATATTTGCATAGTAATTCTCTTCCAGTTGCTCCTCCTGCAAACTCTCCTAATAATCTACTTAGGGAGTATAACGAAGCTTATGACAAGCACAATGATGCGGCTTGTCTCATGCTATCGGGGATGGATCCTCAGCTGGTAAAACAGTTTGAGAATCATGGTCCGATGCAAATGATTGAGGAACTTAGACGTATGTTTGAGAAACCTCCCATGGCTGAGTTATATGATGTGCTTGACAATATCGCCAAGTGCAAGCAGGAAGCAACAACACCCGTTAGTACCCATGTGCTTGAAATGAAAGGTTATCTTGATATATTATTTTAAGT